>JAVGVS010000090.1:0-372500 GCA_032718565.1 Distichodus sexfasciatus | reverse complement strand
AAAGCCGGTCAAAAGCCTGAGGGACGGCCATGACCAAAAAGAGGAGGCGGGGGGGAGGGTGTGTTTAGGCTCGATCGTGTATTTGACAACACACTTTTAAAATCTAATAGCTAATCTCAGAGTTTAGTCATAATTGCTTGCCTTTTGCAGCCCTTTAATAGTAAGGGTTTTTTCCAACCTTCTCAGATGGAAATTTCAGCTCTTACTGACCCTCTCAAAATCTAGTAGTGCTACTGCTGGGCTGTATTTCTAAAAGAGAAACCCACACTCTTATGCTCATAGCAGTACACAGTGCCATGTAGTGTTTGCTTCTGTACCTTACTGGTGTTCTAGTAGTGACAATAATGTGTCTACTGAATTGGGCCAATATTCATTGTTGCAAATATGAATGAGTTCACATTCAAGGAGTTTTCATTGAAATATTTATGCATAAATGCAAATAAAAAGGATATTATATATTATGTCAAGTAATATAAATGTTATATACTAACACTACATAACAATATATAAAATACATTATATTGTATGTACAATATATCATATTTAACGTGAATGTATAGTATATATATTATTACACAATGCTATGTTTTATAACTATTATCACAAGTGTAACTGTTATGGCACCACCCTAGTGGTAGTATATGTTTCTGCAAATGTCAGCATTCTGAGAATATTTCGTGATGATTACACTGGAGAATATTTTTTTGCTACTGGAAGTAAAACATATTGATTTACATGGACACCGACTGTGTTGAATCCAAATCTACCTCAGAACTTTGTAGCACGTCCAGATTTTAAGTTGTAGGCATAATATTGCTTTGTGACATTTTGGTATTTTGATGCAGGTATTATTGCACAGCAACACAATAACAGCTGTTTCTCACTAACCAGCAAGCTGTAAACTGAACTCGTAACCAAGAGGCTCACAGCATACAACATCCAACACGCACAAGCGCAAAAGCAAGTGCCTAAAGCACTTTTGAACAGTACATTACAGTGCATCACAAATTTGTGATGCAGTGTTATTAGTCCTTGTGCACACAGCACAGCACAGAGCACACTACAACAAAATGTGACCTTTGCATTTGAACCATCCGTAAAGGTGCAGTGGGCAGCTCTATCAGGACCCGGGGACAGTGCTTGGGGACGGTACCAGTGCGGGACTTGGAATTTATGTTACTTTGTTATTTAGCTATAATAATAATAATAATAATAATAATAATAATAATAATAATAATAATAATAACAAAAACCAAGTTTAATTTAAATAACAAAGGTCTGCAGCAAAATGACTGAGTCTGACTGGGATCAGACTTGAAAAGCAAAAACTTTATTCCACCCAAAAAGTATAAACATTGGCTAGCAATGAATATAACGCACACAAAAGAGAAAGATGATCAACTGTGTCCTTTAGGAAAATTTCAAAAATATTAGCGGTGGAAGTGCAGGAAAGCCACAGTGGCAAGTAGGTACTACCTGGAGAAAGGGAACTCTTGCATTCACTGTTAGATTATTTCTTACGCTGTCTTTGAAGTTAGGTGGTAAAAACCCCACAAAACCCATTTTTAGGCCAAGCCTACCCTCTAATGGACAGAGCTGGTAACAAGAAAATGTACAAATTGTAATAAATCCTTCAGAAAGGTCTGGACTACATCTATACATGTTATGGTTTAATCATTTAATTTAAAAGGGTCTTAATATATAAAGCATATATTAAGACCCTTTTAAATTAAATGATTAAACAATAAAATGTATAGATGTAGTCCAGACCTTACTTACTAAAAAGAGAATAGTATCATGAAAAGGTCCTTGGTTTTTAAAAGGGAATTTTAATTTTAAAAGCTTTCTATAATTTGCTTTTTCACGTTATTTGTTAAGTATAACATTTCGAGCCTTTCTTGTGTTTATCTGCGTTGATGATGTTGATGACGGCGGACATGAAAATGAGAAATCCAGTATCTCAAATGATGGGATTATGAGCTACCACCAGTTAAAAGGGATTCACAATACTGAAGATGGAGGCGGTCTAGTGGTTAGGAGCCTCGTCTCTACAACCAGAGGTCGTGGGTTTGAATCCGGTACTGTCACTGGGTGCCTTAACTGCAGGGAGACTGTCCCTGAAATCAGCAAAATGAAAATCGCTTTGGAGACTAGGGTCTGCTAAAACGAAATGTCTGATTACAAAACTCATTTACACCGTCAATAAACGTGGCCCTTCTGCATGAACATATGAACAAGACATTGGGGCGGTTTCCCAGAAAGAGATTAAGACTAGTCTTGGATTACAGAGTGTTTTGAATGGAGATTTTCCCTTGAAAAAGAAATACAGTTCAGAACTAGTCTTAATCCCTGTCTGGGAAACCGCCCCAGCATGTTTACGTTCTTGGTATAAATGATGAAAACAAATGGTTGTTTTCACAATATGCTAATTAACTAGGCTAATAGATGTAGCCGTTGCCTTTCATGCTATAAAAAAGTCTACGATACACTCGCCCGGTTCAATGAGCTGCTATGAGCAGGGCGAGTTGGAATGAATCCTCATCAGGTTGCAGGTTTTTTGCTGTTTTGTGAGCTCCACAGCAGGGCCCAGAACAGCTCTGGGGGACTCCATATATAGACTAAAACTCCAAATCTTAATTGAATCCAAACGATCCGATTTTAACATGAAACTTCATCACATGGAAATCCACAGATCACAGTTATCTCAAGATCACAACTTATATTTTTTGGAATTTTAACACAACCAGAACTGATTTATTTATTTATTTTTGGGGGCGCGATCGGGAAAATTTGTCACGTGAGATGACATTTCGTGGAAATAGAAAAAGAACTCATGATCTCGAGAAAATAACTTCAACAATGTTGACGACATGATCTTCAAGTCACAAGTAACTTTAGTTTTAGAAAACTAAGCACTTCATTTTAAAAGATGCCCCTCTCAAAAGCATTTCTTCCCCCAAACCAAGTCCAGCTTCCCATCTTGTATTCCAATAAAAATGGAAACAAAGCTGGAGAATGATTCACATTTTGGGTTTGGCGACAAATATTTTTTCAATATGCATTTTTTTTGGTTGTAACTAAAAAATGAATGAACAAATTCAGGGCCACTGTCACCAGGTTCCACATCAGCTGGTAGGATACTGTGTAACAGCTGTGTTCAAACCCAGTTTTTCTTTTTTAGTTGGAGAGCAAAATGGGAAACCAGACGTTAATGTTTTCATTTGGTTTGACAAAAAGATTGAAAATAGGTTGAATGGTTTCAAAAGGGAAATGGAAGTCACTCCAGATAAGAACATCTGCTAAAATGCGGTAGAAATAGATTGAGGAAACTACTTTCTATCCTTGTCCACAGCTTTCTGAACGCTCCAAATCCACGACTGATTGAAAATTTCCATAAACATCTTAACATAAACAATGTGGGAAAACGAGGATAACGGTGTACAGAAGGCGAGACGTAGCACCGACATTAAAAATGGTCGTTTGGCTTCCAGAAACCATCATCGCGCTGCCTGTTTAAACCTCGCGAATTATGGGCCTCGAAACCCAAACACTGCAGGACATTCGGGCCCAACACATTTCATCTCGGAGACCACTTTTACAAACTTTCCAACTTTTTTTTATTTGCTGTAACCCAAGCCGTCTTCAGGACTGAGATTTTCCTCCTTTTAATCCAAATGGCACTGTTAAGAAAAACCAAGGACACAAGATCATCGCAAACTCAAGAGTTTTATTCCATCTTATCGGCACAAATTCCTCTCCACTCTGAAAAATTTGTGCCGAACCTTTAAACACTTCCCACCTTGGAATTCGTCCTGCACTAGACGAGAGGATTTTAACACTTTGGCTATTGAGAAATAGTTTTTTCCCCCCCGTCTTCCTACATTCTTCTTCTGCGAGATGAACGGATTAGCATTTTGGAAAAATGTGCAAATGGAAATCTTGAAGATAAAAAAAGCTACGTACCGGGTGAGAGAAAAAACATTGCGCTGAAATTCCCTTTTTGCAATCGTTAAGGGACACTGGTGGTCTGATTGAGTTCAAGTGTCGGCATTGGTATCGCCAGGATCGGCATTTGGAAGAAATAAAAACTATTCGATGACGTAAGGCAGCACAAACACACAAAGAAACAAAACACAGAATATAAAAACCCTACATCCATGAGAGAACGAATCAAAAAGTGAAAACTTTAGACGCTGTAGTAAATACTATATCAAAAATACTCAAAAGACCCTTGTGAATGTCAAATTCGGAAAGAGGTCAGACTGTGCGGGTTATTTTTTTAAAAAAGCCTAAAGAGCCCCTGAAAAGTTCCACTTTCCATTTTTTTCCCATGATATTATCGCTGTTATAAAAATCACACGGCGGAAATAAATAGTGTCGGTGTTGTACAGCATTTGAACATAAAAATCTCCGACGTTTAGGCTCGAACGTCGACGAGTTAACACCCGTGAGGCGTGTGTGAGTAAAACTCTCCCCCCTCAGTAGTTCGGATGGGTCAGTTTTCGGGACCGCTGTAGACGTTGGGGTTCAGCACCGGCCTTCGGCGTCCCTTGATCTTCAGAGATCCGTAACGAGCCTGCGAGAGAAAGAGGAATACTGGTTTGTGTAATAAAGAAGACGAGTTACCCCTGCAGGTAGGAATGGGTTTCACCGCAATACGATATCATACTTGTTCTATGGACAACGATCGTTCCGACGTCTATTACTATCGTAACGTCTGCTAAGATATGACTGAGACAAGCAGGAGATTAATTTGAGACGACATTATACGCCGAGTTCTGCTGTGTGGCATCTTCCTTTATTCTGACCCAGTAACATGTAGGCTGATTCCACAGTAATCTCACAAGTGTTACCTTTAGAATGATACCAAAAATAGACATTGATGCATAAAAACAGACATTGTGTTTACTGAGATATGGACAGTTTTTTTATTTTGAGCAAAAATCTGTAAAAATCCGTCTCAGGGCTTAAAGGGCTAATAGATGAGCCTCTTTACGACACGAACGAGGGGCGAACGATACGGGAATTTTTGGCCGATGTCGATATCGGGTGTTTTTTCACGCGTATTTCTGCAGATGCCGATAAATGAGGACGGTTGAATGAGTTGAACGAGCAAAGACGAGATATTTTGCTCGTTAGAGTTCGACCGCGCGCACAGAATTTTGGCACAAAACAGATAACACATTTTAAAACAGAAGGCGCGGGCCGTATAAAAACCCACCTCGGACGTTAAGACTTGCCTGGCACATGCGCTACCTTCCTGACAAAAATATCGCCTGGAAATATCGGTCTGATGCCAATGACTTTTTTTTTTTTTAAAAGCAGATATCGGCTGATCCAGATATGATTTCGATATCCTAATACTAGGGATGCAACGATTATTGGTATTTCACCGGACCGCTCGGTACGATACACCAAGGTGAAGTGCGATAGTTCGGTATGCTCGACGTTAAATGTACATTTTTAAAACGTGGTCATTGTGCACACATTCTCAGTTCTCTGTCGCCATGACAGATTTCCGTCAATCGAACGTCACAAGGCACATTTGAGATAAATGCAGATCTGATGAGATTTAAAATGCGAGGGGTGCTGTCTATGAAGTGATGTTACCAGTAGGCAAGGTATAGACATTCTGGATAGCCCACTTCGACAGCTTTCATAACAGAATGTTTATAATACAGCTCGCCGGCCAGCTGTGTAAACACACGCGCAAGTGAATTTGAACGCTCTCACGTGGAACGCTCCAGTTCAGTCAAATCTTTCCTTTTATTACAGACAAAACTCATATTTTAGCTGAAAAATAACCACCACCATCATCTACCCCGTGATCACAAGGTCGCAGGTTGGAATCCAGGGCCGGTAAAGTTACCACTGAGGTACTTATGAGCAAGGTACCGTCCCCAAGCACTGCTCCCCGGGGGCTTGTTAGCTGCCCACTGCTCCTTCATGGATGGGTTAAATGCAATGGTCACATTTGGTTGTGGTGCACTGTGTGCTGTGCTGTGTTCACAATGACACATAATCACTCACTTTCACTTATTGATATTTTGTAGTGTTTATTCTGGAAGTGCGTCTATCGCCTTATTGTTGTGCAGGGATTTTGAGAAATGCGGTTCTCTCCCAGAAAGACCTAAAGCAGATCATTTATATGCCAAAATGAGTCCAAGTTTGCTCAAAAAAATTCTTTCTTCATTTTCAACCGATCGATCCAAATTGTTTCCCCATTCTATAGGGTTGGTCGACACGACAATAATTTTTAGGTCAATCTGAAAATGGTTATCATCGTTTTGGCCTTTCATACACATTTTGTACATCATATTTATTGCCTGTTTTTGTAAGTACGATTAGTGTTCCATTTTTATGAAAAAATTTACGTTTTGGCTTCATCGGTGCCTTTGTAATTATTTTTACAGTTAATATTTAACCGTTACTGCCCCGAGGGTATACAAAACTGTACTGAGTAATATCGAGTCTCGAGAAGTCATCGAGAAATCATCAACCTCGACGAAGGCCTAACGATGATCCAAATCTAACCCTAACTGCGAGACGGGAGTTTTGTAACGATACAGACGGGAAAAATGACCGTGTTTGGCAGGGAAAAAGTAGGCAGGCAAATCGTACGTCTTTTCGGAGTTTGGTGCGCGTAGCTTTGACGCTCTGTGATCGCCTCAGGCCGCGCTGCGTGACTGCTTCGTCCTCGGAGAAGAAGGCCTCCTCCTCTTCCTCGCTCCTGTTGTCCTGGTCAGCCTGATAGTAGTCTGTAAATGGGGAAAAACACACACACACACACACACGATTGCTTTTTATAGGTAACAGCAAGAACACAGGTCAAAGTCCGTCAGTGTCTCAGTGGAATGTCTATAGTTTAGACCCAAACAATACAAGTTACAACACAAGTGAGAGAAAGTGAGAGAGAGAGAGAGAGAGAGAGAGGGAGAGAGAGAGAGAGGGAGAGAGAGAAGGCAAGTGAGAGCTGGCAACAAAAGAGAGCGACACAGCCAGTGCAACAAAGAACGACAGTAAGAGCACTAGAGACACAGAACAGGGGAAAGACCAAATTAGAGAGACAGAGAGTGCACAAGAAAGAGAGCGCGCACGAGTTTGGGCGAGAGACAAAGGGCCGGAAAGAGAAAATGACAGAGAGAGAGAGGGAGACAAACAGAAAGCGAGAGACAGAGAGAAAGAAAGAGACAGAAAAGTACGACAATCAGACCAGCAGAGCAGGAGATAGAGAGAATAAGAAAGAATGGAGAGAGGGAGAGAAAGAGAGAGAATGAACGAATGAGAACCAGAAAGAGAGAGAGAGAGCAAGAAAAAGCGGAAGGGCTAGAGAACAAAAGACAAAGACAGAGCAAGAAACCATGACAGCAAGAGAGTGTGAGAAAGAGCAACAAAGAGCAAAGAGGAAGAGAGAGGGAGAGAGGGGGAGAGAGAGAGAGAGAGAGAGAGAGAGAGAGAGAGAGAGAAAGAGGTGGCGAAAGACAGATCATGTTTGCGAGGAAAGAACGAGAGACGGAAGTAGAGCGACGTGGAGACACAATGTAGGTGTGTGTGTGCGTGTGTCACAGAGAGAGATCGTGTAGTGGGAGTAAGATGTGTGAGTGTGGGAGCTGCTAGAAAGCAGGCGAGACAGAGAGAGAGAGAGAGAGAAAGAAAGAGAGAGAATGAAAGAGAGAGAGAGAGGAAGCACTAATGTGTGATAATGTGTGAGAGAGCTGCAGTCTCTGTTAGAGAGAGGGACAGAGAGAGGGAGTCCAGAGCTAGAACAGCTGCAGCGCTCGGCCCCGCTCTCTTTCGGGCGGCTCCTGGCACGCTCGTCTCTGGGCTCATCGTGGGGCCAGTCTGTGCCAGGGAGCCTCGTCGGCCCCCAACCACCCCACTATACACCCCCTTCTGTCCCACCTCCACCTCAACCCCAACACAACTGCCACCACTCAACACTGTGTGTGTGTGGCTGAGTGTGTGTATGTGTGTGAGCATGAGAGTGTCTGTGTTCCAGCTGTGGCCACAGGGTGGCGGTAGCGCCGCAGCGCTCTGCCCCCTTGTCCCTCGCTTCCTTTGTTCGCCTCCCCGAAACCCCCCACAAATGTTTTCCATTAGAGAGAAACACATTGGCTTCCTCTGGATTTCGGCGGGAACGCGTCGCCTTCCCAAACGTTGGCCCGCCTTTTTTTAATGCTTTCGCCCTCCCTCACCCTCTCCCTTTGGTTTTTTTTTTTTTTTCCCGCCTTTTATTCCTCCAGCGCACCCCCAGAAATGACACGATCCGTTCGGAGAGACGGACCCAGCCGTCTGCCTCGCCGCCTCTACCAACGCTGCTTTTCGGCTGGGCGATTCATCGAACGCGAATCGAAAACAAGATGCTCGGAAACTCTAACCGACGTGGGCAGCGGGCAGCTGTTTGGCTGCACCCGGGGAGCAGTGCTTGAGGACAATACCTTGCTCATGAGCATCTCAGTGGTACTTTTCCCGGTCCGGGACTTTCCCCGGCAACCTTCCGGTCATGGGGTGAATGCCCTAAGCGTTACACTAAAACACACAACCGCGTGTGTCGTCACGTGACTCCACGGCGACCAGACTGTTTCTACATCGGTGCGTGTTTCCTTCTGTTACTTTAAAATCTCTTTCATACAAAAAAATAATAATCGCAGCTTTGATAGTTCAGTATATTTACAGCACAAGCCTTCCCGGGAAACTACGAGGGCACGAAACAAAGCTTTAAAAAGAAGAAATTCTTGCTCATTAATCATAATCAAGGTACAGTATTCAATTCGTAAACTGTTCTGAGATCAGATCTACCGTGGCCAAAAGCAAAAATAATGATTAAAAAAACGTGATGCACAGCGACAAAACATATCGTCGTTCAGAACGCTGCAATTACGAATTCTGAAAACCCTCGTATAAACGTTAACGTGCAAACATGCGCCACATGTGCACACAGATGTGCTGCAAATACGGAAAACACGCACGACTTCGGAAACAGGCTGCTAACGGACACGGCGCAAGAAGACCTTTTTTTTCCCCCCGGGAGGCCACACGCTCTCCGACTGTACGGCGCTAAAAGCAGTGGAAACCAGGGAGCCAACGTTTCTATATGGGATACGAACATGTACCGTGGTTCAATCGTACAGTGATATGTGCGGGAATTGTGAAAAAGCACGTGACCGTCTGAAAAGTCGCGCCGCGTTGTGTTTCTGTGTTTGCAGCATGTGGATGAACATGCTGCTGATTTCGATGAGTGTTGCCTGACTTTGTCGCGTCTTGGGGACTGCAGTGTGTTTGCACGTGCGTTATGAACTTGATTTATATGTTTCGTAGAGGTGGGACCCTCCCCTGGTCTTGTCTCGCGATTCAGTTCAATTAGGATTAGCATGTCAACAATTAGATCTGACCCGGTATCTCATCTCGATGCACCACGCGATGCAGCTCATCACCTTTTCTACGGTTTTTTTTTTTGAGAGATTTGCATTAAATGCATTATTCATAAAGATGCCCAAATCATCTGCAAATGTTTAGAAAAATCAATAAATAAACCGATCAGGGTCGGCGTTGTTGCGAGCCCTCGATTACGTGATTGATGTTTTGTTGCTTTACAATTGCAATGGGCTCTCTAGGCCACCGTAGATATCGCATGCCATGACGTGAGCTATGTTTTTTTTTAATGCATCATTCGAAAATTATGATTCTAGTGGGGGTGGAAACACGAGTTTCATCACAACACAATATTATATCGATTTAACGGAAGGCAGTTGAGCTAAAAAACACCATCAAATAATCGCTCATTAATCATAATCGAGGTAAAACGCTCAACTAACAGTGACACTGATCGCCCAGCCCTGTCTCCGACCTACACGTTTTGTTAGCCTTCGCGTCCGAATTGTCACGTGGCGTTCGGGGGAAATGTGAGCGACCGCGAGGAAAAGGAGGAAGGAGGAGGAGGGAAGAGGAGGAGGGTGTTGGTGAACGAGTGTCTGAAGCGGAGAACAAAGGCACAGCCGTAAAAGAGCCGCTCGGACGCCGTTCCCTCGACCGACTCTTGATTGGTGCTCAAAAAAGGAAAGCCAACGAACAAAAAAAAAAACCCAGGACCCTTGACGCCACCGCGCGCGCAATTAGGGCGACGGCGGCATTCCTGGGCGGCTCGTTTTATTGCCGGACGGAAACGAGGCGTGCGCTGTCAGGATTTTAAAAGCGTGTCGGTGTGAAGAGACGGCGAACCTTCTCGTCCTTCTGAGGAGGAGGAGGAGAAAAGCTGGATCTGCGTGGTTCCGTGGCACTTGACGGGAGTCACTGTTGTAAACAGACCTTTTTTTTTTTTTTTTTTCAAAAATGGAGCACTAAGAGTCTCCCTGATTGGTCCACTTACTTGCCCGCCATCTGAGCGGCCCAACTGTGGTCGTATTTTGCACACTGCTGAAAAGGGCAAGAAGGATTGTAGCTGGGCTCTCTCACCCTGGACATAAACCCTTTCAGACTCTTCCCTCTGGCAGAAGGTTACGGTCCATCAACACCAAAAAGCCCACACCACTGCAACTGGCCTCCTCAATAAGGCTAGAGACCCCCCACGTACTCTTATCTCCCACCCTGTACTCTTCGGTTGCACATACATACTGTCATGTTATGACAATAACAGTCGAAATCAATCACAATCCGTGTATTGCGATGCAGACGTGGGCGATTCTGCATCGATGCAGTGACACAGTGTAACTGATTATATTGGGGGTTCTCAACCGGTGGTCCGCGGTGGCATTGTAGGTGGTCTGTGACGTGCAACCCAGTTTCGCTACTGAAGTCACTTTTAAAAATTTTCCTTTTATTTGTTTTACAAAACATTTCCAGATGATTTAGGCATCGGCATGAATAAGGAATATCTAAAGAAGTTACACCAAAAACAAAAATCGTCGCCACCCACCCACACACACGAACACACACGGACACGTAGCGGACTGGCGTAGACGACAGCTTAGTCTGAGTGGTGGTCTCTGGGACAGATGAAAACCAGTTGAAAACCCCTGGATTATATCATACCGACTAAGGGTCGACCGATTATCGGCCGGGCCGACCACTGGGTGGAGATTTTAGGCATTTTGTCGATTATCGGTATTTAATTTTGACCATCGCCGATATTAAGTAATAACAAGGTCAAACGAGCGCAGCGTGAAGCCCGGCGAAGGAGGAGAGTAGAGTTTGAGTGGTGCTGGTGTTTGTAAAAGTCTGAATTTTGAGGGATTTTTTTTTTTTTGCTAGCAACAATCAGTATCGATATCGGCCCTGAAAAACCAACATTGCTCGTCCTCTAAAAAATAACATTGCATGGTACGGCTACGGCACAAAAATTCTAGCTAAAAAGAACATCCCGGCAGTAACTCTGGCTGCCCGATCTGCTGTCCATGTCCAATCTGAGTGCAATGTGAAGTAACGGAGAAAAACTGACGGGATGCTTTGAGGTACACTGTGACGCATCGTATCGAATCAAACCGTTGACCTGATAATCGTAATCGATTCGTGAGACCAGTAAAGATTCACACCTCTACTGTGAATGTTGCAAATTCGTAAGTTTTTTTATCCCCCCCATTTAAGCTACACAGCGACGGAAAAACGGGCATCAGTACCGGTTTGGTCGCGGTGGATGGCGGCGCGTCGCCTGGCCGGGTTGGAGCTGGTGTAGTCCGAGTAGAGCTGTGCCGCCGCGTCGTCCTGCGGGATCTGGCTCAGGTCGGCCATGCTGAAGCTCCTCAGCTTCTCCGTGATGGCGCCTTGTCCCTGCACACCGAGAGAGAGAGAGAGAGAGAGAGAGTTGGACACACACACTCGCTGTCCACACAAGCACACGCACATGCTTATGAATAAAGGCGGCCTAAAAAAAAAAAAAAAAAGAGAAAGCCACGACCAGATGGAACGGAGGTATAAAGACGACAAAATGAGAAATGAGGAAGACTCTGGACGGTGCTGGAGAAGCGTTAGTGAGTTCCGATACGGTGCGGGTGAGGAAAACATGGAGGAGGGTTTGAAAAGTAAAGGGAAATGGAAGAACGAGCATCCGTGTAAATGCGAGGATGGTATTAGGGGTAGACTGATTTTTTTTTTCCTAGTCAATACCGATTCCGATTATTACCAATCAAGGAAGGTAATTAGCGATATTTTAATACATTTTTAGAACAGCACATTAGCCAAAATTTTCAACGCCTTTCAGTAGGGCTGCGCCACATGGCGAAATATAGCGGATGACGTCTATCGTTTCATATTGTAATCTATCGTTTATTTCGCCGTGTCGCAAAACACGTTGTTTACGGCAGTCTTTTTTCCTGGTTCGAATGAGGGTTCGCAGTAGTCACCATGGCGACACGTGGAACACTGTGGCGTTATACTTGTGTCTGTGCACGCTCAACTCTGCCTACACGTGCTCTAAACGCTCCGCGCCCACGCACTCAGACCTATGGAATACCTTCAGTGCTACAATTCGCCTTCAAGGCACCTTACTAGAGCGCTGTAAAAAGCACCAGCATCTCGCTGTGTAAAAAGCGCCGTTAGACCACAAGTCACCAGAGCAACAGCATAAACAGCAGGCTTTCAACAGCATGAAAATGGCTTTTTCACGAGAAACGGCATTACCAAAAAAAAAAAAAAAAGAAGTGTTTCACTGTCAACTGCGTAAAAAAACAAGCAAACTGTTGCGTCTTCGGCGTTCTATAGATCTGAATGCGTGAGTTGAGTGCGAACAGACAAGATTTTGTAGAAATTTACAGAAAAGATTTGGCGAATTTACACAAACTGTACTATAGCGTGATATCGTTATCGGGAACTGTAATGACATATCCGGACATGAGATTTTGGTCGTATCACACAGCCCTACTATTCGGCATATGTTTAATTCTGAGAGCTTTTCTTGACGTTCTCGAGAACAGAAAATGAGTTCAGGCGGCTGCCAGACAGCAGGTTAAAGCGAGTAAACCGTCAAACAGTGGAACGCATACAGTAAATCAATCAAAAAAACCCAGCTCTCTGGCGTTTTAACAACCTAACAAAACGAGCCAAATTGGAAATTTGGATCTCAATTAATCAGCCCAATTTAACAGGTTTTGGAGGTTGAGGTGCGGACAGAGAGAGAGCCGAGTCAGAACTTCAGTAGCGCGTTCAATTTTTCTGGTTTCCGTTTTCGCACATTGGTTAAAATATTGACTGATGAACGTCGGCAGCAACAATCGGTCGACCCCTGGTTGGTATTCCCGTGCTGCAGACTGCATGAACTTTACCTCCACTGGAGAGAGCGGGAGGGTGGGCGCTCCTACGAGACGAGAGGGTCAGTGAGAGAGAGAGAGGGAGGGAGGGAGAGAGAGAGAGAGAGAGAGCTCAACAACAGTAGGGTTAGGATTCGAGAGAGAGGAAAAAAAAAGTGTAGAGTAGTGACAAAATCTTAAAACTCTTCTGAACGAGACGTAAGAGGAGAAGGGGGCAGTTTCCATCTCCACCCTGGGAACGACCACAAGGTGCAGGAGGGAACGGAGCATCCAATTTGGATTAAGAAATCCTCCCAGGTTCCACTCAAAACCACAAAAGCTATGTGTGAGCGAGTGCCGCCAGCCGTTCTCGATGAATGGAGACTATCAGTACATCATTTTTACCGCATGGTGTGTGAGAACTCCAGAGTCAGGCCTGGCCGATATATCAAGTGCCACAATGTGAACAATATCTTTTTAATCCGTCGTTTAAAAATAAACCTACTGCAATGTTTTAATTGATCAGGTTCCACCTGTTATCTTGTGTAGTGTATTTCTAACACAAAATTCCTGTAATGGCTTGTTCTTGCCACTTCATTTTGAACCATTTGGAGGGAGGCCTGTGACGTTTGCCTCTTGTATGAAAGTGAAAACGTCTCGAGTGGAAGACGGCAACGTGCCGGGAGGTTACGGGTCTAACCTTTATAACCCTGAGCCAATTTGCAGTGTTTTTCTTCCTTGATTTTAGGTTTATTGTAATGTGTGTAGAAGCTATACATGCTTTATGTTTTTGTTTGGTTTGGACATCCTGGAGTACTTCGATTTGACACAGCCTCTTTCTAATGATAACTGACCTGCCTCTGTAGAAATGTTGACTTTTTTCTATTTTTTGGAAACTACTAAAAATAGTAAGAACAGTGTCTGTTTTATTGGTTTGCAGAGATTTTATTATGCAAAGATATTGTACGGCTTAGTACTGTGAAGAAAAATAAGGTTAATGCCAGTCAGAAATGCTTCTTTATCCATTTGGTATCTTTCTGGATACAGAATAAAATCATTTGATAACAAATAATGCATTCTTCTATATTTAATTTTTCCTATTGATTACTCTCTAACATTATAGAATGGAATTTCTTTTTCTGATTAATTGAGAATTTAAGAAAGACTGAAGTTTCGGGTCATTTTGAGCCAACTTGGGCTGATTTTGGCCTATAAAACGAGTTGCTTTTGGCCTTTCCGGGACAGAACTACATTTCCCACAATCCCCAGTGCACGACTTGGGGCCACGTCACAATAATGTGACGGACGCGCGTCCAGAATAAACGCTGAAATTATCATGGACGTGGCTGTATTGGAGAAAAAATGCTGGTTGTCATTATTTATCAGTTAAAACATGAGTTTTGTCTGAAATAAAAGGGAAGATTTGGCCGAACTGGAGCATTTAAACAAGTGTGTTACACGTTTTTGTGCAGTTACTTCTGTTTTGTGCACGGAATTACTCAGAAATACATTAACATGCAGAGAAAACAATATAATTAATTTTATATTCAAAGTCTTTTGATTCCTGTGGTTTCTGTTCGTTAAAAAACGTGTTTTTTCAAACCACTTAATAAACATCCTGCATAATGCTTGCGGCAATCTGACAGTTACTCGGTGTTGCGTAGACAATCACAATAATAACGCATGCCTGCAGGTGTGTCCATTTTCTTTATCTAAAATTTGAGGCTTGCTTACTCCGTGGCTTCTCGGGTCTATATCAGCAAGTTTTGTGGTACCAGCACCCAGTGGAAAAAGGTGGCGTCGATGACGAATCGGGAACCGGCACTCGCGTGGTGGAAAAGAAGTATGAGAGATCTCCGTTCCGGGAAGAGAGTGAAACGAGCGTCATCCAAACAAAGCCGGGAGACAGGAACGCTGGCGAGGTTCCACGTGGACGCATGCCCTTAGAAACTCGGCACGCACGTACGCATACAAACACGCCCAGAGACAAAACACACACAATATCACAGTACTGCGCGCGCGCACACGCGCACACACACGCACGCACGCACACACGCACACACACTCTCTCTCTCTGGGTGTCATGCTGTTCAGTACTTGCCTTGACAGCTGCGGAGACAGCTGCGGTGGCGGCTATACTTAGGCCCTGCTTGCCGAAGTGCACCATGGTCTCGTAGCTGCGCTCTTTGGCTTGGACGATGTACTCATCGATTTCCTGGGAGGCGAGAGGAAAATAATTAGGCCCTGATTATTTTAACCCGAAAACTGGTCATTTAGTGACTCGATGTTTTGAGTTCGGACCCCATGTAATGTCTCAGTTAAGCGATTCAAAATGAGATATGTGATCAAACTAAACCTTAAAATAAAATAAAAAATCTAATGACAAAATCTAACTGATGAAATAAAGAAATCAGTTATTAAATGTTAAACTCTTAAATTCTAATTACAATGTAAAAAACATGAATTTACTATAGCTATATTAAAATGTCAAATAAAAAATAAAACATTACATTTTTAAAAATCAAGTAATCTAATGTCAATGCCTCGTGGTTCAGGGGTTCATCTTAAATAAAAATGTCAATAAGATAAAATTCATAGTAACATTTTTAAAAGGATATTTCTAATTTTATGCCATTTAGCTGCTGGTCTGGTAAGCTGTTCAAACTGTAAAATTCAAATGAATTTCCTTTGTGTGAAAAACACAAAACACAGCTATTGGGCTAGATCTTATAAATGCCACAGTATCACTCTTTTTGGTCCCGATACTAAAATAACAATTCTTGAGAATCGGCTGACACCAAAAATAGGGTTGCACTGAGCCGATATGTGGACCGGATAACTCAAATAGCTGGAGCGGGTATCAGTGACATTGGGCTGATCTCTGAAGCCGGACTGTTCTATTAAATTGTAGGTTTAAATTAGCAACTAAACTGATGCACCGGACGTGCATCAAAAGTATTACTGCGGTAAAGCTGGTTTATTGTTCAATGTTCGCACTAAGTCCTACATATTGATTTGACAATGAGCAGAACAAGCAACACAACACACTACAACGCAAATCACATGATTATACTGTTTCAGTTACTCAACACCAGCTCTCACTCGCAATCTCTGTGTTCCTGATGGTTTTAGCGTCGCAAGATTAGGGACCGTCACAAAATTACACAACTGTGTTTAAATGAATCATTTGTGAGATGTTATTTTAATAATAAATAATTTAGCATATACATATGGGTGTGTAATTATAACATTGTTTTAGTTAAAAACAGTATTTAAGTCCAGTATTTCCTTAAGAAGCCTGCCCAGGGCTGGTTCCCGCCTTGCACCCGAAAGTTGCCGGGATAGGCTCCGGGTCCCCCGCGACCCCAGTTGGGATTACAGTGGTTCGGAAAATGAATGAATGCATGAATTTCCTTAAGAATGACAGAATAATCTCAGTCTCCTGCTCACAGAGAAATTGTGACCCTCCACGGCAAAACCAGTCGCTTGTCGCACATTTTCAAATTGCGTTATTATGTTTTCATGAAAGGGCATAAATCAAGCTTCAAAACGATACCTATATCGAATGAATCAGACGACATATGACTGAGATATCAACATTCAAAGGAGTTGGGTTTTTCCTGTCACGCCAAGTGAGAAACGGAGAAATCTGCCTTTGAAGTTGACTATCGCCGTAGCACTCACAGACGCTTGGTGCGGTCGCGGCTACGTTTGTATTTACGGTAGCCTATGCTGCATTCACAGCCACACGGATAGCCTACCTGCGTTAGGTTAACTGAACTCGGGAGACGAAGATGGATTTCGGAGAAATACCTTCACGCTAGTCAACCAGTGGATTTACCGTAAATATTGAAGTAGAGCGATCACGTTTTTAGGATGGAAAGGGTAAGTTTTTCAGCCAAATTTATTCCCAACAGTACAGTATAGACCTTCCACTGTTTCAAAACACTAAAAACAAAAAATCCAACATTCTACCCCACGCAACATAGACGCTCGTTTTTCTCGGAAACCTCCGTTGCGACAAGCGACTGGTTTTGCCGTGGAGGGTCACAAATACACTTATTAATATAAACTCAGGGCTGACAGCGAAAAAAATTCCTGAGCCTGAACTTTTTTCCATGCCCGGGAGGTGAGCAGGGTATGGCAAGCCGTTTTAGCTTTAATTTGTTTTTAGAGGATATCATAAAATCAGTTTTAACTAGTCACAATGCAAATTCTTCATATCAGAAAGTCAATCGTTACTAGTTATAATGTGTATGTCTGATATCACAAATTCAGTTCCAACTAGTTAGAATGCTAAATCTTTATATCAGAAATTCAATTTGAACTAGTTGAAATGCCAATTCCTGATATGGGAGATTCTATTTTGGCTAGTGAGATTCAAAACGATTTCCGCATGTATCTCGGTGGGAGTTGGAATTCTAACTAGTTGATATGCTGCCTCAACACGGACAGATGTGCGAGGGCGGGTTTATCCTCTGCTAATTTCTTACATAGAGTGACGAGTGGATGAGCGATAGTAAATGACAGGTCATGCTCAGCAATGAAGGAGCACAAGTGAATTTTTTAATTAGCCACACGATCGGTCATTGAGGGTGGAATATCTGTCGTGGCTGTTGCCCCCGGCAAACGTGAGGTGTGTTGCATTGCTCGGACTGCTGCTTTATGACTAGGGTCTAATTTGTGCCGTGACAACACTTTTTTCCCGCTAGTTCCATATAGCAGCTTCCTTGCGCACAAAGTGCAGCAAGGCCAAGACCCAAGGCCCGCCCCTTCCCTATTTCTGATTGGCTTATTGGCTAGTAGGCCTATTGTTGGTGTGATTGAGAGGGAAAGCTGCGCTCTGAGCTGCACCTCTCAGCTGTAGTGTCAGATCACTGGGCGAACCTGATTTTTTTTTTTTTTTTTTTTCGCAGCCACGCCGGAGATCCGGCGGGGTGCCTGATTGGCTCATACCCAAAGCCCAAGTATCGGAACGGAAAAAGTTGGATCAGTGCATCCCTAATCGAAACTACTCCTTTTCCGCTTTATCCATTCTTAATAACTAGACATCTGTATTCCAGATTTAAATGAAAATGAACATCTGCATGTAGTGTCGAGTTGTTATTTTTGGAGCAGGGTTCAAAGGGTAAAAATCCGATTTTGCAATGCTCAATGATAGCAGATTTCATCTTTTTCTTCCTGCATCAGTGCCATCCCTCGTGTTAACAATCGTCTGAATTATCGGCACATCTGTGTTCAGTGTTTGTGTGAAGCCATGAGCACGTACCCTCTCTTTGGACGTGAGCAGAGGATGCAGGATTTTGCGGTAGATGAGGCCGGCTCCCCTGGTGTAGGGCGACAGCAGCCAGATCACAAAGCCGATCTTGATTTCGTAATAGAGGGGGAACCTTGAGTGGAGTGGGGGTGAAGGAGAGAGAGAGAGAGAGAGAGAGACACACAGACCTCAATTACATTCCATTAATCAGGCTGGGTGATTACGCTCGTTAAGTCTGCATTCCGACAAATTGATCTCGGGGATCCCGCATTAAAACGGCAACTTCGTTTCATTAAAGGTCTGATTGGAGCTGCTGCGCTGCTCGATGCCGGAGCGCCGTCGCCAAGTTCCTAAATGCAATTACAGGGCTTGTTCAGTGCCACGTGTCGAAATTGGTTCTTACCAGGCTACGGTGAGGTCGGCGATCGTCTCCACCACGGTGAAGAGGGCGAACACGATCCAGTACATCATCCATCGTACCTGCGGGGATGGGGAGGAACAGGCAAGGTCACCAACACATGAGTCATATTCAGTAGCATGATAAAAATCCACTTAAGTAAAATCATCACAAATTACATAATGACATTGAATAAAAATGTATGTAGAGCTGTCACTATTGAATTTATTGATTAATCTAAACGACTAAAAAAATCCAACAATTTTATTTACATTCTTTTTATTTTAACAAGAAACTGTCCACTCCAGCATCGCAAAAAACAACAACAAAAAAACAAACCCCAGAACAGAACCCAAGCACTCAAAACACACCCACTTAAATAAAGAATTGAAAAATAATGTATAAACTTGTGTGGTTTGATTATTGTAGATTATATTCATTTGCTATTTTAAAATTTCTCCAAACAATTGTTTTGATTGAAATTTTGAATTGTGATCAGTATGTATTAAACTATAGCTACCTGCATTTTACACTGAACAATACACACAAATTAGCAAAATCAATAAAGAGAAAACAAATTGATGTAGTCTCAGTTTTCCAGAGCTGTACATGTATAATTTCAATTTTTCATTACAAAAAATGTTATCAATTTAAATGTCAATATGGGCAGAAGTTAAATAATTAGATACAGTAGGCTACGTCGTGGATGGAAAACAATCAATTTTCAGTTGGGGCTTTTTAAGAAATTAAATAAAAAAGTAAATGACGTACTGATTAAAATTTTTGATGTTGACAAATTATTAGTGTTGTCGTCATTACCTAATCGCGGCAATGTATTTAAATGAAATAATAATAATAATAATAATGAATTAGAATGAATTAAAATGAATAAAAACTACACTGAACTTCATTATTATATAGGATATAATGATAGTTGTCATGAGTGGACGGGGCCACGGCGGTGACTGTCAAGAGTGGACGGGGCCACGGCGGTGACTGTCATGAGTGGGCGAGGCCACGGCGGTGACTGTCATGAGTGGGCGGGGCCACAGCGGTGACTGCCATGAGTGGGCGGGGCCACAGCGGTGACTGTCATGAGTGGGCGGGGCCACAGCGGTGACTGTCATGAGTGGGCGGGGCCACAGCGCTGACTGTCATGAGTGGGTAGGTCTTGGTATTTTGGTCTACAGTCTATAGCATTTGGCCCGACCCACACAAGACACAAAGCAGTGTTCTGTCATTTTGCTAATGCATTATTAGCACTATTATGCGTTATTACCTTAACGCTAATGTTATCCAAATACTCTGCTTTCGGCATCGTGCCAAGCAACAGAATGATACACGTTTCCTTTCCGCTCAACGTTCCAAAACCGGAGGCATTCGATGCAGCTCCCCGATGCAAATGCGATCCGGCGTCTCTCTCGCCCAGAACACAGTGGAGTGTAACAGAAAATCATTACCGCGGTGACTTTAATTTCCATCCCCATACCCCATCACCCCCACTCCCTCTCGTCCCTCGTTCGACTGCCCTCATTCATTCTCTTTCTCTCGCCTTCCTTCCACCTCTCTTGGTGCAGAGGGGCTGTTTTGTATGCTGGCCCTTTCCTCGCGCCCCTCGCTTGCAGCCTTTCCGAGGACCTCCTTAGCATTTCAATTTCAAAAAAAGGTGGCGCAGACGATCATGTGACGGGGGGGGTGGGGGGCTCTCTGAGGTATTAGGTGATATTTTCAGCCCTGCTGAACAAAGTAAAACAAAAAGAAAAAAGAAAAGAACGAAACGAAAAATCTGCAGCGCGGACGATGCCCACGTGTTACCGTGACGACGGTTGTCGCTACCGCTTTAAATGGTGACCTCCCCATGAACCTTCAGCGGACCAGGAGTGATCGATGGGTTGCGTCAGCCGGGACCGGGGGTTGGCCGAGTGATTCGGTGGAGCGTGGCGACGGACCGTCAAAAGAAATCGGACAAAAACTCGTTGATACCTAAAGTGATCGCGGTCTCGGGTTTGTGCTTTTCCTGTGGCGATCAGATATTCAGAATCCTCAGTACAATCTATGTGTAACATTTCGGCGGTATGATACCCTTAAGAACAAAGACCATGGCTTCACAATATTATGGGATTTTCACAGGAATTACAGCTCTAAACATGATTCTGAAATGTCAGAGTTTAAAAAAAAACCCTCTAAACTCAAACTATTTTATTCTGAAACAATATATGGAATATTTGGAACAATAGTAAGCATGTTAAACTTAAATAATAGTTTTACTTGAAGTAATAAAAACAAATCACTTCATTCTTCTAAATAAAACTGAAAAAATGCCCTGTTCACAGAACACAAATTTCAAAAAGGTCAAACTGCCCTCTCGTTACAAAGGAATTGCAAAACAAATGAAAACAATAAAAACAAGCACTAAGACTTGTCTGCGTGATGACTGCTGGTCTAGAGGTTAGGACACTCACTTCTGGACCAAGAGGTCAAGCGTTCGAATCCTACCTCCAGCACTACCATCATTGGGTCCCTGACCGAGACCCTTATGTTGCTCCAGGGAGACTGTCCCTGAAATTTAAGCTGAAATTTGAGCAGAGGCGTTCTCTACCTGGTTGGAGAAGCCACGCTTGTTTGATTGCTTCTTTGTTCAGTTACATCAGTCACTGATCGATAATCGAATGTGGAGTTGCACCTGATGGAGGGCTTTTGTCGACAACTCAAAAACAGCCTCAAAATAGTGTATAGTCAACAAAGATTTTTGACGGGACCCTGCACTTTCTTGTCTTTGACGAGTCATTAAAAGCAGCTTGCACCACAGGAACAGTCAGTCAGTCGTCTAATGACTAATCCCAACTGGGGTCGCGGGTGGACCGGAGCCTATCCCGGGAACTTTCGGGCGCAAGGCGGGGAACAACCCTGGGCAGGAACCAACACACCGCAGGGCACACACACATTCACACGGTCACACACACATTCACACCTTATGCGGCCAATTTAGAGTCGCCAATCGACCAATAGTGCATGCCTTTGGACTGTGGAAGGAAACTGGAGCGCCCGGAGGAAACCCACGCGAACACGGGGAGAGCATGCAAACTCCACACAGAAAGACCCTACGGCCGTCCCCAGGGTTCGAACCCAGGACCTTCTTGCTGTGAGGCAGCAGCGCTAACCACTGCGCCACTGTGCCGAACAGTATGACAGAGTCGTTTTAATACCATGGTATTACCATAACACTCACCCATGTCTTGTACAATTCTACTGTCAGTCAGGCCAGCTATTCTGTAATGCCTAACAATTATTGGTAGATTAGCTGACAAGCAATGTTATCTTGCTAGCTAGCAAGGCAGCACATTGCTGGCTAGCTTCCACGTAACCGATCACGGACAAGACAGCAAAAAGGCTGGAGGACTGAGCAACTCTTGAAAGGCCTGGAGGCCACTATTAGAATGCTTCTTTGCCACGTGTTTGTCATGGCTAGAAAGGAAGCATCCGAAGACAAGCATCAGAATCTCCATCGGATTGTTTGCTCTCTAAACAAATCCAGAAAGCACAGGAAACCACGACTTATCGTTGAGGTCTGATGGTCCGTATCAACTAGTTGGCTTTCATTTGAGAGGGACGTGAGCTGGATTCAAATTACAGCGTAAGCAAGAAGCAAGGCTTATATTAACACAAGCCTGGAGAAACCAAGCTGGTTAGCATGCTAGAAAACTGGTACATTTCTTTCATCTTACAAAAATGCAATGTAGTGACTACAATTTTGAATTCCCATTTTATTAGCCAGAGTTTTTAAAGGAACCGACAGCGCGCGGCGCCGCAGTCGCGACCTTCTTAAAACGCTTGGCCCTAATTCCACGAGGACAGACGCTTCTACCTTCCAGGAGAGGTAACGTGAGAGAACTGGGTCTGAGAGCGATTTAGCTGTGGGCCACCGTCCAAGACAAGCATTCCTTTCCTGTTCAACGCTGCCTGATTCGCATAGCCCGGTACTCCCAAAAAAAAGGAGAGTTTTAAACATCTCTGCTCTGGGTACACGAGCCCAGCTTTGTGTTACAATGGATGAAGGCCGATAGGATATTTCTAAAAACCGTATGCACTCTAAGAAACTGTTGCCATGTTGGTATGCAATGCGGGAACAATTTTTAAAAAGGTGAGCTGAAAAATTCAAAACCAGGACAAAACGTGGCAAAGTTCTTTTTAAACTTCAGTTCAACTCCTGGAGAAACCACCAACTCCGCTATTTAAAAAAAAACAAAAACGACAAGACCTGAGCACAAAGCATCATTTGTCGGGTTATTCTGGAGACGATTTAGAGGAGTCTCTGAATTGCATCTCCATCGTTCGGTCCGAGCTCAAAGGCGAAGGCAAACCGCAGTCGTGACATGTTTGAGGAGCTGGTGGAGGGGGGAAGGGCCTTTCGTGGTGGAATGCTCTTTCTTCTGGTTTCCAAAGCTCTGCCAGTAAAACTCTGCCTAAGTTTACTGAAATGTTCTTTCCACTTAAACACTCGATATTTTGGGGAATGGCATAAACATCTGTAACCTTTGGCTGTCGGAGGCTCTTTTTCTTCCTTGCTAATTTGCTGTGGCTAAAAGTGGCGGGCAAAGGACTGCTCGCTCCCCCCCTTGCTTCTGTTTCACTTCTCCTGAGGTCAAAGCCGGTCAAAGGTGAATAGGCTGTGAACAAGGAGAGTCTAAATATGAACTCATACTGGATTAGTTACTAAAAATTGTAAATCTAGCATCTGGAACTTTAAGGTTCTGGAATAAAAAAGTAAAGTAAGGAGCAACAAAATCTGCCATGTGACTCAACACTTTAAGGTCCAAGGTTACAAGGAAAAAAAAAAGCAGGCAGAATGGTTTTTTCCCCTCTTTTTACACATGGTGGGTTCTTGGTGCTCGGCTATAATTAAGCTCACATGCTGCAGAGCAAAAGGGAACAAGAGACAAAGAGGGAGAAACAGATGCGGAAACCCAGCTCAATGCCGACACAAAAGTGCGCTGTAGCTCCTTTCACGTTTCGTGGCTATATTTGTGGGTAGCCTTGAGGCTTCATTTCAGAAATACCGCAATGAATTACATCACGTCGCTGCATGTAAAGTGACTCTGTTTGCAAGAGTGTTTGAGCCTTTGTTAGGGCTTATATAATACTGATTAGGTGAGAAAATAGGCCGGGTAAAGTCTGGAGAAACAAGTAGGAATCTGTGATGACGATTTCTAACACGTCCATATGGCACTTTATGGATAGGATTCTACCGGAGACATTGTGCTGCAGCAACAGTTCCGTATAGAGGTTGACGGATATTGGTTGTTCTTGGTCAATATCGATACCGATTATTGCTAGCTGACGGGGGCCAATAAGTGATGTTTGGATCCGATATGCAAAAAAAGAGAAAATCTGTACTTTTTTTTTTTTTACAAACACCAAGCTCAGCTGAAACTCTCCTCTTCTCCATCTCGGAGCTTCACGCTGTGCTCGTTTGTGAGTTGATTGGCTACTACTTGTGTGACATGTAGCTAATCAGAGACGGTTGTAGGCGGGACATTAAATGAAGCAGTGAGTGGGGAGCAAACGGCACAGAGAGAAGAGTGGGCAGTGGAGACACAGTAGCGCGCCTTGTAATTACTTAATATCGGGGATGGTCAAAATTAAACAACGATACCAGATAATTGGCAAAATATCTAATATTGGCACCTGATAATCGACCTTACCGATAATCGAGCGACCCTTAGTTCCAATAACATAACTGAAGTAAGGTGGGCGCTGTACCTCAAATTAGGTGGAGTGAGCCCCATCCTAACAGGTAACGTGGGCACCATAGCCCATGTTACATGTGTAAGGTAGAAGCCAAAACCAAGTAAAGTACCAAATACCAGACACTGTACCCGAAGTAAGGTAGAGTAAGACAGGCCGTGCACCATGAATAAGATGGTCCACATGCCCTGATTAAGGTGTAGTACGACACGTGATGTAACCCAAATAAGATGTAGGGCTCTGTACCTCGAAGCAGGGTGGGTGTCGCAGCCTGAGTAAGTTGAACTACGGGGTGTCCTATTACCCCATATTAGGGGGCACCTTGGCCCATAGCCCCTAGTTGTGTAAGACAGGTGCCTATACTCTGGTTAATGTGCTGTACGGAAGGCGCTGCTTCCCAAGCAAGTTGGAAAGTGATGGACTCCATTCCCCAATGTAAGGTCAGGGCTATACCCCATGGAATGTGAAGTAAGACAAGCCCTGTACCAATGAGTGAGGGGGACCTCACATCAAATAGGTGGAGTACAACAGATGATGCACACCAAGTTACGCGGATGGTTCTGTATGCCAAGTAAGCTGGAGTACAGCAGGTTCAGCACTCTGAGTAAGACGGGCCCCATACACCAAGTACGATGGGCCCCAGCCCCCCCACTTAAGGTGGGAGCAATACTCCATATAAGGTGGACTGATGTGGGCACCGAACCTTGAGTTGAGTTTACGCTTTTAAAACCAATATACCAAAAAGGACCGAAAACAGAAAATAATTCATACTTTTCTATTAGTATTCATGGAGGGGAACAACTGTTTTCTGCAATACAACAAGGTTGTCAGGGCCTAATTTAGTGTTGTTGCTTAGCACCTGTTCATTTTGCTCTCCTTAAGGCCATCGAGAGAGCGAGTCAGTCGCGTCCAGTCACATGAGCTGGAGGCCTCACACACACACATACACACACACACACCCACACACACCCCCCGACACACACACACTCACTCTCTCACATGCCTGGGCTTGTACAAAAACACTGTCAGAGCAGATAGATCGACAACGGAATGTGTGAGTGAGAGTGTGTGTGTGTGTGTCGGGGGGTGTGTGTGTGTGTGCTGGCCCCTTCTTACATAAACTCGCTACTTCGTTCTGGGCCCGTAACAGGCAGCAAGTAAGTGCAGACACAAGTGAAGACTCTTTACTCACATATTCTTTGACATTTTTGGTTTTCACAGCTTTGTAGGAGTAGTACGCCGGGTACAAGTGTCCAAATACCAGCCTGTGGGGGAAAGAAAAAGAAGGAAAAAAATATTAGTTTCTTGGAACCTGACGGCAAATACGAGCTGTGTTGACGTTTCTTACTGCCGGAGCTATTGAGAGCCATCCACTACTTTTGCTTTACAATGTTGTTTGCGGGATAAACAGTGATTTCCTGTTTTCTCCTGAGGCCAAAGGCAACACAAAAACCAGCACTGACGGAGAGAGAGAGAGAGAGAGTAATAGAACACTACTCCACCTGAGGCAGCCACTGCACCCAGGAAAGATACCCCATACCCCATATATGCCCTGTACCTTAGGTAGTGTGCAGTAGGGCGAGCTCTGTATCCCAGGTAAGGTGGGGTAGAGCGGGCCCCGATTCCCAGACAAGGTGGAGTAGGGAGAGCATTGTAAAACAGTAAGGTGGAGAGCCCCTGATCACCATTAAAGGTGGACCTTATAACCAATGAAAAATGGGCTCTGTAGCCCGAGTAAGGTGGAGTAAAGTAGGCTCAGTGGCCCACGCAGGGTGTGGCACCATTCCCCATGTAAGGTGGGCTTCTTTTGACCCATGTAAAGTGGGGGCTGAATCCTCGTAAGGTGGTCCCCGTACCCCATGTTGTGATGAATGTAGTTTAACTAATGAGATCCAAGTGAGCATTTTCCCTGTAGGGGGAATGGGTGAGCGGAGGGGCAGGACTGTCCGAGAATCCGTGTTGGCCTGAGCACAGCTGACCTAGGAACACTCTTCCGGCTGGCACAGTGCCAGCCTTTCATCCCAAGGCCCGAGTACTCAGCCGAGTCTCATTTATTATGTTCCACTTGGCTAAATTTGTGGGCGAGCCCCAAGGAACAAAACGCAACGGAGGCACCCGTTGTCTGAAAGCGGCCTCTGGCTTCTGCCCTCCCCTCTTTAAAGTTTTGCCAGTGGCACTTGAGCAATTAGCCCACACCGTGCAGCCGCTCTGTTGCATTCTAAAGGTGCAGAACGCTGAGGGACTGCAGCTGTTTTAGGAGGACCCCTGCTTATCTACCAAGCAGGAACAAATATTAGACTTTAAATGGGCCGAGGAGTATAAACACAGGGACAGCAGAGGTGCAAACACGGGCGGGAGCCGGATAGCAGTTGTGTGATGAAAGAGGTTGCGCTCGGGACCGCCGTCGCTAATCAATGTGGCGCTGACAGACGAAACGAGAGGGAAAGTCACGGCTTGTTCACTTCCAGCTTGCCAGGAAGGCCTGGGTAACGTTTCAGTTGAAGATCAAGCCTAGACAGTTCAATGCTAATTATGGAGCCCTTAGAAACTCTTCGTCAAGACAGATTTAGGGGATTCAGATGGCATTTCATTTCCTGATGGGGATCCCAGAATCCAAATGGCTCACCCTTTTACGCTGGAGTAAGGAGGCTTTGATCTCCAGCCGAACGTGGAGCAGCCTGGACATTTAAGCCTAACATGTCCCTGCTAAACTCTGCAGACACAGATGATGAGATTGACTCAGCAGCAAAGTTAAACTGGGCAACCATTTGTGCCATGGTACCCTTGCCGGACAGGACTGGGTTCCTTGACCTAGTAACAGCCTGGTCTAAAATCATCATCCCACAGTTGTTCATGAGTGAATTCCAGCAGTTACTCCTGCAAGAACCTGTCAGTTTTTTCTTTATCCACTGCAAAGGAGAGATGGTTCTAATCCTGATCCCTGGTATCCACCCAATACTAATGTTTTCTTTTTAAAGACAAGCTGCATCAAATGTTGTTGGGGACGAAAGCAACAAACTAGGGTGGCACCGATCCAACTTTTTCAGTTCCGATACTGAGACTAGGGCTTTGGGCATTGCCCGATCCCGAGTACTGATCCAATACAAGTGTTTTAATTAATAAGTTGTGTGTTTCTCTAGGGCTGCTCGATTATGAAAAAAAACATAATCACGATTAATTTGGTCAATCTTGAAATCACGATTATTTAACACTACTTTGTGTTACTATTTAAGACTTTATGCTGCTCTCCTCCTTCCGCCATCTTTACCCGCTCAGACTGTACACCGCCACCAGAACACACACGTGCGTTCAGTCTTCGTTAGTGCGCGTGCGTGTGACATTCGGAACACAAGACAAAATATGAGTATACTTGCAGAGCGTAATGTGGCAAAATAATTGTAATTATAATTGTTTTTTGTCGATTACATTATTTTTGTGATTGTTTGGAGCTGAAATTGAAATTGAAATTAAAATTCGATTAATTGCACAGCCTTATGTTTCTCTTTGAGGAGACTGAGATTATTGTTATGCTTAAGCAAATACTTGACTTAAATACTGTTTTCCTAATCAGAACAATGTACTAACTTCTCACCCATACGTATATGCTAAATAATTTATTATTAAAATAACATATCAAAATTAATTCATTTAAACACGGTTCTGTAATTTTGAGACGATCCCTAATCCCTAATGAATTAGCACAAACGTCGGACAACAAATCAGCTTTAGCGCAGTGCCACTTCCGATGTATAACAAATTGAATGTGCACGCATCCGCAAACAGAGAAGAGCCAACAATTTCATTGAAAAGGGGTGCGTTTCCCAAAAGCATAGGTGCTAACTACATTAGCAACTAACAGTGTTGACCCAGTTACCACCTTCGTGAGTACCGAATCTGTTCCAGACTGACAGCTGGATGCTCTAGCTAACGTCACCTGTCAGGCGTTCACTTCTACCTGTCGATGTTATGGATATTTCTCATTTTCATGCCTGAGCACTCAAGAGATACAACGAAAAGATCACTATTATTGGATGTGATCCGTACAAAGTCCCTCCAGTCGTTTTCCATCAGCTCGCATCCGCTGACACACGTCTGACTTTTCCTGCCTCGACATTTAGATCTACCTGGTACATAACCCATAGTCATTTAAAACATGCCGTCTCAACGAGAAACAAATCTTTTCGCTTAAAGGAAAGGTAAATTGCGTTCTTTAGATCGACTTTGTGTAAACAGTTGCTAGTGCTATCTAGCTGTTGTTAGCCCAGCAAAGCGGTAGGGTAGGCTAAGTTAAATCATGTCAAATTGTAGAGCAGGGTTAGGTGGGTTAACTGATGTATGAGCGGTATAAGAGTGATGTGAAGGCAGTTTTGTCTTGAGTAGAGCTGAGACGATTATTTGAATAATCTGAGTAATTCGATTACGAAAAATGGTGGAGGCAGTTTTTCTGGAATCTAAGCTTCGTTTAATTCATTTCACTCGCTACAGCATGCGCCGCTTGCGCTTCACACGGACGCTTATTAGTGAAGCACAACGTCACTAAACCTGATCCCTTTGTATGTGAAAGTATTTGTGAGGTATTCCGTCCATGAAAACAGAAGTAAATGCATAAAACGCATAAATGACATTTCACACATCGTAAGCGCTGCGTTTATGAGCGCACGTGAGCGCTATTACTCGCTAAAACGCTCCAGTTCAGTCAAAATGTCCCCTTTATTAAAGACAAAACACATGTTTAAGCTGATAAATAACCACAACCACCAGCGTTCTACTCACAATACAGCAGGTTACTGAGATTTTACCATAGATTTTCCATAGTTTATACCAAGGGGATTGTGGGAAATGGAGTTCTCGTCCTGAAAGGCCGAAAGCAGCTCGTTTTATAGACCAAACAGGTTCAAAATGACCCAAAAGTTCAATATTTCTTCATTTTCAATTAATCAGATTTTTTCAATTTCATAATGTTATAGTGCAATCAATAAGAAAGAAGAAATGTAGGACATTTTTTAATCAAAAATTGTTATTCTATATTCTGATGGATACCAAATGGATGAAGAAGTGTTTCTGCAGTAGAATGTTAAGCTATAGAATGAATAATAAAAACTCAGCAATAAAACAGACAACGTTCTTACTATTTCTAGCCTCCAGGCGAGCTCCTTAGTTGTTTACACGTATCAAACATATTCGCTGTTGTCTGTAAACACTTCACACTTTAAGATTTTATTAGGGGGCCATGCAGTGGAACCCCTATTGTTATTGTGCCGATTTTTTTTTTTCCTGCCTCAAAACGCGTTGTGGAGAAAAAACGGTAAGACCTACAGCTTTGAAATTTGGCAGGTAGGTCCGGTACCTCACCCACTACTCGGGCAAAAAAAATTGCACCAAAATACGCTATTTTGCAATTTTCCAAAAAAAATTGCATTTTGCCAAATAAATGCTGAACCGTAGCTCTGATTCTCAAAAATCTTATATCATCTTATTCTTTGGTTTAAGACAAATTTTTTAGACCCTCGCATCTATTTCTGCTGTATTTGAATTTTCGCTAATTTGCATAAAATGAAATCCCATTTTTTTCAAACTCGTCCCTGGAGTTTTGTCCAATCTCCATGCAACTGGTGTCATTTGAATCCCAAGACACTCTTCTTTAATTATTATCGAGCACATTTTTAATTTAGGTCTTCAATTTTATGTAATATGCAAATAAATGTGCTCGGCTTGACATCGGATTGCAACACCACACACCGAGTGTCATAGAAATCCGGCTCTGGGTGGGCAACAGCTTTGAAATTTGGCAGGTAGGTTCCTTGACTCTACCCAATACTGAGACAAAAAAATTAGTGCCATTTTGCCGACATAAACATTATTTACTATTTAGGCAAAAAAAAATAATTGCAGTACTCTACCACTTGGTGGCGCTAATAAGCTATTATGTGTTTTCCGTAATAATTGCACGACTCTACCACTTGGTGGCGCTAACAAGCTATTATGCGTTTTCCGTAATAACTTTTGAATCGTAGCTCTGATTCTTAAAATCTTATATTATCTTATTACTTAGGTCAAGACGAATCTTAATAAACCCTCGCATCTATTTTTCCCATATTGGATTTTTCTTTAATCGGCATAACCAGTCAACTAGATCCTGGATTTTTATCCAATCTGCATGTAACTGGGGCTGTGTCCCCAACATGGTTAGATAGATAAGATAGATCGATAGACACTTCATTTTCACTGGACACAAGTGCGGTACTCGATATGCATGGTTCTCAAAATGGAAGCTGCAGAACATGCGTCTGTAACGTCAGCTGCAATGTATGAACAGATCAGCCCAACGCCACCAATACCCGATCCTGCTATTTGCGTCGAAATCCCGTCCACCTATCGGGTCGCTGCATCCACACAAACATCCAATTATCTCAGTTCTTTGTTCCAATGAGCTTATAAATGGAAAGCTGGAAAACAGAAAGACCAGGGCTCGGGGAGTTGTGAGAACGCAGGTCGACTCCCTCCAAACAAGATTACGAAATCCAGATTCTTCCGTGTGGCGTGTAACCCCGTTTGGAAAGCGTTTCAGCACATTTGCAGAGCGCATGCTTATATAAGACCAAACTTTCTCCCGCTCTTCTCTTTTTGCGGCCCCCGTCCAGGGATCCACCTTGGCAGCCGTTTATTTTGCTGTTGCCATAGAAACAACAGCACCGCCAAGCTCTAACAATAGTCTGCTGCCGTCACCGAGCCTTTTACAAACAACCTGGAAGACCATAGTTTCAAGGTCTGTGTAACTACTACCTCCTTTAAAGGGGGTCCGGCTGGTTACTGGCTGGTGCTTCTCATTCATCAGCCCATTGTCTTAAACGTCTTTGAATGAGGACGACTGACTCCGTCTCCACTGCGCCAGAACAAAGAGCGTAAACGGCGTTGGCAGCGGAAAGGATGAATGTGATCTCATAAGAGGGGTCGAGATTAATAATCCAGGTGGCATGAATGATGTTTCTTGCAAGCTTTTAATATAGTATATATATATATATATACACACACAATTATATTTTTGATTAAGCAGCCTATACACACATGTACATGAAGTGATGTATCAGTATGAATTAAGAATTTGATAACATTTATAATCAGCACTGTGGGGGGACAGGCTTTATGTAAACGGAACTGCTTCACGAAGGCACATTAAAAATACACTTTTATGAATTGTATTATAAAATGCTTTTAATCAGCCAAAGCACAAATAGATGAGCTTGATATGTTGCTACATACTTTTATAAAACTACCGACGTCAACAAAACGTAACCATGTGGAACAAAAAAACTGTAAAATTATGTTTACAGTAATTATAAAGAACCGCAAAAATCATATCAAATAATATTAAATATCAAGACAATTAAATGCACATCAAAATGAGAGTCAAGTCCTACCCCTAGTGATCCGCCAGTCCAATTTTGACAAATATTAGCTACTAATAACATGGGTGTGCAAATATATTTAGGCTTAAAATCTGGTGCCAGCTGTCGCATATCAGTTCTTCAGAAATATTGATTGACAATATGGGCAACGTCAAACCAACAAACCTTTACTCTCTCTTGTCCAAAATCTCCAAGGCGCACTACAGCAAGCACAAACACAAACACTGAGTGAACATTCAGTCTCTCCATTAGCTGAACTGCATTGTTACACACCTTATTACAGTAGTGACCTGTGCCACAACGAGGATCACTTTATCTCTCCGTCCTGTCTTTTGCCCGCTGATTTTCCACTTGCATTTCCAAAGAAACATTTAACAAATGCGAAGAGGTAGAGAAACAAATGTGATTAAAAACATCTTTCGTCTTGACATTTTGCCAAAAATAAATTGTGGTGAAGTTTCCAAGTAATATAACAAAAGTCATTTATTTTTTTAAAAAGGTAATAATTAAAATGATAATAATACATATTGATTTGAAATATTGGCCAATTCACACAAACCCAAAAATAACCTGCACTACATACTTAAAAAGTCAATTTCCAATGCTATAACATTAATGGTGGCTTTATTATAAAACAAATGGTCTCTCACTTAATGTAAAATGAGACAAAAAACACCACTGCCAACTGGACCATGACCACGCTTAAGCCAGCAATATACAACAGGTAACACACCCAGAAAAGAAACGGGAGATGATGACGGCCGTGACACATGGACTCTGTGTGTGTGTGTACACAGACCGGGGTGGAGCAATTATGTTCTTAGGGGCTGTAAACGGATACCTCCATCTGGACAGCAGCAGAGTTATCAAAAGCCAGTCGGATGTTGCTAGGTCGTAAAGAGCAAATGCACAAACACAAACTGGTCATTGTGTGGCCGAAGCATCAGACTTCTGGAGTTGGTATTATGAGAAGATATTACATTTTTTATTAGGATCAGATCAGGAAGTGTGATCAAACCATCTCTAGTTTTCCTATAATGCAACAGTTGCATAGAATGAATAACAACCTGTGGTATACAAGTGTCGGGGAAAAACCGCCACGTCTCGCATGGGTTATTGATTACTTTTTTAATAACTCAGAATCCCTTTAACGGACAGAAACCTCACACACACTGTTAGTATCACAAAGAATGTCTCTGCATAAAAAAAACTCTGCAAGTCAATAAAACAGACACTGTTACTATTTCTAGTCGTTATAGCTACAGTTCCTGCACTTTTTTACTACATAAAGCTAAAAAAAAAGTACAACTTTCTACAGCAGCAGGTCTATTTTCATCAGTAATGTGCTCATTTTAAGACTGTGTCAGCATTTACACATCAAACGATGATAAATCTGACTAGTGGAGGATGTCCTGAATACAACTAAGCATATTTGGCTAACTTTTACACACACACACACACACACTATAATTAGCCTAAAACAAAGGTATAGGAATCGGAATCACAGAATTCAACAAATAAAATAGTAACTCCATAATTAGACACTTTAGGTAAATAAATATGATTATAATGCAAAAAATGGAATTCTGAAGAATAAAAATGGAAAAAACGGAATTTAGGAAAAAACAAAACGGATTTTATAGGGCCCTACATTTTGGCTATTTAGTTCAATACTGTGCTTCATTTTAGATTTGCCGCGCTTTTCCTCTGACGATCGGATCAGGACATAATATAGTTGTCTGTAGTCGCAAAGAAGAAGAGCGTTTCTTCCTTCGAGGCGAAGGAAACAGCACCCACCGAGTGAGGGCTCTTGAAGCAATTTCAGTAAGGCGGGGTCCCCATTCTCACAGCTAGCAGCTGAAAAAATACAGCCTTCAGACAGGCCTTGACATTCTGGGGGTTTTTTTCGGGTCAACTCAGAGATTTCCTGCTAAGAAACACTGACACACTATGGCCGGGCCAAGCTGAGTCGTGCCCGGTCGAGTCGAGCCTTGCCGTGCCAGATGCCACGGGCTCGTAACAAAGCTCCAGATTCCCCCCGACCAAAAAAAGTTTCAACATCTGGTTCGGCTCAAAACGCCAGTCCCGTTTTTTCCCTTAAAAAGGAAAAAAGGAGGGGGAAAGACGAACAAAGAGCAGGGACTGACTCAGAATTCGAACATATTCCTCTAACATAAAACATTAAAACAAGCCTACATTCTCTGGCTTGTGTTGGCCGAAACGCCAGGAACGGCTGGAGAACAGTCCGAGGAGATGAAAGCGGTGAAGAGAGCGGCTGGAATTCTCATTAGTGCCGAGAGCAACGCCGACCAGATCTGAAATCTGCACCGCCGATCCGATCCTCTTTCGACAAGGCGAATGCAATTTTCAAGCAGGCGACACAAATCCGTTCTATACCATCAAGGGAGGTTGCTTCAACGCATTAAGAGCTAGGATTTAATCAAATGGCAGAATTTAAAGGGCTTGGAAAACCTTGCTTTGGATAAATCTCAGCACAACTCTTGATCAATCCGAGAGTGCTGGAGTAGAGCTGGGCGATATGGTCAAAAATATTATCACAATATTTGCTTCTGTGCTGATCAATCTTGATGTTTCTAAGAATATAATTTCACATTCTTGCTGCTTCTCTTAGGAGATGCTACCCTGAATCAGGAGATTATTATTTTCTGCTTCCTGATACCCAAACATCATCATTTCATGATGTTTGCCCACTTTTTAATAATATCTCGATGTCGGTGATTAACACTTTTCCCTCCAGGTTTATGTCTCAGCACTAGTAAGATGAGGTGGATCTCAAACTCATTTGAAGTGAAAACTACTGAGCTTTTTGAGGGATGACAAATAGCATACCTGTTTTTTCAGGTAGGTTTGAGGACAGTTTGTTTTCATTGCAAGGAGGCTTTAGTGAACTCTGGCCAGACAATTATACAGTTGCACAACTCGTACGGTACATTCTTCCATCACACATTCCAGACCGAAAACTATAGCTCAACGCGAAACCATATGCAGTCATTAGGGATACACCAATCCAACTTTTAATTTAAATGATAATAATTCACCTTGATTTGAAATAACTCACGCATACCCAAAAATAACCTTCATTCCTGAGAAGTGTTTATTGTAGCTGTAGTCACCACGGCGCCACATGGATGTAGGCACGGAGAATACTATGGTGTTATATTGTGCCTTAATTCTGAGCAGTGGAACTTTCGCAAGCAAAATCTCATGTCTGTGCACGTTCAGATCTGCCTACCTTCGTGCTCTGATCTATGGAACAAATTAACAAAAAATGTACTATGTTGTGATATATCTTGCTATCTGGATATGAAGTGACATATGGATATAAGATTTTGGTCATACTGCGCAGCTGAACCAGAGTACCGATACCATTGTTCCAGTGTTGGGGCAGTTCGCCCCGTGATCAGGGGCGCAGGTTCGAATCCAAGGCCGGTGAGGTACTCATGAGCAAGGTAATGCCCCCAAGCACTGCTTCCCAGGCGCTGCCCTTGTTAGCTGCCCACTGCTCTTTCACGGACGGGTCAAATGCAAGTCACATTTCGTTGTGGTGCACTGTGTACTGTGCTGTGTTCAGAATGACAAATAAACACTCACTTTCTCACTTTCACATTAATAAGGTGTATATTTCTCTTTGAGTAGGAGACTGCGACGGTCCCCAAGACTGTGTCACCAAACAATCAGGAACACAGAGACTGTGAGCAAGGAATCTGTGTGTAATTAAGGAAATGAAGTTGCAAACCAGCTTTAAATCAGTACAGGTGGCGGCACATTACAAAGAGTGCACCCTTGACGTACACAAACTTAGAAAGGCATACAATTTAACTGAATAGATAGTTTATAAATCAGTGTTGCCAATACCTGAAGCAGCAATTTAAATGGACAGATTTCTGATATACACATGAGAGCATCCTTAGCGGTCATAAGATCATATCTTCCGCAAAAAAAGATGAATACTGACATGACAAACTCAATGTTTATGGTAGTTGCCCATCCAGGTTCTATGTTACTCTGTAAAACAAATGCTGCATAAAACTGCATTTATTCCTCGGAACCAAACTTGTTCAAGTGAGTAAAATTCCCCTAACTTGTTTCCCGAACACAACAACGAAGAAATCTGGAAAGTTTGGTTGGCACGGATACAAACACAAATAGATGTGGCGTGTTGAACGGGTTGCAAACATCACGTAGACCTGTAAACCATGTTGTGTTGGGGCATAAGCTCAGGTTAGTCAGGTAAATCCGGTACTGTTGGAACGAGCTTGTCCAAGCTGGGCAAAACATGGTGTCTTGAGTCTCTAAAATGTGTGTGTGTGTGGGGGGGGGGGGGACGCCTTCAAGGGCGCAATATGATGAGTCAGAAGCATGTGATGACTTCGTCTCCGAGCCGTAGCGGAAGAACGCAGCCCGGGCAGGTCGGGACATTTTTGAGAATGGAGATGTGGAATTTCACGTCTTTTTGCCTCAAGGCTGAGCCTTGCCACAGACTTTCAAACACCAAAAAGAAGGAAAACACAGGCCTTCAAGGCTGTGTTTTTCTGAGATGTCCAAAAATTTTGTAAAGTCAGACCAGAGTTTTTCGACGCATGATTTTTAAAAAAAATATTATCTTAGTCTCAGTATTGTTATTTCATTCTTGTGTTGGTTCCTTTTTAACCTTTTAAAACTGGATCTGATATGTTTTTTTAACAATAAAACCATAATCTTTAAGGTGGGCAGCCATATTTTTGAGACTTTTTAAATGTACACAGATTACTGTGCAAATACAAAAAAACACTTTAGGAAGTGATTAGGCTCTTTCTGGCATATTTCTTTATCTAAAAAACAAAATATTCAGTGACCTAAAAATTTATTACGAATGTAAGAACTTTAAGCAAATTGTGCTTAAACCCTTAAACACACCAAAGTAAAATTCAGGGAATCTACAGAATGTCCTGATTAAATGGTCACCGAACCTGTTATACAATCCATTGAACAATACTAATTTTGGTGATCTTTTCATATACTGTATGTTTTACACAGTTTAAAAAATTTAGATTGTTTAACAGCAACTGTCATAACTCGTTTATAAATCAGGTATGAGTTATTCACCAATCAGTTATGCGTCATTTATGATTCAGATACAAATCGAGTTCTAAATGAAGGAACCAGGCTTACGTTCAGTTTAAACGTATCCCACACACTAGAAATACCCTAATATGAAGTGACAACGCGACGTATATCCAACTTTTAACACACGAAACTCAAGTAACACACAAAGCCATTTAAATAATAACAATAGCGCGTGCTTTAGATCCCTGGCTGCACGCGCGCTACGTACACAAATCTAATTAGATTCAAATCCCACAAAACTGGCCGTGACTTTTCCTAACCTAAACCCCTATTAACGTTGTGATACCGTAAAATAGCGCAATAAAACTGAGGGAGGGTAAGGTATGTAGGTGGGCTAACAAAGCTAAACGCTTAGCTTGTTTGCCTAACAGGTAATAAGGTGCGCGACAAAAAAAAACGAGAGCAGAGGTTTGGCAGGTTGAGATAAAATATATATATGTATATATTTAAAAACTTACACAATGGTCCTCGATATAATCCACGAAACCATGGTGTTGACTGGAGTTGGCCGGGAAAAGAAACAAGCAGAGGCCGGCGGAGACGAGGTCGACTCGGCGGAGCGTTAGCCGGCTAACGGCTAATACGCGCTGTCTCGTTCGCTTGACAACGGCTAACGGCTAGCCCGATGTAAAACTTCTGTAACGAGTTCGAGGGAAAAGCGAGCCGAACTCCAGCGGCTCTACTCGGCACGTTCTCGCTTAAGACATTGTTTTTCTCAAACTGGCTGCTGGAGATTTCTGTTACGTAAAACCGACTTTCTCTAGCCGTTACGTTTCTGCTTAGGTCGCTTTCAACGTCGCCGAACCTCGACTCAAAAAAACGACGCCGCGCAGCGCTGGGTGTGTTTTTAGCCAGCAAGGTGCAGAGTGACGTCATGTCATTTTTTGAGTTATAGGCCCGCCCCTCGAGTCGTCTGATTGGTCGATTTCTTTGTTTACAAGGAAGAAGCGCAACTTGATTGGGCCAAAGGCGTGTGAATCAAAGGGTGTTTTTTAAGTTAGGTTGAACGTCAAGATCGCGGTAATAAAAGTCAACAAACAAACCTACAACCAAACTTAAATATTGAACAATAAATGTAATTTATTGTAATACATGTTAAAATGTAGGGTAGAAAAGCATATTCTCTTTGTATGAATACTTTTTGGAAAACAGTAGGATTCTTGCAACAATAAAAAATAAAATGTAGAAAATAAAAAATAATAATAACTTTGTGGCAGAAACTGTGCTGGAAAAGTTGTTATAACAACAAAAAACAACAATCCGATAGTACAATAAAAGCTAAAGTTAAGGGTTGATTTAATGTTTCTATCATTTTATTTAACTAAAAAATTTCATAAGCTACAATTCAGCTTAAAATGAATTACAATTTTTCTTTCATCTCCTGTGTCTGAAATATACCTGCACATATTTTGCCTTTCTTTGCAGTGAGCATTATTATATGATCCTCTGTGAGGTCGTGACACTTCCAAAAGTAATCCCACCTCCACTCAACGGGCTGATGAGAAGAAGCTCTCTAACTGATTGAAATATGTAAGGCCTACATAGGAGGCCCACGCTGGCGAAAGCAGCAGAACATGCCTGGCAACAGATGGCGGCTGTGAATTGAGGCTTCTCCAGCTAATCTTGTTATTATTCATGTGCATGTCTGTGGTGGAGGGAATTTACTCTCCGCCCCTTTTCCCATCACCAGCCTGATGCTTATAGAGGCTGGAGAACCGTTCAGACATTCCAGCAATAGGACATACTGTAGAATAAAACAGCATTGCCTTTTACTTGAGACTTTTTTTAAAAGAAATATAACAGTTCTACAGTCTAGTATACACCTTAATAGCCTTACTCTCATGCTGTTTTTGACTAGTATCTTCTTTTTCATTTTTATTCATTCCTGTAACTACTGGAGGAAGGTCCAGTGTTTCTTGCATTTCATCACACTGAGCTTGATAAATGTTACTTAAAATATAATTAACATGAAATGCACCTTTACATCTGTCATAAGTGAAATTGTTTCCTTGTTATTTTTGCTGTCATAGCAACATTTTGGGTACAATAACCCAAGCTAATATTCAGCCGGCAGTATAATTCAGGATTTTTTGTGCTCCAATTTGTCCCTGATTTGAGGCTGATGTTACATGCTCTATATTTTAATTGCTATAGCGAGGAACCATATAAATGTATACTCTTAAAAAACAGCTAATATGGTAATCAGATGTCTTTCAAATGATCAGGCCATGTTTTTATGCCGCAGTATCTTTTTAAATCCTGTGAGAACTCATCATCACAAATGCAAAATCAAAGACAAGCATCTCCTGCTCACTTCTTCCGCTAATCCTTGAAGTGGAAAAGGCCAGAACGAGTCGTGTGATAGATTTACTGCAAAGACGACTTTGTTTCAGTGCTGCTGGTGCTGTTCTGTTTGCAGGGGATGGGGGTCTTCAGCAACAGACAGATACACCTTAAACACTGTCTCAGGAGCGCTGTGATTTGTGATTCCATCAGTGGCAGGCCATCTTTCTCCATCTAGCGCTCTGACCTGAAGCTGACACCACCGTTGATTGCTTCCAGTGGACACGCTTTACATGCAGCAGCACCCAGGAGCCTGTTCCACAAAGCCCTCTCTCAGATAGTCCAACCATACAAGCCACAAGTCTGACTAATCCAGCAGAAGGTCAGGTAAGGGACGTTGCTAGAATTTTTGCCTCAAATAGGGCTTGAGGCAAGCTAGAATTTGGGCTTAAATTGGCTTGAAACACCTGGTTTTCATGAGGCTCGACCCTCAAAACATCTATGGCTGTGCTTGTGGATAGAGAGGTGAAGGAAGCACCTTTTAAAGTGATGTCTTCAAGGCACACATCTATCTCATAAATTGTTTCAAGTCATTTTAAGCTTGTAAAAAAATCTTAGGCATAAACGAACACAAGTACCCGATGTCTGCATTTACGTCACTTCTGGTGGTCCCTTTAAAAACCGGAAGAAGAGAATATCCCAAAGATCACCCGTTTTGAATGTATTTAATCCTGTTTATCTGAAATTATTATTATTATTATTATTATTATTATTATTATTATTATTATTATTGCAACAACAATTAGACAAAATAAGACGGGTGTTTTTTCTTAAATAAATCTCGCGTAGTTAAACAGTAATAAGACACACGTCTTGTTCTATCCTAACCCTAACGTTTTTCTTTAAACCCTGCAAACGTCCCACGAGGCGTCGCATGACCCTCACACAAGAGACGTGCCGGTGAAGTGTTTCTCCGTTTGTAAAACGCGTAAAAATCACACTCACACATAGGCACACACACAACGCCGAGTCCTATTTTCAGCACCGCGGCCATAGTAGGAGAAACTCATTGAGAATGAGTCCGGCGCGGAGGTAGAAAACAACCAAAAGAGAAGCCTCGTGGCTGCGCGCGCGCTCCCATGCCGCGGAGGGATACGGCTCGTGCCGTGGCAGTGATGCGTCCCCAGTGTTCAGTTTCACGGAGCGAAAGCGCGACTATTCGCGGGTGGAGGCTGAAAGAAATTTAAATCCCCCACCGGGTTGCGGTCGACGGCGCAAACAGAAAAAGCAGAAAGAACAGGAGCGAAGCGAAAAACGACATTATTCGTTTCGTCGTGTTTTGTCTTTTTGTTTTTTTTTCTTTACATTTTGTTTTTTGTTCCCGAGGTTAAATGCCCCGATCGGTAGGGCAACGGCGGTGAAGTTTCCGAGCGGGCGGGTTTTTCACGCTCCTGGTGAAAGGCCATGGCGGTGGAAGCTCGGCCGGAGCTGGTCGGGAAGCGGTTCCTCTGCGTCGGTGGCGGCGAGGAGCCGCTCGAGCTGGCGGAGATCGCGCGCTGGCCGTGGAGAGCCGGAGTGATCCGCGCCGTTACGCACCGCGACAACGACAATCCCGAACTGACGGTAAGAAGCCGGGATTTTCAGTATTTTCCCCCCTCGTATAGCCGTGTCTCTCGGAGGACGATCGGACGATTTGCCACATTCCCCCCAAAAATGGGATAATATTCGAACGAACCGTCTATTCGAATTCTTACGGGTCCTGCTTTTGTTACGTGTTTTCGAACTCCACACTGACACTGAAGCAATGTTTCCAGCTGAAATAGAAACAAACACGCTAATATTTTGCCGGTTGTTTTTGCTTTGTAGTTACAGTACGCACAAATTAGTTAAGCGAAGCAAATTTGCAGATGGGTTTGGAAGGATGTTATTTGGCTCTGTTGTTTTTTCTGGATTTGGGTTGGAGCAAAATATGCATTTCTGCAATTTTATTTGCTTCTTATTTTTTAGTCGTTACTCGTTTTTCTCGGCAGAATTAGTAGCGCGTTTGTAAAGGGTTTTGTACTGACGTTAGTTGGCTTTTCTGTGTTTTCTGTTGGACCTAAATGAACCTCTGCCGTTTTATTACTCCTTTATCTTTTTCTTAGACTTAGACTTTTTTTCGTTTTTTTTCTGCAAGTAGCGAATTTGTCAAATAATTGGTAATTGGCAGTTACTTGTATGTTTTGGTGCAAAAATAAATCATTGCAGCGCTGTTAGTTTGCTTTTTATTTGTCACAAACGTTTACACGCGTTGTCTTATTTTCCCCCCCCTAATCAGTTCCAAATTACAAGTAGTGAGGGCGTATGTAGAATTGTAATGACTTTACTTTGCTCTTTTGTGTTTTCTCCGAATTATTAACTTATTAGTTTATTGTTTTACATCTGCTGTAAACGTTTGCATTACCTGTTTTTTAGTCAGAATCCGCTACAAATTACAAGAAATTGTAGCAGAATTGTAACGACTTATGTTCAGCTACCTTGTGTTTTGCCATGAGCAAAAACAAAAAAATCCCTTCCTAGTAGTTTATTTTTAAAACACATTTGTTTTACTCATTTTAGAAGTTGAACAGTTTTATCTATTAGATTTTTTGGTCCTCATTTTGTTGTCTTTTCATGCCTGTCAAATATTGAAGCAGTCTGGTCCTGCTTTTATTTGGACATCTCCGGCTGAAACTGAATGAACAGTTGTAATGTCAGTTGAATCTCTGACTGGCACAGAGACAATGTTTCAACACGCAAAAACAAACAAACCAACCGCAAAAACACTCCACCTAACATTCTGGCATTGGTGCCACCTTGTAATAGCAATCTGTCTGTACCAGTTGCAAATCAGAAACATTTGTAACAACATTACTTGCTTTTTAGTATGAGCAAAAGTCAATTGCTACAGTTCCATTTGTTTATTCTTTATTCACCTAAGACTAACGTGTTTGTGGCACTCTTTCTTCCCCTGGCATTTCCAAGCATGTTCAGTTTGGAGTTAGATCTTTTTTTCTTGGTCTATGTGTTTTCGTGATCTAGATGTAGGTATGAGCAAAGACGGCATCCTTTGTTCCCCTCATTTATTGCCCCATTTGTTATGTCACCTGCAGAAAGAAAGGAAACGCTTGCAGTTAAAGCTTTCGCCCTCGTGCCCGCCACGAGAGTTCCAGTTTATGCTTCTTATAACAATGGGATGACCATATTAAACATGGAATCACCGTAGCCGTCGTGCAGATATAAATAATATTTATTGGTGAGTGCTTGGCGTTGCGCCGCAAGAGGCGTGTTCTTGACCTTTGAGATTCTTTCACAGATACGGTTGAAATGCAGACAGGCAGGAAAACGCTACCTTGCACCAGCCACGGGTTACAGATTGCCCTGTTCTCCCGGAGATGAATGGATTTTGGACCATTGTGCTCTTGTACAGTACGAAGCTCCGGTTTGTTTTCAGGGACGTGGCCCGAGGTCACAAACTCGGTTTGTACTAATCAGCAAAAAAATAAATAAAAAACGGGACAGAGGAAGAACGTTCCATGCTGAATGGCTGGTCTGTCCAGGTTGAAATGCGATTCATGTCAGCTGTCTGGTTTGGAAGAGGATTGTGTCACTGGAGCAAAAAAACATGGTTTGAGCCTTTCAGGGCACTAAAAACTCAGTTAAAACAAAGGAAAAGAACCAAAAATAAAATGTTATTGCAATTAGTTTCCAGAAAAAAACTCCAAAATGAACCCCCCCAGCAGGGTTAGCATGTATATTTGCAGTTCTTGTAGGTCGATATTTTTAAAGATTCCACATCTCCATGTTTCTTATTATGCATTCGTCAGCTGATTTCTGCCTTGCAGTTTTCAGTTTTTGTGCATCAAAGCACACTGCAGGCACATCGCAAATTGCGTAAAAGACGGGCCTGGATTTGAGGCAGCAACTGGCTGTTAAGTGCTGGAAGTGGGCATGTGATTTGTGGCTTAAGAAAACAGCCTGTAACGTGAGACCATGGTGCTCATTCCAGGCCCAGGCCTTGTCCCTGCCCCCCACCCGCACAGCAGCATAAAGACGGCTATGTCCTGCAACGTCAACCCCCCGCACACACCCCTGCTCCTACAGCATCCCGGCCCCCCCCACCAAACCCGACGTCAGAGCTGTTAGTTAGCCTGCACAGACTTCACTCTTTGTTTCTTTTAATAGTGTACAAGATCCTTCTCATGGAGACTGAATTTCATTGTCACTGTTGTCAGGTCTGTTGCTGAAACCTGTTTTAAGCAAAACCTGTCAAATCCAGGCTCTGGCACCTTTCCTTTCTTTTTAATTAACATGGCTAAAATGAAGAATGCTAAGAGTAATAGCAGATATGGCCTAAATGCAAGACAGAAGGTTCGAATCCCAACCGAGCTCAAAAAAACAGGGCTGGAATAGTGCCAAAGGTGCCCAATCTTATTGACAAGGTTCTTAACCTCAAGTTGCTCTAGGGAGATTGTCCATGTCATTAGGAATTGCAGATCATTCTGTGTAAGGTCAGCACCTTATGGCAAAATGCCGAGTCATAAGCCTGACTAATAATAGACTGAGCCAATGGTGCATTTGAAAATCAAAATAACATTCAGGACATTTCTGTTCTTCTCTGGGAAATAGTACTAAGGACCCCAATGCCTGCATGAAAGCCAATCAGAGGTTTTTCGTCATCTTTACTGAATTCCGACACCCGGCTTGCACGTGCAACCGGTTTCTTGAAGCAGCACAGGCTGGTCAAGCCACATTTCTCACTGCACTCCTACCTGCCATGCTGCTTTCTTCTTAATGCTTTCCCCTTTCTGAATATCTTTTTTCGCTAGCGCCCCAATCCCAGTGATGACCTGCGACAATGGTCTTGTTTTTGCAGCTCAGCCTGTCAGCCCCCAGGTCCCTGTCTGCTGCATGTGTCAACAATCCTGACTTCTGACAGGCGCCTTTCCCAGAATCTGGCCTCACTAACCTAGAGTGACCCGCTTCCTGTAGCATGCCTCTCCTGGAAATGCTGCTCCCCATTCAGCTGGCTCTGGGCCGGGAACGCCGACCTGGAGAGAGGAGTACCATAGAACAATGGCATGGCAATGTTTGTTCTGGCCGAGCTGTTGTCTTAGTGGCTTTGCTGTATGGGCAGAAACGCTTTTCCATTCACAGTACTCAAGGAAAATGTGTCACAGTGTCTTTGTCGTTTGATTAGGATAACGAACAATTACTCCTTGGTGGAATGGTGTCAGAAAATTTCAATATGCAAAAAGGGCAGGGCCTTTTTAGGCATTTCCCCAGAAGTGAAGATCTCTCTTTAGGCATGGGGCCATTTGCCAGTAGCTGGACGGCATCCCATAGCAACAGCAGCTCAGCCGTGCGCGCGACAGAGCCGCCGCGGCAGACAGCCTTCCAACAGCCTTAACCCTCAGAGTACCAGATTGCTTAGCGAGACGTAGCCCGTCCTCCACTTTTTGCCGACACCATCTGGCTCCAGATTACGATGGTTAGACATAGGCGAATCGGGTGCTATCGTAACCATGGAGCTAACAGACCCTATGGAATGTTTGTAAAGTCATAGGGTTTGTAGCATCTTCAGAGTCAAAAGATCTGTTGACAAGGTTTTTATCACAGGAAAGAAAGAGTGACGCTTTGTTTCCCTGATTCTCCTGGGAAGAGTCGCTCCCTTTTTGGCGTGAAAATAAATTTGGAGCTTAATGCAAACACCCGGCTCATAAAAACATTAAAGGGCAGGCGCGGAGCTCTGCCGCTTGACCTCCCCATGCAAACTGACACGTTAATGGCATAAGTCGGAATAGTTGTGGAATGATGCAACACGATAGCGGTAACATCTGGTACGCTTAGCAACAGCACTGAAACACCGCATGGCACGTTTCCCAATCAGACGTTTGAATGATACGTGTGGTAGAAACATCCCATCACAAGTTGCATGAGTACCTCAAGACCCAACATCGGCATGTAATGCCCAGATCCCATTCCTCCATGTCATTCCACCTCGGCGACCCTTGACGGATACGCTGTTTGCGGAAGCAAATGAGTGGCCATGAAACACAACCATGACTAGTTGTCCATGGAGGTGGACTCAACATCTGAGCCAATGCAGACTTCCAGTCCCCCAGCTTCCTCCCGTCTCTTTGTACCAATCCGGCTCTGCTTTTGCTGAGCACGGTCGGTAAGCGAAACCAGATGTCTTTCGTTTCGACCGTACTGTATATTCGTTTTTCACTGCATACTTTCACAAATCAAATAAATGGACTGTTACCCTGAGGGCTCAGCTCGGCTCAGCTCAGCTTGCCTCGTTTTTTGGCGGTCACTCAAGACCCCCCCCATCCTCACCAAACCCTCCGCACCCCCTTCTTCCTTACTCCGAGGTGCCGGCATGATCGCTGAACGAGTCTGCCGGTATGCACCTTTAATTAAATTCGCTCTCAGACAAGTTCGCTCTTGTTACCTCAAGAAAGGTACAGGGACCAACAGGGGCGGAGGAGCACTCCATCTGGAAGGAGGATGGCCTTTGAGAACTGCTGTATCCTTTTCCGAGATTTAGGCCGGCGTCTTCCTTTTTTTTATAGTCACACTCATCTTGACCAATTATTTGGGTGACGTTGCCCTGATGGTGACAGAGGGAAAGGGAAGTTTTCATTTGCGCCGGTCAGTTGCCGAGTTGAGGGTGGGTTGCATGATAGACACACGTGTTGGGTATAATCTCTATCTTGCTTTGAAAAAAATTTTGAGCATGTTGAGCGTCTCTGTTTATTCAGCTTTTGTCATGCCCAGAGTTAGTAGGGCAGTGGCGACGGCAGCAAGCGGGCGACTGCACTAAGGCAAAGTGACGCACCTTGAAAGAAAGAAAGAAAAAAAGAAAGAGAGAGGCCCGTCGGGAGGCATATACATGACTGGGATTCAAATCGGCCTGGAGACACATACTCCGACACTCTTGCCCCACTGTTCCCTCAGCATGCGAGGCACGTGACACGACCACTGCACTTTGGACCGCGTGCAAATCTCGGGGGAAATTTCAGAGCAATTATTGCGAGCGCTGGATTGTCCAGGAACAATGCCGAACACTGGCCTATTCATCACGCCACGGCGCTGTTGCTGAGCCCCCTTCAAAAAGCCTCCAGATTCTGCTGCGTACTGTCCACTCTGGCGGAATGGTGCTGGATTGTTTGTGGGTTTCAGCCGTAAAATAATTGCTCCGAGACGTCAGGTTCGTTCTAGGGTTTCTGTGAACGTAAATCTGCACGGCGAGTCAAAAAAAGAGGGAACCTCATTCCTTTGGCTGTAACTTCAGCAGATGTTGACTGATTTTCACAATTATTATTTCCAAATTAAATTGGTAGCAAACCTTATATGTGTAGCCACAATATTAGGAAATATTATTCAAAATGGTCTGAAAGAAAGCATCACTGACAACATAAATCACTATTAGCGTTAAAGACTTTGTGTCCATGTCCGGACAAATTCTTAAGAATTCTGAACATTCTTTGTCGCCTGTAAGTGAAAAAACGTACATTTGTTTTTGTGTTTGGTCATACGTTGATATTTTACTGTTCACTGTTACATGTCTAGTGGAAGTTTTGCCAGGAACTGGTTGTGTTTTACTGACTTTTTAGGTAACCAAAATAGAGATTATTCCACAGATGTTTGCTAACAACTGTAGTTATTAGCCAATCTGTGGTTTTATCAACATCTACCATACTAAGTTACTTAATTAGCTAAAGTGTAGCAACTTATTAGCAAGTATTCTTTTGATAAATGTTCATATTTTGAGGATGTGAGCTATCTGTCAAAATTTTGGAATTTTGGGGCATTGTGTATGAAACTGCAATCAGCTTTGGGTGAAGAAAGTTGAAAACATTTAAAGTATTTGCAAATGAATGCTACACTTTTGCGTAACTGCTCTGTCGTTTGACGTCTTACGTTTTCCTCCCCGATTGGTTGCCTTGATGAATTTGGCTTATTGAAACAGTCAGCCTTCACATGACTTCACTCTTTTGATGTCGACAGCCATGTCCTGAGGGGTTATCTTGCCTGGGGGATGCAGGGAAGAGGGAGGGGTGAATCTGTAACACCAGTGTCCTTTAAATGTAGGGCAAGGTTCCTTCTTCGGCGCGAAACGCTATTCTTTGTTTGGAAGCTGCGGAACGTTCTTTGGCCTCCATTGATTGGTTCCATACAGTGACCTTTAGCAGATGTCTGAGGTTCCGCCAAGGCGCAGCATGATCCGGTGAAACCAGACAGCTTTCTCCTTATTATGTCGACAGTGGGGCACATCAATCTCCCAAAGAGCAAAAATATTTAAAAAATGAAACCGTCGACGTTATTCAAATGAGCGTTACCGTGAAGCCATTAGGAGGGGAAAGGAGAGTGGCAAAATGAAAGACGCGATCGACTCGACTCCCAGACATTCTCATGCAAATAGCATGACAGCGGCGCGGCGGAACGGGGTTAGCATGACAAGTGCGCCGCGATTTACGGCCGAAGGAAATGCGCCGGGAAAGGTTTCTTCATTAAAAGCTGCCAGGGAGGGACCCCAAGGGACGCTGCCGCTGTAGCCGCCGCTGGTTCTCAATCGAGGAGGGAAAGGAGGTGATGGTTTGGGGCGACAAACGGAGCCCGCTGAATTTAGAAGAATGGGAGGATGAGGCCGGCCATTGAGTGGCAAAGGCAGTTAGTCGTTTTTTTAAACGCTGGTGAATTGGTTTGTTTTCCAACCTCAAGTTGGAGTTGTCATTGGTGTTGATTTTAACAGTAAGGATTTTAACAAGGCAATAATTAGATTAGATTATTTAAAAAGATCACCAAACATTGTTATTATTACATTTTACTACAATGTAATACTGTCGTTATCACAATAATAACAGGAAACTTACTATCTTACTTACAGAGGTCCCTTTTTATTAACTCAGCGTATTTTCATTGCGGTTTTTAAATATGTATTAACCCATTATTAATATAACAATTTGGATATTTAATATAATATTTGGAACAACGACACGGCTACTCTTTGTCTCTCGATAAGCCATGAATTTCTGAAATGTTTTCCTAAACAATCTATTTGTTTTCCAGGTTATGATTGTCATTGTTGGCAATGATTTTAACAAGGGAATGATTAGATAAGGTATTGAGCCAGTGTCATTTAGGAAAGTTAACTGCACAGCTATTCTCAGCTATAAGAATAGCTGTACAGTTGATGTGGCAGTTAAAGATGATAAACTAACAATTGTATTAAATTTTAGTTAAAAGTAATCTTTGTTAATCCAGTATCCAGTTGTAAATGTTAGAACTTACATGTTAATAAATCGCCTTTTAATATAGTAGTAGGCAGTCATTACCAATTTTGGAGGATTTGCAAGGTAAGGGGTTGTTAGTGGTGTAGTCGTTAGGACACACGTTCCTCTGGACTAAGAGCTCATGGATTTGAATCCTACCTCGAGTACTACCATCATTGGGTCCCTGAGCGAGACTCTTAGCCCAGAAGTTGCTTTCAGGGAGACTGTCTCTGAACTTGCAAGTCAGAAATGAAAGTCCCTCTGGGGAAAGTGCATTTCCCAAAAGCATAGTTGCTAACGTATTGCTAACTATGTTAGCAACACTATGTTAGATGCTAATGTACACTTTGTTAGTTGCTAATGTACACTTTGTTAGTTGCTAATGTACCCTATGTTAGTTGCTAATGTACCCTATGTTAGTTGCTAATGTACACTTTGTTAGTTGCTAATGTACCCTATGTTAGTTGCTAATGTACACTATGTTAGTTGCTAATGTACACTATGTTAGTTGCTAAGATACACTTTTGTTAGTTGCTAATGTACACTTTATTAGTTGCTAATGTACCCTATGTTAGTTGCTAATGTACACTATGTTAGTTGCTAAAGTACCCTATGTTAGTTTTGCTAATGTACACTGTGTTAGTTGCTAATGTACACTATGTTAGTTGCTAATGTACACTATGTTAGTTGCTAATGTACACTTTGTTAGTTGCTAATGTACACTATGTTAGTTGCTAATGTAGTTAGCAACTATGCTTTTGGGAAACGCACCCCTAGATAAGAGTGTCATGAATGTGAGTGTATTGTAGTTACACCTTTACTAGGGCTGGGTATCGTTGCTGATTTCCTGAATCGATTCAATTCCGATTCACAAGGTCATGATCCGATTCAACTCTCGATTTGATTCGATTTGATATCGATTTATTTAGAGATTTCTTTGCGTCAATACTAGTTTTGCTTGGTTATAAAATAACTTGTTTTAAAAACGAAGTGTTGCCAAACATCGGCCTTTAGGCCAGACGGTGATTTGAGCAGAGCAACTTCAGCCATGGCTCTATTTGGTTTCGGTTTTTATAGCTCTCCTTGCGCGGTCGCGAGAAGTAGTGCACAGCCGCAGGAAAAGATCGATCCGCGAATTTTTGAATCGATATCGTATTTTTCGAACGAGAATCGATATTGATCGGTGAATCGATTTTTTGAACCCAGCCCTTACCTTTACTGTCTGGTGGACAGAAGAATAATCAGTTTGTTGCAGTGAACCACTTTCGAAAATTGGCCAAAGCCATGGACAAAAAGTGTAGCTTGCGTTAATGTAGAATTAACCTTAGATTGTAGAAGAGTTGTAATAACAATATGTTAACACTTGCCTATCTGCTGGGTAAATGACAACCATAATTTTTTCCTTCGCTGCTTTAAATAGTTTCCTTTCCACCTCATTCCTAGTCACCCCGTTTTCCCTTTGCACGAGGTCTGTACACATCCGACTTCGCGACACTCCACATGTCCCGGCTTCCTCCCAAACAAACGAAAAAAGAAGGAAGTAAATAAATAAGCGAATGACTCATTTGCATTCCCTGTGGAGGGACCAAGGCGAGCGGCTAATCAAATGGACTCGCTTATGACGTGCCAATTTTTTTTCGAAAGGCCTGGCACTTGCGCCCGTGAGCCGGTGTGCAGGATGTTGCGAATTTTTATGCGAGCCGAGGTCCCCAAAGGGCAGCTTAACGGGGCGGGAGGAGACGCGGCTGCCCTGCCGAGGGATTTGGGCAATGAACAGTGAGTTCTCTGTTTTCCTGCTTGTGCTGCTTTCAACCCCCGGCCCGACCAGAGCTGCCCAGACTAAGGAAAGGGCCAGGACTTTAGTGTGATTTTTGTATGTGTGTGTGTTTGTGTGTGAGAGAACCGGACACGCTGCAAAAGTGTCTGGACCCCATTCCGATACCGACTGCTGGAATTTTGCTTTCCTGCAGGTGGTGCTTGGCACTGGAGCGCTCTGGGTTGGGGCACAAGGCAAGAGAGAAAGGAATTTTGTGGAAATGTAGGATGAAAAATGGGCCCCATTGTTTAGGGAGGGGGGCACTCCTAATTCGATGTGGCCCGTGTCGCGCTTCATTGTTGGCGCTTGTCTGGAGGGGGGAGGTAAGGGTGGGGAGGGGGATGAGGGGGACTAGAACATTCGGGTCACAAGAAGGGTTCAGAGGGCAATTTGTTCTGAGTTCCAAGAAGACACAGTTGCTGTGCATAGAAAAAAGTTGTCACTATTATTTGCGTAGACAAAAAGCTGAAGGTAAAAGGGTTGCATCAGACAGTAGCCCCCACAGTGTGCTTAGTTGGACTCCCTCTTGCCTCCCTCTTATGGCTGATTTCAAAATGAAACCCTGATAAAATTAATTAATTAGTTTGTTGGTCATTACAAACTACCTCATGGAATGCTAGCTAATATCAGAATCACAGCATCTGTTTTTGGATTCTGTATCTAACTAGCAAGTTTTGCTATCGTCCCAAAGAGCTCTGTCGCTGGCAGTCATCTAGAGTTCTAGTTCACAAAGTTCATATGTCATGTAAAAATTGTTCAGGTCTATAATACAATTCTATTTTAACATGTAATTTGGGTTTTGTGTGACTCCACAGGCTAGTAAGCAATGACAAGCTTGACAATGCCGCTCAGGTGACGCAGGTCAATCTGGAAATTTCTGACCGTGTCACAAAAATCACAATGTAACACCTCTCAGTTTCCTGGAACATAACCCCAAGTTCCACTAGCTAGTGCTTAGGGTTGCCGCTTAGGTCTGACAAAAAAACTGGACATTACGCCAACGTGACCAATCACTTTGCCTATAAGCGGAAACACATCTGACTTATTCAGTGTCCCAAGAGATTGATTTTCACCCCGGGACAGACATTAAAAAGAAGGACAGTGCCGGTGAAACAGAGACAGGTGGCAACCCTACTAGCACTAAATCCACCCTTTGCTCTATGCTAACGGAACTTTATGATTTTACGATGGAATCGCTAGGGGAAATTAACCTTAAGTTCATTCTGTCTAAAAGCTGTTACTTTATAATCACAATAATATATATTTCTCATATTTAACATTTCATATCGTCTCACAATTAACTGTTGTTATGTTGCACATGCTAATACTGAAGATATATATTCTGAAGATAAAATCTAAAGTTCTTGTCACAAGCACTTCAAAATCACTCAGATCAGTGCACCAACATTCCCTTAGTTTTTTATAAGCATATAAAACATTTAAAATATGAATATAATTTTGGATAAACAAAATGCTAATTTTGGCATTTACTCATCCTTGTGTTGCGATATGTTTTGCAGAGATATTCCCTAATGTTTTTTGCAGGTAAACACGTTCTGTTTTGCTTCTTTCAATCCAGTGAAACTCCCACAGACTAGTGGTCTGTCTTTTTTGTTCCAGCAGCAAACTGCGAGAAAGGAGAAAAGAAAAAGCGTAATGACAGACGCTTGTAAACCCGACAGCGACTCATTTTAAATTTTAGCTGCAAGCTCGGGCATCGTCAGGCAAGATAAATGAGTGGTTAGGCAAACTTTTAGGCCTTGGTTTTTTGTGCGTTCGTGGGCGTGCACGCGCTTCTGAGCGGCACTAGTAAAAGTTATAAATAACTTGAGCAAGCGGTTTCTCGTCCGAAAATGCCATGGTCTTGGGATTAAGCAACGGAACGAATGTCGCCGTTCTCCCGGGGAACTGCTGATTTGTTTAACAACTTCTCAAGAGCTGGAAATTTAAGGTGGATGAGCAAAAGATAGGCATCTGACATGACAAACTAGGGGCCGACCGATATGTTGTTTTTCAGGACCGATACCAAGGCTGTTAAGATGGAAATTGGTGTCAAAGTTCAGAATAACAAACACTCCCAACACAAAATTTACAAATCCTGACATTTGTCATGATGATTTAGCTTCACTACTACAAGAAAGTCACTTAACCTGTTGAACTGTGACAAAATCTTTATTCTTCATGAAGAAACGGTGGTCCATAGATTCCCCTCCCACATTCTCGGTCCGATCGGTTGGTGGTGGTGTCTCAGAACCTCATCTTGAGCCGTGTTTGTTTTTGCTGTTCCTGGGCCTCAGACCAGACCCTCCCTCGGGAGCCTGTACAGAGGATGTCGGAGTGCGGTTATGTCCAAGCGTGGGCGACCCACCCAAAAAAGACCCCGCGGCGCCGTGACCCCGGTCGTCGCTTTGATGCCGTGGATCGCAAAGCCTCCACCTCGGTTAGCGGAAAATCCTGACGACACAATGATTCTTTTCCCTCACCGAGGTGGTGTAGGGCCGATTTCCTGAAGGTGCGTGGGACTGCGTGTAATTTAAGGCTCCTGTCCTCGGACTTCCTGGGGTTCACGCACACACAGAGGAAGTAGTGATTGGACGGCCTGATTCGGCTCGGCTCGGTCCGGCTGTAGCTCACGCCTCCCCCTGGGGGGCTTCCTGCTTTCCTCCCACTCTCTTCCCACCTTTTTATATGGCTCTCTTGGCCTCTGTGTGAAAAATGTTCCCCTCTAGGGTTTCTCCTATCATGTAACGGTTTTTTTTTGTTTTCCTTCTTTATTGCATCCTCTAACTGCTCCTTTTCCTTGACAGATTTGCTTTTAGAATGGCTTTCATTTTTCTCGATATCAATATTATGTTTTTTTAATATACACAGTCAATTTTTAGCTTGTATTCAAATATGTGACCCGATCTGCCGTAATGAGTCGGAAGTCGGTGTTCTATTTATTTAGATACGGGCCAATTATGTTGAAAAACATCACAAAAATAGCGATTTTTCTTTTTTGGAGACCAGATTGATTTTGAAGACCTTTTCTTTCATATAAGACCAAAAAAGAAAAATCGATTGTTTTTGATGTTTGTCAACATAATCAGCCCGTATCTAAATAAATAGAACGCCGACTTCCGACTCATTACGGCAGATCGGGTCACATATGAAATTACTTACCGAAGAATAAAAAATGAATGAATAATAGGAGCAATAGTAGCGTCATCATTTATCACAAGGCTGTATTACATGTAAGCATGATTTAAAAATATATTATTTGTTTTATCATTGCTAATAATGTAGCATCATAGTACATGACCATATTATAATTGTGTAATATTAAAATAATCATGTAATATCATGTTATATTACAAAATTAGTTATGTGTTTAAGGTTCTTAGAGGACTATGATTTGTTTTTCGCATTTCAGCAAAAAATAAGCAAATCGAAAGTGTTAAGAAGAAGTATTAATGGTGGTGGTCTAGTGGTAAAATCCTCACCTCTGGACCCAGAGGTCATCTGTTCCAAATGTACCTCCAGCCCTAACACGACTGGGCCAGACCTTTAACCCCAAATAGCACCGGGGAGATTCTACCTGTAATTAAAAAATGGAAGTCGCTCTTGATTAGATTGTCTGCTAAATGCCATAAATTTAAATATAATGTAAATGTGCCAGATTAGCCATGTGTGGTGGATGAGCTCTGCAGTTCGAAACTGTAGCTCCACCTGAGATGTTCCTCCACCTCCGTCCTCGTCCTGACCTTTCTGTGACTCACTTTGCTTTTCCTGCATGTCTGCTTACCAGTAAAGCCGGGCGCCTATACCAACCCCCCGGAGTCCAACTCTGTCCTCATGGAATGTGACACTCCAATAATGGAATGTTCGATTTCCTTGAGTCGTGCTCATCCAGCCCCAGCTTTGTGGGGAAAATCCCATTGCTGTGAATTAGGCCATGCCTGAGAGGAACGCCATGACAGCAGGCATCTTAATACTAGGCTCAGCTGGTACTTTTGCCCACCTTCTCGCCAAATAGTTTGAGCCCCATGGAGACGGAAGACGGCACCAAAATAAAGCAAGATGGGCAGAAAAAATGAAATGCTAGCAAGTCTGAAAAATGTAAACAGCAGTGACATCTAGCAGTAACATAGTAACAGCAGTTTTTGGAGACTATCAGGAACCTCCTTTAGCAAAGGAGCATTTTGGCAATAAATACCAACGTTGTGTTATTTTATTACGGTGCTGCTGCAGTGCCAACGTGAGCATATTGTAATTACAGGTGCGCTCGAAAATAATTCACTGTGCCAGCATTGCAATCACGTTGAAGATTATTGCAATTTGCCGGGCTTACTAAGGACATGGATGGATTCTCGTTACCCAGTGGCTTTTTGTTTAGTTCGTAGGAGGGGAGGAGTTGGAAACAAAGTTTCCATTCCCCTCCTCGGCTGTTTGCGTTCCATGTTTCGGTTGGAGGCTTTTGTCCAGACGTCTGTCTTCTATTAGTGGTCCGAAACGTGGGCTCTCAGCGTCGGCTGGCGTGAATCTTTGGGATTTTGAAACCTCTCCACTTGCATTTGCCTGTTTATTGAGTAACACGCCTGTGAGCAATTGACAGAGATTTTTAGCGACTGCCTCAAATGAAAAGCAGGTGTCCAGAACTTGGGCTCGTAAGGACCCACTTTCCTGATGCGGCGCTTTTTTCACATTGTGTTGCCGATGTTTACTCTGCAAGGCTGAAAACCTTCTCGCCGACTGCAAAAATATGGCAGGATGCACTGACGGGATGGTGTGGCACAATCGTTTAGGTGCGAGTCTCGGACACATTTCATTTGCAAGGTCCAAATTGAGTCCGTTCTTTTCTTTTTAAATCTGGTATAGGTCAGTGTCATTTGTTAAACACCAGAGAAGTATGATTGTATACGTCATTGGACAGAGAGTTTCCCCATAATCACAGTCTGTTGTGCAAGCCTCTGCAGTGATGACAGAAGCTGCATGTGCCGCGTTTAGCGTTGCACAAATGCGTTAGGCCTAATTTGAGCAATATTGTGCTTATGCTTTTTACTGTCTTAGTCACCGCTTCTCGGAAAGAACTGTTTTCATATAGTTAAACTGACCAGTACACTCACAGCTTGAAGAAAGATTTTCCATTAAGAGTTGTTTTTACCCAGAAGTACTTAAGCATGGCTGATAAAAAAGGACTGTGCAGTCCTAGACTTAATGCCAGACTGTTGTTTGTTTAGCTGTTTTTAAATCTATCAGCTGGTATTGATAAGCCTCAGTGCTGGACTTTGGCGCGGTCAACAGCTTTTTCCCTCCGCTGTGTCACTTATCTACAGTGGTGCTTACACATCTAGACACACCTCTTACAGCATTTTAATCTAATGACATAACGTACATGCTAGAAATCAATTTCAAATGTAGAAATGTTTAGAATATGGTTGCCATTTGGGCAAAACATCTACAAGAGTTGATGAGAGAATTCTTAAAATCTGCCGAAAGAACGTCTCAAACTGCTGTAACTATTATCATGGCATAGGTTGGACAAAAACCTTCAAAATGTGTGTTACTCATGAATTTAGGATGGAGTGCAAATATAGAGTCAATAGGTGTGCCAAGACTTGTACTGTACAGTACTGGGCAAAAGTTTTAGGCAGGTGTGAAAAAATGCTGTAAACAAAGAATGCTTTCAAAAATGGAAGTGTTAATCATTTATTTTCATCAATCAACAAAATGCAGTGAATGAACAAAAGAGAAATCTAAATCAAATCAATATTTGGTGTGACCACCCTTTGCCTTCAAAACAGCATCAATTCTTCTAGGTACACTTGCACACAGTTTTTGAAGGAACTCAGCTGGTAGGTTGTTCCAAAAGTCTTGGAGAACTAACCACAGATCTATAATCCTAGAATCCTACAAAATAATATAATGACTATAATCCTACAAAATCCCTGACTTGTGCAGGTGTACCTGTAAGAATTGATGCTGGTTTGAAGGCAAAAGGTAGTAACACCAAATATTGATTTGATTTAGATTTTTCTTTTGTTCGCTCACTTTGCATTTTGTAAATTGATAAAAATAAACAATCATTATTTATATTTTTGAAAGCATTCTTTGTGTACAGCATTTTTTCACACCTGCCTAAAACTTTTGCACAGTACTGTATATCCTTGGAGCAACTTGAAAGTTAAGGAAATTCCTCTGTTGTATTTGTGCTGGAGATTGGACGCAGCAAGGCTTGATCCTATGACCCTTTGATTCTATCACAAGCTACTGCTGCGACTTCACCGCACATCTGAAATCATTTTACGTTGTTTTTTTTTACCCACTTCCCCAACATGGACAGTGGCTGTCGGGGAACCCAACAGGAAGTGTGGACGACGGCGGTAGTAATTGTGAAAAATGGAGGATCTGTTTTCTATGATGTCAGTCTCTGGCCCAGAAGTGAACCCATTTGGTACGTGTCATCCCCCGAATTAAATTTACCATTCAAGATTCACTCGGTTCTACTGGACAAGTGTGTCCTCGCCTTGTCCACCCCGATTGCTTCCGTCTCCACGCCTGTTGCCGTGAAAAAGGGATGTGGATGATAAAAAAGTGAGAAAGAAAGGGTGAGTGGGTGAGCACATAGGGAGTTTAGCCCAAGATTTATGTGATACCAGCAGGAATTCGCATTTCTCTCAGCAGCTGAAAGACATTAAGTCTGCTGCTAGATCCCAGGCCCGGCTCTGAGGGGGGAGGGGGAGAAGGTTACACAGCTCCCTCCCCTGCCTGTGGTGGAAAGGTCACCCAGTGTCACTCCATTGGCCATGGCAAACATAATGGCCCTAAACTCAGATGTGTGCTTGATATCTAGATGTCCAGGTCTCTGTTATGTTTTCGCATTTTATCTTTTCTCCACTTCAGGCAGAACTGTTTGGACTGGCCAAAAATGATTGCAGGTCTTTGTTTGGAAATTTGGATCACGAAAGCTTAAACACAGATCTAAAAGTTTCACAAGATGACGGCTGTTTCCCAAAATTTCCTCTTGACCCATTTAATTCAACCAACATCTGGCCAAAAACTTTATTTGATAAAAGCTTATAGTGGCTTTAAACCTCACTCAACACTCACCTTAATGCCCCCTATTCACTTTCAGTAATTGTTCGCACCAGAATTTTTGGCCAGGGACCCCTTTCGTTGAAAAAATTACTTTCTGCAGCCAGAATTGTCCACCTTTGCAAGTGTTTCAGCAACATGCAGTGGTCTGAGCTGGTCTTCATTATGCAGAGCAGTAGTATAAATTTCAATTTATATACCTTTTCATGGATGTGTTATTCTGATAAGTGTGGTACAACTGCTGCTGAAATGTGTGTCTTTCTTTGGTGGGAGTGTATCTGTATCCGACGTGGCTGGGAAATTCTAGGCCTAATGGCCATCAGAATAACTCCAGTACTGTCTGGTTCACCTGCAGGGAACGTTAATGAACTGAGTCCCAGCCTGGTGACATGTCATTATACTCAGACCTACAGAGGACGTTGAAGCAAGGATCATGCTGTCAGACAGCAGAGCTTGTCCGTTTGTTGCTGGGTAGCCTGGGATTTGCAGCACCACAGGTACCGCACATGAGGTGATAGTGTCCTGTTAAACCTTTTGTCTTTAAGTGCTGCTTTTGTGTCTGGAAAGAGTCTCAATCCAGACTGTCCAACCGTCCGACTGACCCTCTCTCGATACAGCGAATGTTGCAACTTCCCGTAATGCTTGTGTATCCCGTTTGGAACAAGGGCCGCTTGGATGCTTGGACATCGCCTCTTCTTCGTTTCCTGCTTTGAACGAGAGCAGTTAGGCAACTTTGAACCTCCAATAATTCAGGAACCGCATCAACCCCCCCCCCACCACCAACCCACCCTCCTGTATCAAACAAGGTCACCGTCGTTTGCACAAAGTGGGTGGCCGCATCCAGTTCGGCTGCCAGTAGCCGTGTTTTAGATTCCGAACACAGTCTTTTTTTGGTTTGCGCTCGAGTCCGTATTATGCTTCATTCCTGAGCGATGAGGCAGGGGCAGAGTATTTGACAGTGTGAGGAACGATGCTGTCTGGGCCTGTTCAGCGTGCACAACTCGGCTTGTCCTTACTTCACTCATGCAACACAGCAGACACAATTCCGACACTGCAGTTGTGAGAGAGAGTCCAGATTGGGCTATGTTAAAGGAGCATGAAAACCTCATATTTGTTGAGGTGTTCATTCAACTTTAATAATCTAACATTGCTATGGGGAACTCTGGTCTTCTTTCTTTATATTTCTGGTGTAGTCTCTGGCAATGTCATTCTTTCATAATTTTGTGATGGATTACATTTGCAGTTTACCAAGCGGTGAAACCTTAGCATCACAGTTAACAGATGTTCTAGTGCTTAATCCATCTTGGGCCCAATGGAGGCAGACTTACTGAAAAATCTCTTTAATCAGGTAATCTGATGCAGAAGCGCCTTTCGGTATAGTGCCAAAATTGGAAAGGACTGGCTTGAAAAGTCAAATGGCTGGCTTGAGATTGGCTCCAAATGTTTTGTCTCACATGGCATGGGCAGTTGGTAGCGTAACGTACGGGCATTTACCCCATGATCGGAAGGTCGCTGGTTCGAATCCCCAGCTGGTAAAGGTACCGCTGAGGTACTTGTGAACAAGGCACTGTCCCCAAGCACTGCCCATGTCAACTGCCCACTTCACGGATGGGTCATATTAGAGCTGGCCGAGATAAACAAAAATATTATCACAACATTTTTTGTCTTACTGATCGATTTCAATAATTATCACGATATAATGTCATATTATGTTTGTGCAAACTGAATGAACAAGTTAAAACGTCTTACTCGATTTTGATGGCTAGCAAGTTGAGCGACTTGAAGCAGTCTGAGCGCTGTGGCAAAAAATGTCTCCCTCGACGTCTTTTTTTCCACTGAAAGTGCTTAAGACTCTAAATGCTGAAGCTCATAGGATTTGTATTAAAAATAGGCGTTGCCAGAGAGCGGTCAAAACCTCACTTCAAGCGTGCTTTCTCAGCGCTTGTTGTTGCTAAGTTACGAAAAGCGTCATTGGGCACTTTTGCGTTCATTCCTATTTCATGTAAACATTGTAATATGTTCCTTTGAGGTTGGTAGTTTAGATGCTGCTATTTGGTCTCATTGTGATGCGTCGTCTTTTACTGTCTGTGGATGCGGCAGAACTTTAATTTTAATTTCATTTATTTCCCGCGCACTGCGGAAAACTGCATTTTCATCCCCTCCTTCACTCACCCCGATGTCCTGGTTGCCTGACATCTTTTCTTACACGTGCAGCCACTTTGCTAATGTTTACCACACAGTTTCTTTGCGTGCAGTGAGCAAATTTTCATCGTTGGCGATGACTGGCTGTTGTGCTGGCGTTATGCCAAACCCACTCGCTACGTGATAGGCTAAAGACATTGTCTGTCTCAGTGCCTTGTCACATAAGGGGCAAACAAGTGTAATCAAATTTCATTGCCTATGTTTCTCATCGTTATCGTCAACACTTTTTTCTCGATAAAAAATTGAGACCCTTTCATCACGTCACATTTTATAGGTATTTTTGGCCTGTCCAAACTGATTCTGATTGATTAGGCTAATATCCTGTTGCATAACACAAAACTTCAAAGTACCACAAAGCAGCGGGTATCTGAAGAAGCTACATCCTGCTTTCGTTTGTGTGAAAAGACCTGTGGACGGCAAAACATCTGTTTAGTGGAACATTGCTGGCCCATAGTTGCTTATTTCAGATTGTTCTCATAAATAAACAAGAACTGGTACCAAAGGTACCTTGTTTCTGGGAAGTTATGGTTCCTGTTAGGTCCAACATATACTATGTGCAAGCTATTAATCCCTTTCCTCTCACCCTCCCCCCTCCCCCCAACCTCCCGACCTCACGCACCGCTAGACGCGCTGCAACGTGACCCCGTGTGTCGCGGCTCTCTGAATTATTGATTGCAGGCCACCGGAGGAAGGCAGGGGAGCGGATAGCCTTACACGGAAGCAATGCCATGCCCACGTGGAGGCACATCTGGTCCACGTCCTAGCACGCTACGCTCCGTCTGCAGATGGTCAGACAATTAGCAGAATTAGCAGTCGACCTGTAAGAGATTTTAGTGGCCATTGCCAATATCTAGAGGCTTGTAGGATTAGGAACTTTAGCTTCATTTTGAATGTTTGCTATCATGCCTAGCAGCGCCTCATTCTTGGAAAAGGTCTTGTAGCTGATGTTTTTACTAATAATGCATTAATAAATTGGTCTAACGTTAAAAGAATATAATGCTAATAAAGCGTTTGTAATGTTAATATTATGTGTGACGTTTGTGTGAAGATTTTTGGAGTCAGATGTAGTGGCTTTTTCAGCTTTCTGCTGGTGAACAGTACCTCAATGTCCATGTTTTGCGTTATGCAATGGAAAATGAGTGTAACCAATCAAAAGGCAGCATTTTTGAGTTCAGAAGTACCCCGGTTCTAGTCTGCTGGGTATTTGATAATTGGAGTTTCAACCTGTTCAGGAATCGTATGGAAAGACAGTAGAAAGATGCTGGTTCTGGTCCTATTAAATGCTGATTTCCCAAACCTAAGGCCTTTTATTGCCAGCACCTCTGACATGTACTACCTTGTGCTAACAGCATTAGCAGCTAGCAGAAATTCAGTCTCAGGAGTCCAGAAACCAGCATATGCGGTGCAGTCTACAGACTGCGATGCGACACAGACTACAGGCGGTGATGGGACGCAGCCATTTTCTGTCTTGTGAAACGTTCCACGCCTGGATTGTTACTCTCATACGGAAAACTACTCCCCAACCCTGGGTCGCTGCTGTGATTGTGCAATGTGGAAAAGGCCTGGGAAGCAGTTTTTGCACCTCGCCCCCTGGGGCCGCATTATCGCGCAGCAATGGTGTAACGCTAATAGTGCTAGGTGCAAGCGAGGGCTTCCTCTTCAGGGCCATTTTGCAATCAGGAAAAATGCAGTGAGCGAACCAGAAGTGGATTTGAACGTTGACACAAGAGACCTAGCAACAGTGTAACCTAAATGTTTTTTAAGGCGAGAATGGCAAAGAAAAATCATTTAAAAAATGACTTGAGAATAAACGTTGTCAATTTATTTGTTAGTATTAGTCTGATGTTTACGGTTCCCTTCCTATGTTAGCACTGGTAGTTTTTTATTGATGTTTTCCAAAAAATGCTTGAATATGTTTTTAGGCCAAAGTATCTTTTTAAGTAGCAATTTGGCACCAAATTGTTTTGGCACCGCTAATTTCCGCTAGTTTGTCTATAGGAATGGCAAAGTAAAGCTAGCACTGAGTTTATGGCAATTCCTAGAAGTCCATTACATATTTGGGTTTGTGTTTGTTGTATTGTTTTGGAGCTGAGATAGTTCGACGCATAAAAGCGTCTTTTTATACCCTCTTGGATTCGTCTCTGCGGCTTCCTCCTCCGCCTAACACTAATGGGATTCTGGGTAATAGGAGCCATATTATCTGCCATTTACAGTCTGCTCCATGTGATCGAGACAGGCTCTAAACGAGAGATGAGCTGCAGGGGGTGAGGAGAACAAGAACCTAAAAAGCGCTTCACCATTCATTATTTACTGAGGCATCTCCACACGGCACGGTGGAGTTTGAGCCTTCACGTTTACCAGCGCTTTGGCTTTAACGTACGTCTTTCTTTTTTTTACTTTATCGCAATGAACATACCAACAGGCAATCGATGTTATACCGAGTAAAAGATTGTCTTCAGATATGCCAGCATGTATTGCAAGCACAGACATATCTGTGTATCATTCTTTCATTCGTTTTTTACAATGAAGAACTCAAATATTTTTTCCAGATATACATTTCCAAAACCAGAATGTAAACAATGGATGTTGGCTGGTTTTCCAATTTCCTATCTTATGCTCAAATAGAAACACAGAAAATACCAATATTCCATCTTGATTTGTTATTGAATGCACGGCATACCGTGAAGAAGAGTTACGCCCCAACCAACGCAACTAAGCTATCCACCATCATGAGCAATAAAAAAGAGTGATGCATATTTTTGATCAAGCCTTTGTAAAGCTCACACAACCCCTAATTACTAGATCAGCAGTTTTAACTTGATACATCCTTGATTTTTGGTATTCATAAAGCTTTGTTGTAGTTCTTTCTTTTTGAAGCATTGCAATGTCTTGTACGGCATACCGAGTGTTTTCCTCCTTCTTGTTTTGTGTATTTGGATTATTCTCTGTTTTTTCCCTATGATTTGGACTTGTTTGATTCGCTCTCACAGACAGATTTTGAACTGTGTGAATTTGTACTGTTTTGCAAGACCCATCTGAAAATAAAGTTGGTAACGTGACGGTTAGGGTGTTCCGTGATCGGAGGGTTGCTGGTTCAAGTCCCGCATCGGTAAAGGTACCACTTAGGGACTCATGAGCAAGGTACCGTCCCCAAGTATTGCTACCCAGGTGCTGCCAAAAAAGCTGCTCCTTCACGGATGGATCAAATGCAGAGGTCACATTTCGTTATGGACCACTGTGTGCTGTGCTGTGTTCCCATCAACAAATAGTAACTCACTTAAAAATAAAGTCTGTGTTTAAGGTCCTCCGCACTGTGTGATCATTACAGCGCTCATGAAAACTCATATTCCATTTTAGTACCATTTCCCATTGACACATGGTCACTCAAAAAAATCTTGTGTGTTCATTAAAAAAAGAAATGAAATATGATCATTTCTTTTCCATTTTTTTATTTTGATGCAAAATGAGAACTTTGAGAAGGATTATTATTCCTTTTTTTGGAAACTTTTGAAAAAAACCACAGATTATGGGTTTTGGTTTTTGGAATTCATTTAAACAACAAATGAAATCAAATCAATCAACATTATAGAACAAAAATCAGCTTGAGATCAGATTTTACAGGACTGTCACCTGTTTACGTCAAAACCCAGAGAAAACACATACTGTGCACTGCTGTGCAAAAGTCTTGAGCCACCCTTTACTTCTTGAAATTTTGCTCCTGAAGAGCCAGAGTTTCTTTAGATTTTTGTATAGTCCTGAGTTTCTCAATGGGCCCATAGTGTCACGTGAGGGTAACGTGACGCCACGCCTGCCTGCACCTGTGCGTCTCACGTTCGTTGTAATTAACACAAGCTGCCAGGCAGGTCCCGAAACCTGTTGCGGTGTGCGTTGAAGACTGAGCCTCTTTGGAGTTCAGGTTTCACAAGTGTGACTGAAGAAACTGTCATTCGGTGTGTGTGTGTATGTGTATGTGTGCATAACGGTTGCCTGCAGGACAAAATTCCGGCTGCAGATACTTCAAGCTGGATCCCATGTCTAAAATCTTGAGATTGTGAAGATAATACTGCAGTTTTTTGTTTTTTTTTTCTAAAAAAAAAATGGTGTAAATCTACACACGTTGACAGCTGCTGTACTGCCTATGCTGATTTGCGTTGCAGTGTGAAAGAGAAAATTTGATTTGATATTTTGATATTTTGGCTGGTGTCATCTTGATTGGTAATTTGGTAAAATCAATGGAAACTTGGCCAAATTATCGTATTTGATCTTTCTGTTACTTTTTGCTTTCATTCCCAATTTTTTTATTTCTATTCATTATAATCACCAACGTTTTTAACATTCCGATGAACACTGAATGCAAACAAAACCTAGTAGGAACCCTTAAAAAAATCCTACCAACAGCAGTAAAGTTCCACTTGGAATTCCTAATTCAGTACAGAAACAACAAAAACTGCCCTGGCAACAGGAGGGAGGTGAAACAAAAAGAGTTATATAAAAAAAAAGTAAAACAAATGTGACCCCCTTATGACCTTACAAAGAAAGTAAAATGCATATGTGTGTGTGTGTTGGCAGCGTTTAGTCGGTTACAGGAAGGTGACAGCCTTTGATGCATTGCGTGTACGGACAGGTAAGGCAAGACTGGGCCTGGTGTTGCCTTGCAAGAGTGTGTGTGTGTGTGTGTTCATGGTGGTGCGGAGAGCGGACCACTCCCTCCACTTGTACCAACCTGTTCCATAATGAAGTGTCTTGTCAGGGCGATCGTCTGTCTCCACACTAAACACTGGAAAAGTTACGCTAACCTAGCTTAAAGCTAATGTTTGCGACCTGATAATTATGTGTGTAAAAGGCTCAAATTAGCTTGTAGCTTTAGCTTCGGCCGGTTACCCTGTTGAGCGAGTGCTTACTCAGGTTTGAGGTTTGCAATCCTCTCTTCCTTCCATTCTGTCCATTTTTTTTTCTCTCAAGCTGTCCTTAAAAGCTAATGTTGTTGCTAAGAGCTCACTGGTGCTTACAAGGCCCAGAATGAGCATTGTTTATTAGTATGATGCTAGCCCAGGGGAAGTGAGCTATAAGAAAGGGCGTTGTGTGTGTATGTGTGTGCTTCTGACGGCACTACGCTAAATGGTGATTAGTAAATGAGGGTGATCACAGAGGGAGTCGAGTCTCGCCCAGATAACACCAGTCATTTTCCTCTTAGTTGAACCAAGCCCACTTCCAGCTGGGATTCTCTCTCTCTCTCTCTGTCTCACTCTCACCTTATTCACAAAAGCACACAAAGCAGCACCTTTCTGAATACTGATATGATCTAGCATGATTTAGTAACGCCACGTGATTCTTTTTTAACTAATTTCCTCTAAATCTGCTCATTTCCACTGGCTACTGTTAATCTGTGCCACATGCCAGCATGTTGTTGCAGTATTAGCTAGCAGAAATTAGTAGCGAGATGTGCGTGAAAAAAATAACATAATAATAATGATAATAATAGCAGTGTTAATCAAAAATAATCCTTAAGATGTTATCCTTAAGTATTTGAAGATTAAGTGAAAGTGAGTTATTATTTGTCATTGTGAACACACCACAGCACAACACTCAATGCACCACAACAAAATGTGACTTTTTGCATTTGACCCATCCGTGAAGGAGCAGTGGACAGCTGACATGGTACCTTGCTCATGAGTACCTCAGTAGTACCTAAACCGGTCCAGGATTCAAACGGCAACCTTCCAGGCGAACGCGAGGTGATCACTCTCACCGTCCATTACCAACTGCCCAATTAAAGTGAAAATAACAGGGGTGTTCAGCTGAAATAAAGTACAGATTTGATTTATTAGTAAAAAAAAAAAAAAAAAAACGTTCTCTGACTTCCACACCGCAACGAAAATGTGACCCCTGCATTTGACCCATCCATGAAGAAGCAGTGGGCAACTAACATGGGCAGCGCCCAGGGAGCAGTGCTTGGGGATGGTACCTTGCTCATGATTCGAACCTGCGACCTTCTGATCACGGGCTGAACGCGCACAAAGGCGGCGAGACAACGACCACAGCAACGACAAAATGGGCACGGTCTTCCGTTCTTCTGCCCGTTCTTTTCCGGACGATTGTGTTCTGTCCGTTTGTGTTTCGTCTCCTCTTCCTTTCCTTTGCCGTTCTTTTAGCCAGGCAGGGTCGCGCGAGGAAACCTAGCAAGATGTCATTAGAACAGAAGCTGTGTTTTGCGCTGGCGCTTTAGAGGCAGGGGTTATTTTTGGAGAGGCTGGAGCCGCCATGGGGCATACACACATCCATGTTGACTCTCCCATTGGTAGAGAGAAAGAGAGAGGGAGAGAGGGATTCAGGACACGCTGTAGCTCATGGCTCTCTCTCTCTCTCGTCCCCCCTCTCTCTGTCTCTCATGTTCCGAAACGGCTTAGCGAGTCTGACCTTGATGAGAAATAGATGCTTCTTGAAGCCGTCGCTTAGCGTTATTTCAGCCTCCCTGCTTTCTTTCTTCTCTCTCTTATGTCTTCTTCTTCTCCTCTGTCTCTCCTCTTCACATGCGCTTTCCCAGCAGGGACGGCATGATAAGTCGACGTCTTTTTCTCTGGAGCGACAAATGAAAATCTCTGGTGTCAGCGATAAATCACAGTTTTCATCAGTATACAATATTGCACTGATTCAATGGACGGCAATTCAACATTTGCCGATATCACAAAGTTTACACTGTGTTTTTGATTCGATCCGGTTCAGGAGCCAGCGAGCGATATGAGACAATATCATATGCAGATTTAACAACATCACTTCCATTCAAATCTTTTCTTTTAATAAAAACAGATTTCCGGTTCAATATAGAAGGTGGTGGTGGTGTTCGAGTGTTCAGGATAATCGCCTCCAAGAGGTTGTGGGTTTGAATCCCACTTCCAGCACTACCATGACTGAGCCCCTGAGCCTGACCCTTAACCCTAAGTTGCTCTGGATAAGAGCGTTTGCTAAATGGCATAAACGCCACGTTACAATATTGTGTAAAATGTCTGTATCGATGCTACGGACTTGTTGATCATTGTATCGATGTAGTGGTATCAGTCGATGTATCGCCACACCCGTAAGCGGTGATATCATGCTCTCTGAAATGTCTTTGTCTTCATCAATGTTCAGCGTGTGTAAAAATGTGCAGAATACTGGGGGAAAATCCCACTTTAATTCTCTCCATCGTGTTATTTGTTATGTAGTTTAGGTTGACAGGTTGTGTAGTTTCCCTCATTCTTGTGCTGTCCTTCTTTCTTTCTCTCTGTCTTTTCTCTGTTTTAATTTTTTTTTGTCTCTCTTCAAGTCTCGCTCTCTCTCGCTCTTTTACTCCCTATTTATTTATTTCTCCCTTCATCACTCGCTTCTTTTTGCATTATTCCCCCTCTCCCTTCCTTAATTTGTTTGACATTCCTGCTCTTCCTTTTGCTGGCTCCTTGTTTCCCTTCATTTGCTTCTCTCTCTCCCTTCATTTCTTTCTGTCATGCTCTCTTTTTCGTTCTTTGTCTTTGCTCCCTTTGTTTCTCAATGTCTCATTTTCTCTCCCTCTCCCTTAATTTGTTTGTCGTCCTCTCTCTTTCTTCTGGCCCTTCCTGTGTCCCTTTCATTTATTCCTCTCTCTCGTTCTTTATCCCATTCTCACTCTCTTTTTTCCTTATTCTCTCTTTCACTTTGTTTTTGTTATACACTCTCTCTCTTATACTTTCCCTTAATTTATGAGTTATTTCTTCTCTTTTTTTTCTCTTTGTCTCCCTTCATTTGTTTTGCCCTTTCTTTCTATTTCTGCCTCGCTTTATTATTTTTTTAGCGTTCTTGCTCCTTGTCTCCTCTGCGTTTCTTTGCTATCTTTATTTCCCTTCATTTCCTATTCTGTCTTGCTGTCTCTCCTTTAATTTCTTTCTCCCATTCTCTCTCTCATGTTTTTGTCTCCCTTCATTTCTTAATTTCTCCCTCCCCCCTCCCTCTCTCTCTCTCATGTTGTAAATGCTACACCAGGCTGCTCGTCTCCTCTGGGGTGATGCTTCTGCTGCTGCTGCTGCTGCTGTTCATTGGTATGCTGCACCTGCCATCCAGGAAGCTGCAAGTCTGCCTGGATACCATGCTTCCAACCTAGCAACCGCTTCCCGTCGCCGCTGACCCTGATACCACCAGGGGTCGTCCGCCCCGGCTCGCTAGTGGCATTTTAGTTGCGCTGCTTTTTAGGATGAAAGGTGTCGAATCTGCTTGATTTTATCTCTCACTCCATCCTGCTTTAATGGCAGCGGCAGCGGTCACGTGTGTGTATGTGTGTGTGTGAGTGTAAGAGAGAGAGAGATAATTGGTGTGCCTCATCGCTAGGCGAGGAGAGTATTGCCTTTTGGGAATGACACGGCTCCAGAGGTTGAACAAAAAAGTATTTAATTGGATCGGCAAGAATTTATTTTCTTCTTCTCTCTCTCTCTCTCGCTCTTTCCATCCTGCTCATATTCTCCAGTCAGCCGCTTTTATCTCTAGTCATTAATTCCTTTATGTAAATTTGAAAAAAAAAACCCAAACAGCCAAAAACAAAAGAACGGCGCGACACTCATCCAGTAGTAGTCTCTGTTTATGTGTTGGTTCCTGATGGTTCATGTGCAAATTCTTCAGTTGGTTCATGGTTCCTCTTCATGCTCCTGATGGTTCATGTGCAAATTCCTGATGGTTCTTGGGCAGGTTCCAGGTCCTTCATAGGCTGGTTCCTGGTGGTTCAAGTGTTGGTTTATGATTGTTTGTGTGTGGGTTCCTGATGCTTCCTGTGCTTGTTCTTGATGGTTTGCACACTAGTTTCTGATGGTTTATCTGCTGCTTCCCACTGGCTCATGTTTGGCTCCTGATTATTTGTGTTCTGGATCCTGTTAGTGTATGTACTGGTTCCTGCTGGTTCATGTGCTGATTCCAGATGGTTCATACGTTAGTGCCTTATATTTTTTAGCTAGTTCCTTATCACTTATGTGCTGGTTCCCATTGACTTGTGTGCTGGTTCCTCATGGTTTCATGTGTTGATACCTGATGCTACATGTGTTGATTCTAGACAATTCCTGATGGTAGCCATGCTGGTTCCTGACAGTTCCATTTCAAGGTTCCTGATTAGGGGTTGGGATTCCAATTGATCAATTCCATCCCTCAAACGTTATCGATTCTTCTTAACAATTCTCTCATTTCCCAGCACAGCGTTTTCTGGTTTTGCGTCGTGGTACATTACGTCACACTCTCCACAACTTGACCTTTAACCACAAGGAATAATGATGCATAAATGACATTTTTGCGATGTAAACACACGCTGCGTTTGTCAGTGCGCTTGACTCTCCCGAGGAAGTCCAACATTCACTAAAACGTTCCAGTTCAGCTAAATCTTCCCATTTATTACAGACAAAACTTATATTTTAACTGATAAATAACAAAAACAACCAGCACTCTACTCACAGTACAGTCATTTACTTGATATTTATTTATTCCTGACGTACGTTCCACAGCGCTTTTGTTCTGCGGCTCTCATATAACGCCCTCCTGGCAAAATGTACTCCTCTCCCGGAAATGGGTCAAAAATAAGTTATAGGCCAAAATGAGTCCCAATTCTCAAAAATTGACAAAACCTCAGTATTTCTTCATTTTCCATTAATCAGAAAATTCTTTTTTCCATTCTGTAATGTTAGAGAGTAAAAAATAAATATAGAAAAATGCATTGTTTGTCATCAAATAATTTTATTCTAAGTGAAAGTGAGTGATTATTTGTCATTGTGAACACAGCACAGCACACATTTCGAAATGTGACCTCTGCATTTGATCCATCCGTGAAGGAGCAGGGGGCAGCTAACAAAGGCAGCACCTGGGGAGCAGTGTTTGGGGACGGTACCTTGCTCATGAGTACCTCAGTGGTAACCTTTACCGTCCCTGAATTCGAACCTGCAACCTTCTGATCATGGGGCGAACACCCTACCGTTACGCCACCAACTGCCCCTACATCCAGATGGATTCCAATAAGTGTTTCCACCTGGCACTAACCTTCATTGTACTAAGCCATAGAATGTCTCTGCATAATAAAATCTCTGTATATGAATATGAATTTGTTCATGTTCACAGTCTTGTGCAGACATCATTTTGGGAAAAATAAAATGGTTGCTTTTGGTGTGGAACTGCTTTTTTCACACTCAGAAAACTACTTAGGAATCAATACGAGAATTGATAAGGAATTGGATTGATAGACAGAATCGACAATGGCATTGATATTGATGAAGTATTATCAACTCCTACCCCTATTCCTGATGCTAACAACCATTAGGAACCATCAGACGTGAACCATCAGAAGCCAACACATGACCTACCAGCACACAAAACCGTTGGAAACCACACAAGCTTCAGGAATTTGCACTTGAACCATCATAAACCAACACGGGTTGCTGATGGTTCATGTGCTGGTTTCCGATGATGTGTACTGGAAATTCCTGAGGGTTCTTGTGTTGTGCTTGGTTGTTCCTTGTGATGGTTACTGATGGTTCATGTGCCGATTTCAAGGTTCCTGATGCTAATCAACCATTAGTAACCAGCACGTGAACCTTCAGGAACCAACACATGACCCACCAGCACACAAAACCCTTGGGGACCATCAACAAACCACCAGGAATTTGCACTTGAACCATCATGAACCAACACACAAACCAATGGTACTAGCACATGAACCATCAGGAACCAGGACATGATGTGTGCTACTTCTTGATGATTTGCGTACTGGTTCCCATTGGTTTGTTCTCAGTTTCTTGATGGCTTGTGGGTTGGTTAATGATGTTTCACGTTCTGGTACCTGATGGTTTTATGTGTTGTTCTTGATGGTTCATTTGAAGACTCACGTGCTGGTTCCGAGTGGCTTGTATGCTGGTTCTTGGTGGTCTACATCCTGATGACCCACAGGGAAAGTCATATTTATTTAAAATTTATTTTACTCTAGTGCTTCCTGGCACTAAAGCACCTCAACCTAAACATTTAACCAACACCAAGCGTGAACTAGTACAGCCAAAGCTCGCACCACCTGGCATCAGCGTGTGTGTGAGAACATGATCGTGGCTGGGCCTAATCAGCTGAGAGGTGGAGAGTGTGTGTGGTGTGTGAGAGTGTGTGTGCGTGTCTTGGTGAGAGGAGTGTGTGGAAATCCCCGGTTCTTTGGCAGGAGCTGAGCTGCTCCAGACTTCTCACAGAGCACATGTGAGTCACATTAGAGAGGAGAGAAAGTCACATGTGCTCTAACTCTCGCTCCTTTCCTAACCCTTGGATTCTCTCTCTCTCCCTAACTCTCTCTCTGCTTTCTTCATTTTATTTTTGTTCATTTTGTTTTTGTGCTTCTTCTTCTTCTTCTCTTCTTTATGACCTTTTCTGTCTTTTATTCCACCTTGATTTATCCCTCAATTTCACTCACAACATCTTTCAGTCTTCATGTGCCTCTGTTCCTTTTCTTCTTCTTATTCTTCCTCTGTTTCTCTCACTTTCCCTTATCTATCTATCTATCTATCTATCTATCTATCTATCTATCTATCTATCTATCTATCTATCTATCTATCTATCTTTTTTCTCTCTTCACCTTATGGTCTCTTACTCCATTTTCTTTCTTTCCCTCTGCCTAATTTTCCGTCTCTCTCTCTCTCTCTCTCTCTCTCTCTCTCTCTCTCTCACAGGAAATGCCATGTAGAAAACAGAGCCTGCACAGTCTGAGCTCTCACACCTGGTCTCTGATTGCAATCTGGAGCCATAAATACCACTGGCCTCCCAAGCTTCCCTCTCTCTCTCTCCCTCCCTCCTTCCCTCACTCTCTCCCTCCTTCCTCCCTCCCTTCATTCATGTCTGCACCGAGAGATAAACACATTTCTGTTTTCTTACATTCTTGACTTGTCTTTCTCCCCAAACAGTGTTGTTCAGTTCAGGGCGGAGAGATAATTTTAGATTTGTGCGTTTCATTTCTTTGTTGTTGTGTGTTGTTGGTATGTTAAACATACTAATGTGTGTGACCTTGTGTGACCCTGGGTAAGGGTGTATGTGTATGTGTGTGTGTACCAGGGGGCTGGATAACCATATTGGTTCCAATTCCAGTTATTAAGAACTCTAACAACTGGAACCTTATTTGTTCTGGAACTGTTACCAACACATTTCAGTCTTCTGATACAGTCATAGTTCAGGCTCCAGTTACGAGAAGCCTAACAATTGGAACTGTACCCGAACTGGAACCGTACCAGAAGGCTGGACGAAAGCATTGGTTCCAGTTCTGGTTATTAAGAACCCTAACAACTGAAACCTTATTTGTACTGGAACTGTTACCAACACATTTCAGTCATCTGATACAGTTCTAGTTCAGGTTCCAGTTACGAGAACCCTAACAACTGGAAGTGTACCCAAACTCTAAATGGCACCATACCAGTCTTCTGGTACGGTTTCAGTCCAGGTTCCATTAATCAAAAACCCTAACAACTGGAACAGTTTTCTGGGACAGTTCCAATTTGACTTTCTGTTATCAAGAACTAGATCAATTACAGGAACTGGAACTAGAACCATTTCTTTCATCTAGTCCTCTGGTAAAGTTTTGATGTTTTTTTTTCCCCAGTACATGCTACCAGTCTCAAACCAGGAAGATCTAGTACCAAAAGTACCCTTGATTCAGAAAAACTCTGCTAGCTGTGTTACCACTGAACTTACATTAAATAAGATATTGTGATCACTACATTACTGTGTTATTATACTACTATATAATAACACACTATGCAAATATCTATTAGGTTTCATAACACATTCCAAAGAAATAAGATTATTTATGAATTGGAACACAGCCCAAATGTGTGTATCTGGTGGCAAATGTGTGTGTCTGTGGGTGTGTTTCTTGTGAGAGTGTGTATTTCCTTAAAGAAATTGGCAATCGAGACTGGGCCTAACAGATCTGCTACCCACAAAGCCTCCTCTCCAGCTGAACTCAGCTTTAAGGAATTTTTGTTTTGGTGTGTGTGTGACCATGTGTGTGGGTGTGTGTGTGTGGAGCAGAGCTCCATTCTAGCTGGTAAACAAAGGCATTGTTTTAATCCTGGTGTCAGGGAAAAGCACAACTCTGTCTCTCTCTCTCGCTCTCTCTCTCTCTGTCTCCAGATGGCGCCTCAGGTCACGGTCGTCTCTTGGTTCCTTTAACTCTCTGTTTTGTTTGTTTGTGTTTGTCTTGTTTGTGTTGCCTTATGTTTAGACTGAGAGGAAGTTGTGTCTGTCGGAGGCGGGGTTTGCACACAGAGCAACTTCCATTTCTTAGTTAGAGGTACAGTCTCCCTAGAGCAGTTTGGGGGTTAAGGGTCTTACTAGGGCTGACGATAAATCAGTATCACGTTTGATTGAACACTTTGTCTCAATTACGATCAAAGTGTTAATGCATAAAAAAACACATTTTTAAGAGTACTGGAACACATACTCGCGAGATACCGTCCCGTCCAGCAAACACTGCTCCCCCAGGTGCAGACAAAAAACTGCCTCATGCTCCTTCATGGATGGGTCAAATGTAGATGTCACATTTTGTTTCGTGGTGCACTATGTGCAACAAAGCTTGAGTCAATAATGTGGCTCCCATAACAACAACTACTTCACTTCTGCAGCAAACTTAGCTAGTTATTTAGCACATTAGCAGGTTGACTAACTTGTTAATCTCTCGACCCCTCCCTCCCTCATTAGTATCAACATGAAAAAAGAACTTTTTTCATCTGTGCCTATGTAGTTCAAATTGCACACAACCGGCACTCTGATCCGTGTGTCGGTTGTTTATGTGTGTGTGTAAGTATGTGTGTGTTTGTGTGTGAGAGAAAGAGAGAGAGAAAGAGAGGGATGCTAAAAAACGTGACAGCTTCTGACAGACGGGGGAAAACGAGGACGCTGTGATACTCGCAGACTCCCGCTTACAGGTGTCTCTCTCTCTCCTCTATTCTTTTTATCTCCCCGCACGGAATAAACAGCATCCCCTCCTCCCTCACTTCGCCGGCGCCAACGTCTCATTCCACCGTCACTCTCCTTTTCTCGCTCCACCGAGAGAAGGACAGCCTGGCATCCCTGGCCGAAAAAGAAGCTTTCCTTAACGCTAATCTGATGAAGAGAGAGAAATCTGTCTCTCTCTCCCTCTCTCTTTCTCTCTCTTGCTCTCTCTCTTTCTGCGCTCCAGTGATTTGAAAGGCAGATTTAGCCATGGCCGGGTCCTCCGTGATTGGACTGCGACGGGCCGAGCACAGCCAGTCAGGGTCGTCCTGTTGCCTTTAGTGACAGGCAGATTTTTCTCGCCCTCGTTATTCAGCTAGCGGCGGCTGAGTATGTGTGTGTTTCAGATCACTCAAATGACACAGACACACACACACCACTGGATGCACTTTGAAATGTGTGTCATCACGTTTGTTTATTTTACTCTTCATCTGTCTGTGATGGTCTCTCACACACACATAAACACTAAGTGTTAGCAGATCCGTCCTCTTCCATCCACTCTGTTCGACTACCCAATGCTATTCTGTTTTCCTGAAAGCGTTGAGACGTGCCTCAATGAGAAAATGAGTGAGACAGGGAAAACGAGAGCAAGGCTGCTATGCGCCCGAGCGACACGTGCCCTCTGTTCGTTGCATAGCAACTCGTACTCATCGGGTTTGGTGCTCCGTCTCTGAAACCTTCCTAGAACGTCGCCTCAGCCATGTTCGACCCACGTGTGCCTGGTTAATTAGGCTTTGCTTGAATGAGGGAAATCACTATGGGTTACTCTCTTTTCTGTGAAGCTGAGGTTCTTTGCCCTCCAGGTTCTGTGTCAGCTCTGTTCACGTGGGCATGTTGTGTGTCAGGCTTCATTGCTTTTAGAAATATGGTATGGTCCAGTACCTGTTTGATATGGCTGCATCTGAAATGGTACCTATAAAGATAGGTGGATTTCACGCTGCAGTGGTGGCGGCCTAATGACATGGTCTCATGCGACACAGTTTTACAGGACAAAACACAGCAAACTTGCAGAAAACTACCAGGGCAGGGCTCTGCTTTTGCCTTTTTCCCCCAGCTTCCTTCTCCTATAAATGGGCTCTGATCCGGTTTGCTCCGGCTCCCGGCCTTTTAGGGTTCAGTGGCCAGTCAGGCGGCTCCCGCTCTCCGGGCCCTGTGGCTGCGGTTATGTAATGTCTCCGCAGAGCTTGGAAGCAGCACGGGGCTTTATCCCTCATGCACACATGAGCCGATCAAGCTCCAGTGCTTTTGCACTTTAGAATTGCGGGAGTTTAATTTTGCGGAGTATCCGGATGTGGACGTTGTTCATGTAACTCCGTATTGGATTCGATTCTGATTTGATTTGAGGTCAGTAGTTTCTGGTGTCTGTCTCCAGCTGGGTTTAGGAACCCGAGAGGGCAGATTTGTGTCATGGCATGCTGAGCTCCCACTGAAATGCTTTATGTTTAGTAGCTACGGTCTCTATAAGGCCCAAAGGTCCACTACCTTTATGTTCTCTATTTAGGTCACAAAACAAGGTTGAGTTGTTTTCTGTCTCAGTATTTGTCTCAGATCCCTCATGTTACTTGATTATGATGTTCCAGGTAATGCTGCAGTTCAATCATATAGGATGATTGTATCTCAAAGCAAGGGCATTATGGATAGAGCGTATCATCCACCCCCCCCCCTCCCCCCGCGCAGAGTTTTTACAGAGTCACAGTGCGGTTTGGGACACAGCCAGGAGCTTTGTAAGCACCACAATTTCCCTTTCGCTGCGTTATCTGCCACTCACCTTACCTCTGCCACTACCATAACCCCCAGCCGCCCCGCCCCGCCCTGCACGCCAGCCCCCCCAAACACACACACACACACACACACACACAAATACACGGGCATTCTGAAGTGGTCTGACCCCAGTGTGGGGGCTGGGACAGGTCATGCATTACAGGTCCATGTCCACTGATATTGGTGCAGTGGTACAGTGGTGTGAGGAGTTTAGAAATGGCAATTAAGAGATGCTTAGAGGTGGCAGGATATACATTTCCACGACTGAGGACATTCAGGACAATGTTAAAATCTCAGGAATTCTAACAATGGGAATTTTTTACCCCAAACCACCTTCCAATATCCAAATATCCTGAACTTCCTGTCTGTATTGGACTGACCAGTGTGTTTCAAATTGTCAGATGTTTGCAGGCTCTTTTTGTTCTATTCTTGCTAGAAACATAAGTCCCTGCAGTGTGGTGTTTTGTTTATGGTGCACTCGCACAGAATGGCCAAGATCATACACCCTGTACTGTTAGAGTAATGTCCCCAAACTGCCTGGTTTATCTTGGGCAAACAGTACGGGAACATGTGGCTGTGAGAGAGAGACAGAGAGAAAGAGAGAGAGGGACAGCATGCAGTGTTTGATATCAAGATAACAAGACTGTACACTTCCCCGGTCTCCAAACAGATCTGTAAACTACGGACCAGAACATACTGCCAGTTAGAGCAAGCAGTCTGTAACCTGCAGTGACCCTCTTTCAGTCTGCTGCAGCCACTCAAGTGCCTTTCACTTGGCTTTACACCTTACACTGCATTCATTTGGATAAGTCCAAACCAACATTTTAGATGTCTGAACGTTCTCCAGACCCCACCGAACCAGGCAGAGCCACATCGTCTGTCTCAGCGCCATCCTCCTGTTAATCCCCAGACTATCACTTTCCCTACCCAAATTTTTTTGCCGAATGCTGCTCCAGACTCAAATCTCAGGCTTTGTGACACTGGCCAGCGCAGCCCACCTAGATAACCTTGGAGAGTTAGCAGCGGTGAACTGTATAGAGAAGCGATACAAATGTGTTTTGTTCTTGCAAGGTACCTAGGGTTCAGTTCTAGGACCTCTGACAATTTGTCCAACCGGGCACCTCCTTTTCCTGTGGAATAAGCTGCATTCGAATTGCAAGATGGGTGCCAGCTTTGCCCACTTTGTACCACCCATTTTCAAGCTGTTCATGACGGAATTTGGCTGATTTGGTGAGGACGAGAGAGAAGGAACAGTGAACAAGGGAATCCAGCTTTTCACAGCTGAGTAGGAAGAGGAGGAGGGGTTGGATTCTGACATACAGCTTGATTGGGGGAGGGGTGGTCACATGTGCCACTGCAGAAACGAAGGAGGCAGAAATGGAAAGGGATGCAGAAATGACAGGAGAACGGTGGCGCAGATAAAAGCGCGGTGCACATGGGAAGTAGGCCAAGGTTCAGAGGTGGAGAGTGAATCTCAAGAGTTAAGTGGTGCAGAAGAGAGGAAAAGGGGAAGGAAAACAAGAATGGGGGAGGGAGGTTGTTAGAGAGAGGGGAGAGAAGTACGGAGAAGCACAAGCTGCAGGGCAAAAGGGGGTCCATCTGACATCTGTTCTGACAGGTCTGCTGGCTCACCTGTTCCTGTCTGTCTCTCTCTCTCTTTCTCTTGCTCTTTCTTTCTCACACACAAAAACATACTCACAAAGAAAATGTGCGAGGGCGAGGCTCCCGAAAAAGCCTGCCAGAGCAATTAAAAAAAACGCAGCAGGCTCTGTGAGTCACTGCTGGTCGGAATCCACGTTACACAACCACCGTCTGTTAGTTGCGGTGGCCTCACTGAGGAGCTTCCCTATTTTCATTAAGCACACCTAGCTAGTATTTTGTCTTCCCCAAAGCCACGTCGGGTAGCAGCATCCGGTGGCAGAAACCAAAGTGCTGTAATTTAGCAGTTGGAGGGCTGCATGGCGGTCCTGCCAACATGCTAATGTTCCTGTTCCATGTTTGTTCATAGCATCATTCCTTTCTCACACATCACACAGGTGCAGAAGGCTGAGAACATCTGATGGTAGAGGTCTGTTTTGGACCAAAACCCAGCTCGTCAAACGTTTTTCCTAGTATGAAAAACTGCCAGGTTGTTCCATGCCACTATGCTAACTTGTGTTATCTCTTATTGTCGTCCAGGTTTACGTGGAATTCGACGACCTGGAGTGGGAGAAGCGCGAGTGGGTGAAAGTGTACGAGGACTTCCAGGTCTTCCTGGTGGAGCAGCAGCTCGTGTGGGCCAAGAGAAAGGAGGCAGCAGCTTTGCAGGGGAGTCGCGCCAAGCAAGTCCAGTGGCCAGCTCTGGTGAGTAACCATTTTCTCTTGCACTAACTTTGTGATGCATATGGGGACTGCAACATTTATGCTAGTATCAAGCACTAGTGCTGTCTTGGATGCTGTCTTCTGGTGGGTTTGCAGGAATTACAGTGTTATGCTAGCATCAAGAGCTAGCAGTAGCCGATGCTGATTTACACAAGCAAGTGTGCAGAAATTGAAGTTCCATTCTGGCCTCAAGTACTAGAACTCACAGATGGTGTTTTCTTCTAGCATGTCTTTTAGAACTACAGTGTCGTTCTAGCATCAGGTCCTAGTGCTAATTGATGCTACTTTCTGCTAGCTTGCCTATAGGAACTTCAGTCTTGTGCTAGGTAAAATTCTGGAGTTTATCGACAATAATTTTTGCTAGCTTTTCTATCGAACTGCCATGGTTTGTTATCATTGAAAGCTACAGTTGCTAATTTTTGTCAGTGCGTGGGAACTTAAGAATTGCAAAGCCGTTTAAGCCATCCCAGTCCTGCGGTTAATATAGACAGACGAAAGCAAATTTGTGTCATTTTGCCAAAGGATTAGAAACCAAGACTTGCTGTTGTTTTAGAGCTGACTAGTTAGCATAACTAGCATACACTGAGCTTCTACTTCTTTCAAATCTCTCTTTTTGTCTTTCTCTTCCTCTGAAGCTGCATGTCAGCTGTTTGTGTGTTTGATTTGCCCAGTTTTTATGGCTCTGGTTTGGTTTTATGCCTGGCCTTTTAGGCAGCTGAAAAGACCTTTTTGTCCACTAAAAGTTAAGAATTGTGTGTTATTGAGGCTTCATGAAGACATTTTGTAACGTCTCCAGTGAAACCCTTAAACACTGATGTCTTTATGGCTTTTGCTCTTCCAGAAAATGCTTTTTAGGTTGGACTGTGAGCTAAAAAGAGGAAAACTTGGGATTGTTCAGATTTTTGTGGCTTTGTGAGGATTTTTTATACGTGATGTAAAAGGTAAAAGATTTCTTGATTTCAGAGCTTGAGGTTAAGCTTAGGTGTGACTGAACTTAATACGTAGTCATTATGGAAGAAGCTTACCAAGATTTTACTGTGTGTGGGCCTGAGAGTTGCTGAGGAACTGTTGTGATTATGTAACACCACACAGCACAGCGCCATCTGGCCCAGGCGCGGGAGATAAGAGTTCAAAGAAAACGACACACACACAGCGTCGGCGACGGCGGCCCACCGTGTGTCATCGTCCCGCTTTTCTCTCGAGACTGTGCATCTGGGTCGTAAGCCGCCCTGTTGTGTAAGCAAGGATATTTTTTCTGTCTCACATCACGACGAATTTGCAAAAAATGTTTGGTTTCTCTTATTCTTTAGTACACTTTAAAATGCTGTGTCACTACTATTGATAAAAAGCTGATGGTGGGGGGCAGTAAATTCACGCCAAAAATAAAATCATAATATATACTCAGTTTATAAGGGGTCTAAATATAAATATAATTTAATTAAATAATTAAAATAATTACTATAATCTTATCAATATAAATGCGATCATAAATTTTGTAATAAATCTGAATATCATGACAATTTTGAGGCTATATTGTCCATGCTCCGTCTGTCTTTTGGCTTGTTTTTTCCTCCCCCTTTTCTCTCTTCCACTATTGCCCTCGGCCGCTCTGTTATTTACGGCAGCCGTTTCAGGAGAACATTGACGTTTAGTGCTGAGTCAGCTCTGACCTGGCCTTTTCGTACAAGTCGCCCTTTGATATACAAACCCATCCCCCACTCCCAACACCATCTGACTCTCCCTGGAAAGGGTTGGGATTTATTTTGAACATTCTTTGTAACTTGTAATTGCAAATAAACATCATTGAATTTGGTTGTAAAATTGACATTTTATTGTTTGTCACTGTTTGCTAAGTCAGTATCATCGACAAACCTATAGCGCTAGTCGACACTTTTTTCCATTAGCATGTCCGTAGTAGTGTCAGCCTTGTGTGGCTTGGAGTGCTAGCATGCCACGAGAGCCTTAAGAGATCGTCTGACTAGTAACTTTTCTCTGGTCCGCGTCCTTGGACACCAAAGCAGGACGTGCATTAATGCTTATGAGTCTTGATGCAGTCCTTCTATTGGCCGATAGCCCGACACCTCCCGTGTAAGTCCTCCCCTACATGTGTCGACGTGGTGAACAATGTAAAAACCTGTTATTTTCCTCCGCCGATGTGGGCGAGTTTAATGAAAGGATAAAACCGGCTGTGTTTCGGAGCGATGCTTATCACGGCACGTGAAAGGGAGCTCTTGTGCGGCAGGATAAAAAACATAACACATCTCCCCACCCCACTCCTGTTTTCATTGAAGCGTGAGAAAATAAATCTTGTTTCAGCGAAAACCTGTTTTGTTTTGACAGAATTTAAATTGACAGAAATCCAGATTTTTTTTTATCTTCAGTAGCACTGTTGTTTCATAAACAAATGCCATTAGTGTTAATTTTTCAGAATTTTTAAAATCCCTTTTGAGAATTTTTCAAGTTGAAATGGTCTCGCATTTCTGGCATAGTTTTACATATTCCTCAATCAACAATAATGGTTATTAATCTTCTAGAACAGGGGTAATCAATTCTGGTTCTGGAGGGCCGGTGTCCTGGAGGTTTTCCATTCTACCTGATCAGTCTCCTGTGGTGAATATCTACCAGAGAACAGGTGTGAATGTTCTGAAATCCAACAGGACACCGTCCCAGGACTGGAACTGATTAACCCTGTTCTAAAAGGATAACAGTTTCTGTTCGTCCAAGGTTGGTTATATGGCTAATGGTGTATCAAAGTCAATGGGAATTTTGAATGAAATGAAAGAGACAAGGGCAACTTTTAGCATTTTTATGACAGTAAAGATGCTGATGTGGCAAAGAATGTGGCTGTTGGAAACTTGTAGAATGTGCCATGGACCTTCCAAACTAAAGTTTAGTTAGCAGTAATATAGCATATTGCTACCTTATGTTGTGTTGTAACACCATTATATTGTACAAAAAAGTAATGGGTTTAACAATATTAGCATTAGCGCTAGTGTGAACTACCTAGTACTTCTCAAACAGCAACTATTGATCATGGATTTAAATTCTTGCCTTTCAATCTTGCCTGTAACGTAGTTCCATCCCAGTCTCGCCGGTAGCCGCTAGATTAATGGTTTTCATTAATGCTGCGCTGCGAGAACGAATTGCCTCAAAAGTCTGCACAGATCAGCGTTTTAAGGTGGTTCCTGATGTTCATTTGCTGGTTCTTGCAGGATTGATGTCACTCCAAGGTTAGAAACACAACGTAAGCTGGTTACTAACCTCAGAAACAACTTAAGGGGTCCCAAAGCACTGACTTGGGTGGTCCCAAGTAAAAATGGTCTCTAAGATGGTGAACTACTTTGGCTGGTATTATCTAGGCCACTCTCTAAACACTGAAGCGGCTCTCCGCTTCAGAAACACAACTTAAGCTAGCCTGCTATGTCCTTTTTTGCTGCTAGAAACTAGAGAAGGGGTCCCAAAACACAGTCTTGGGGGTTCCAAAAATGCCCTTCAGAATCGTAGTTTGGCTGAGACAAGACAGAAGCAGTTCTTCAGAAGTTATACCGGTTTGCTGTATCTCGTTTTGGTAGTAGGAACAACTTAAGGCAGCGGTTCTGCCTTAAGTGGGGAATAGAAGCATGACAGGTGGAGCGCGACAAACAGAAAGAAGTTTGCCTTTTTATGCCTGTGTTTATCACTGATGGCAGTAACAGCATTAATAGAGGCATTAATAAGTAACGTCTAATCTAACTAATTACTTTGTACAATGCAGTTACTGAGAACAAAATGCGATGTGTTACTGTAATTAATTACTGTAACCAAGCTCTCTCAGTCACAGGAGCTGCAAAGTTTATTTTCTGGTCTTTGGTTGGGTGAGGAGAGGGGCGGAACAACCAAATAAATGATGATGATTGGCTAAGGAAGAATAAAATTTTATGGTTTCAATCAGAGTTGAGCGGGTGTTCAGACACAAACATACACGAATGATCAAGAGACACGCAGCAATGGCAAGACCAGAGTATTCAAAGGTAGTGGTTTTCAACTGGAAGTAGAGACATTGCTGTTCCTCTCACCGAGATAAAAGACATGTTATGCCCAGAAACAAACTGTTTCTCCACGTTGGTTGTAAGCTATTCTAATCTCATGATGCACCTCTCATTGTGACACACTTCCATTAAAGGGGGGAGATCCAAATTCTTTGACGATATTAAATGTAGCGCAATAGTTACTTTCACTAGTTACTACACTTTAAAAAATATTAGAACCAAAAGTGGTTCTTCTAAGTGATACCATAGGGGAACCTTCTTTGGTTCTACAAAGACCCTTTTATTCATTGGTTCTTTGCAGAACCATTTTTCATGAAGTAATCATGAAGAATTTTTGATGAACACATATTCATTATGCGCAATATGTAATAATTTGTTCAGATGTAGTGTTTGGTAAAACTTAACTGAGTCAATTTATTAAGTACTAACTGATCTCTCTAAAAGGCAGTGGCAGATATCATTGGTTACTATTAAAAATTGCACCATAACAATAATTTCTACCCACAGCCACAAGTATATCACTAGGTTAGGCATAGGGTCAATAGCCATTAACGTCATAACATAAAGTGTTAAAAAAGCACTGAAATTGATAAGGAGATTTAGTTCTCTAAAGAACCCTAAACAGCATAAAATGTTTCTGCGTCATAAAAAGGTTCTCCAGAGCACTAATGAAGAACCAGTTTTTCTTAGAGTGTAGTTACTATTATAATGCTGTAACTTTTTGGCAGAAGTAACTAATTCCTTTTTCAAGTAACATTCTCAACACTGGTCTTTATTAATGCTATTCTGTATTGACAATAAAGATCACACAATAAAAAACACCCACTCACAAAGGAATCATGAATAGCCCACAAACATCTTAAAATAACACTAGATAGGAGACGTAACCTTTTTTTATAGCTTGCAAAGTGAGACACTGAAGTAGTTCATTAGTATTGTTTGTATTTTTAATTAGTACTTAGTTTGATTTTATATTTTTCTGTGTTCACGAACATGGTGATGTTGTATCGGATGTGTTTAATGTTACTGATTTAGATAGATGGTGATGTTACTTCAGTAAATTAGAAAAATTAAAACTCAGTGTATTTTATTACCACTTTGGTGGGTCAATATGGGAGAAGTGGGGCTCGTAACTTCCCCATCATTTGACGTGGGGAATGACAGAAAAACCTGAGAACCACTGACTTTTGGGTGTCCCAAGAAAAACTGGTCTTCAGGATGGTGAAGTAGATTGGCTGGGTAAACCAAGGTCATGCTCTGAAGACAGAAGCAGTTCTTCATGTCAGAAACAACTTTGTTCATTTGCTAGTAGATGCAATTTAAGGGGTTCCCAAACACAGACTTGGGTGGTCCCAGGAAAAAAGGGGCAGTAGTTTGGATAAGTGGATCCAGGTCACACTCTTAGCAGGTGCTGGTTGACAATTGTTGGTTGTTTGAGGATTTATGTTGCTTCAAGGTTGGAAACACAACTTAAAAGGAATTGCTTGATCTTGTTTTGGGACTAGAAACAACTTAAGGGGGTCCCAAATCATAGGCATGGGTGATCCCAAGAAAAATGGCCTTTAAGGTGGTGAGGTAATATGGGAGTTGAAGATGGTCATTTGCTGTTTGTTGTAGAACTGATGCATTTAGAAACAAAGCTTAAGAGAGTTTTAGACCTTCCTTGGGACTAGACACTGTCTCATAACAGAAGCATTTCAGAAACAGAACTTAAGCTGACTTGCTAGACCTCATTTTGCCAGACATAAAGTTTCCCAAAACAGCCTTGTGTGGCTCCAAGAACAATTGGTGTTTGTTTTGGTACTAGAACCAATGTAAGGTTTTTAAGATCTTTAAGGTGGTGAAGCGGTTTGTCTGACTCGACCCAGGCTGTGCTTATGAGGGTAATTCACTGTTTGTTTTTGCAGGACTGATGTTGCTTCAACCTCGTTTTGGTACTAGAAACAACTTAAGTCTTCCCAGAAGAGCTCCAGACCACTTCATCACTTTGAAGGCCAGTTTTAGGACCCCTTAAGTTGATGCTAGTAGCAAAACGAGGTATAGCAAGCCAAGTTAAGATGTGTCTCTGAATTTGAACAACATCAATCTTTTTGGAACCACCCAAGTCTGTGTTTTGAATTCCATTAAGTTGCTTCCAGCTTACATTGTGTTTCCAACTTTGAAGTAACATCAGTCCTGCAACAACCAGCAAATAAACACCAGTAAATACCTTAAAACACCGGATGTTGCTGAAAGGTCAGGAACAGTTTAATCAGGCTTGCCAGACCTCATTTTGGTTAGGAAGCAACTTGGTTAAGAACTCAACTAAACAAGGAATCCTAAAACCTAGACTTGAGTTGTCCCAAGAAGGGTCTTCAGGATGGTGAAGGTTGGAGTCTGAGTCTACTGGTATTTGAAGTGGCCTGACCATTATTTGTGGCATGTTTTGCCACCACGTCATTGTGTTTATATTTAACTATATGACAGCTGGGTATCACTTTGTGCAACAAGAGAAAAGTGTGTTACAGGGTGGGGTTGTAACAATACACACTATTGCCAAACATTTGCTGTTTCCATTTTTTGTTTGATACAGTCCAGGAGAAAAAGAGAAAGCGAGAGTGCGTGGATGGAAGGAGAAGAGCACCCATGATTCCTCACTGCCAGCTGCACAGCTGGTTGCTTAATGGCAGCAATCACAGTCGGGCAGCTTTTACGGCCCCAGCCCTGGGGCTGCTTTGTCCTGCCTGCACTAAAAGCCTGGGGGATTGGGGGAGATAGAGGGGAAAGGGGTGGAGTTTGGGCAAATGTCATGACATCATTGGTGCAGAATAGCCCCCCCCCCCCCCCCGCCACCCCCCCACTTCTATCACAGCTGGCTCTTGTTTGTGCCTCTTCTATCCATCCTAAGTCCCAACGGTATGGTTGTTCAGCGTCCCGTCATTTCCATCCCGGTGCTACAAAACACTGAAAAAATCTCAGAACTGGTGTATGAGAGGGAATAGGGTGAGCCAACATTTACACTGATATTTTTTGGTAGCAACATTTTTTATTAATGAAAGTAGTGAAGTCACTGTATCTGGCAACTGTAGTGCAACTCCTAGTGCAATGTGTGTATCAGTCATGTTTCAATTTCAGTATCACCCCCTTGTGGTCTCTGAATGCTAAGCTAAAGTAACTACAGCAGTTCATGTTGTTTTATCCCGGCAGTTAGAGAACAAACCTCTAATGAAAGTTTCTAATGAACGTTTCATGTTAATAGTTTGTTAATTTTTTGAAAAATAATAATAATAAAATAAATAAAAAAATAATACCTTATAATACCTTAAATAATAACTTTAGCCAGGTTTTCATTATGTCACAAAATGCCAAATAAAAAAAAACCCTCCATCTCTAGATAGCTAGTGTTACTTTCTGCTAGCTAATGTTAATTTCCGTTGGAGTCCATCAGGTGATTCTAACATATCACGTTTGGATTTCAGTAGGTGCCCTGGAACAAAATTAGCTTTAGTGCGTAAACATTAGCAGTTGTCAATGGAAATTTATCATTAGCCAGATAGAAATTGTTGAGGCTTATCGCAACGAAAATTAAATTGTCCAAACTGCAATTGTTTTATGACTTTTTTCCGTAAATACATTCATGTTCAGAGGCTAGCTCATCTAATGCTAATTTTACACTAACATGTTGTGCTGTGATTTCTGTAGGTGCCTTAGGCTTTTAGCATTTTAAGAAAATAGTCAAAATGGTAATAATCAGGAGGTGGCCAGGGAACACTGTTAAGTTTGCCTGCCTGATTGAAAAGTAATTGCAATATGAGGCTTATAGGTTGTATATCGCCCCCTTGTAGTCTCCGAAAGCTGAAGACATTGGAAACTAATATTGGACTTGAATATTGGAGTTAAATATTGGCCAGTTATAATATTTCGATGTGTCATATTTTCTCAGTGTTGTACCGCCATTCGTTTTATGTCCGGGTGGTCTCTCTCTCTGCTTTTCTCTCCATGTTCCTGGCAAACCTCGGTACGGGAGAATCTCCCGCACTCCCGAATCAGCTGTGTTTTCTCAGCAGACGCCGAGCCCCTAATACGCTTTTCCTCCCATTACGCTTTTATTTATAGAAGGGCTTCCTCTTTCCGCAGTTCGGGGCCTCCCAGAGATGGAGCTGTTTACTCCAAGCAGCTTCGAACCCCACCCCCAACCCCAATTTGTAGAAGTGAGTGAACTAACAATGGAGGATTGAGTTCATCCTAAAATCTAGAACAAACAATACGCAATGTTGGCGGATGATCATTTAACATCGTGGTACTAGGATCACTATACATTTCCAGCTATAGCATTGTCTTTAAACGCTGATCTGTAAGAACAAAGGGTCTAATTTGTAGGGGCGTAAATCTCAAGTTTTATGATAATGCAATATTATATTGATTCAATTGGACAGCGATTCAATGTCTGTTAATATCACAAACTCTGCCAAAATACTATTTTGAGGTTTTCATTTTGGATCGGTGCTTTGGGCTCGTTGAATCAGTGTATTGAAGTAGAGGTAGATAGATAAATTGTTACGTCCCTACTAAATTTATCATCCCACTTGTTCACACTGATCGCAACATCAGCTTAAAATTGAGAAGTGAACCCTATTTGATTGTAGTAAAGGCTTAAAATCTGACTGTGAGTACAGTCTAAGATCCTCCAGAAAGTGTGTGTTTGTGTGTGAGGACAGATTGAAAGCCGACAGATCTGCTGGCCGAGTCAAGTTTTCATGCTGAGAGAGAAAGAGAGAGAGAGCGACAGAGAGAGAATTCACTTGCTCCTAAACAATCCAACCCAGTGGGGTCTGGATGAAATCGATCGTAACCGGGAGCGACGAGATGCCAACAGAGTTCAGAGTGAATTAAGGGAACAGATGTAAACAAATGACACCATAAGCAAATGAAAACAATAAAATAATTCTTATTTGCATTGTAGATGACATATCAATTTCTAACAAATTTCACTTTCCAGTAACTATAGCTGATTTCTACCAGGGTACCTACAGAAATTGCGATGTGATGACATGTTAATCCCATGCGCTAGTGGAAATCAGCATTAGCCAGCAAAAATTAGCATTCCTTACCTAGATACAGAGGTTTGATTTAAAAAAAAAAAATGGAGACATTGTCGGAGACGTTATCTTCACGCTTCATGTATTATGACCTTTAGTAGAAATAGAAGGTGCACCCAGTTAAAGATAATAACCACTATCAGGTTTGCTTTGTTCTAAACCTGTTTTACAAAAGCAGAATATTACATGACGATGTCAGTGTAACACACTGCAAATAAAAAATGTTATTAATTTTACAGTTTTAATTTTGCATCAAAAAGTTTGGCAAAAGTGTCAAATTTTAGCTACAGTTTTTTAATACTGCTCTAAGTTATATAGCCTGTTTTTGTTGAGTTTAATTTATTATTTTCTTTATTTAGATGCAGAAATTTACATGCAAAATTAATTTCAGGTGAGCGTTTGTTGTTTAGGACCTACAGTAGATGCCAAACGTTGTAATAGAACAAATTCTCTTCTTCTTTTGCCTAATTTTCTCCCAGTCATGGGATTATGCGGACACATTGTGTGGACATTTGGTCTCAGTGGTTGGTGAACACACACACACACACAAACATACACACACACTATTGGCTTGAGCAGAGTTAAAGCTGAAGACATGAGCAATATGATAGACCACCGTATTGCAATTTAATGTATTGACATGCAACAAACTGGAACCAATTCTAAGTAATGTTAATTTGCTTGGCGTTAATACTGACATAGAAAGAGGACTTTTTAGTGCATTAATTGGTTTTCAAATTAGCTAGCAGAAATTAGCATTAAAAGTTGCTGGTGCAAAGCCTGTTTCCAAGCTGGAGTGAAAACTCTAAAACTTGTTCTTGTTTTACCCGTGCGGGACTTGACTTGGCTGCGAAACCTTAAACCACAGCAGTGGCAATGTGCAAAGTTTCACAGTAGAAACGAGCTGACCTCCCCTTTAATAAAAAAAAAAATCCATTTCACAATTTTTCAGGGGTTGTCTAAATATTTATAAGAGAGTAGTTCACCGGGGTGGTGCTCTAAGTGATTACAACTTTGTTTTGGTGATTATAAGATTTGGGGTTTCAATCCCTGGAACCACCATTGGTCCCCTGAGCAAACCTCTTAACCCCTAGTTGCCCTGTAATTAGGAAAGCGGAAGTTGTTCTGGATAAGAGCGTCTGCAAAATGCCATAAATGTAAATGTAATGAATACTTGTTGGAGCGGAGGCCCCCTTGTGAATTTTTGCCTAGGGCCCCCAAAAAAGTCTAGAATCACCACTAGGGTTATGACTTTAAAAAAGTGTCATGATAATTAAAGATTTTGTTTTGCTTTTGGGTTGTTTGGTTTTGGCTCTGATAGTTCAGTGACAAGATTTGTACTGTAAATATGCCAAACTAGTATGTTTTTAAGGGGACAGTACATTATCACCCTCTAGAGACAGTATGAACAAAATTTTGAATAATCGTTCTGGGACAGATTATGTTGATTAATGTCGGTTTTGATTCATTTTCAACTAATTGTCCAGCCCTACTCCTAACCCAAAGCTATTTCCATATAGCGGGTCTGGTGACAGTCCCACTCTCAAGTAAAGCCGCCGATCCAGGTGTTTAGGTCAGCAGCGGACACTCTGTTATGCAAGCGCGGGGCCGGGTGATGTAACAGGGCGTCTTACATCACTGCCGCCTGCTTCCCGCAGACTTGCGCAGGTGGACTTCGCCACATGTCCGCCGTTTTGACTGAGCTCGGCCTGGTGTCGCGGTGTAGAGATTGGTTATGCCCTGCCGGTCTGAGAGGACGCTCCGGCGTGATATTGAGTTGGCAGTGTACACAAAGAGGTGAGTGAGTGTACGTGTTTCTGTGTTGAAGGTGTCCTAGCTGACTTATTGTGCTCGGCAGAGAGAGCAGGCTGTAAAAGCGGGGAATATGTCTAGATGCTGCTGCTTGCGTTTTTACGACTGACTCATTTTTATCGAGGCCTCGTTCTGTCTTCTGACCCCGCCAATGCGTTGCAGGTTTTGGTTACAGAGATCTGAAATCATTTAAAAAACTCCTGGATGGATCTCTGTTCCCCAGACATCTTTTTCTCTTTGATTGTTCTTCTCCATTGCTATTGCTGTTTATTTTCTTACATTTATTTTCGATTAGAAGACATCCAGCCCTGTTCCAGAAGGTCCAGCCGTGCTCTGTCTCACGTCAGACATTTGATCAGTCTGCGGTGGAGGTCGAAGTGAAATCTGATCTAAAATTGCGGTTACAGATTAATCTGCTGGCCCTGCATGACCCACCTGCTGCAGAGAGAGAGAGAGAGAGAGAGAGAGAGAGGATGTTATAAATACCACCAGACCATATATTTCCTTTCATAAACGCATTATGCCAAATGATGGCTCTAAGAAATAAATCATTCCTCAAGTTTAACTGCAGCATGGGAACCCTGCTTTGGATTATAAAAAGGGGTAACGTCATTGTCATTGATTGCACAGAGAACTCACAGCTAGGGGTTCACGGATATGTTTTTTTTTTCATGGCGGATGTCAGTTAATGTCAGAATTTACAATAATAAATATGCCAACACTCTGTCACTGTTGTTTTCCAGCTCTATAATTTGGGCTTGCCCCCACAAACCAGGGCTGTAGCCCCTAACATCCCTGTCCCCTTTACCATCCCTTACCTTATTGGTTTGAGCAGAAATATTTGTTGAACGCACCATGAAATCCTGTCACATGGACATTTTAAGAAACCTTACAAAGGTAGTAGTTGTTTGGACAAACGTGACAAATTGGCCAAACAGGCCTTCGTGACAGATCGCCCTCCATTTGCAAGGAATTCATGACCAAAATTAGTCTGCAACAAGTACTCTGGAGTTGGCAGTGAAACACAAACCTTTTCAGTTGAGCTCAGAGGACGCAACAGAGGTGCAACTGACGATGCTTCCAATTTGATGCTGGTATCATTTTTGTCATCTGACTTGAGTATCCATGCTCTGTTTGTTATTTAATTTTTTCATGGTATGATTCGTAGAGCCTCCGTGTTTTTTTTTTTTTGTCTTGTGCAACATTACAAAGGTGCATAACCCACGCCTTGGCAGCTCCAGACTGCTGCCGTTTGCCACGCCAGTACGACGGCCCGAATTGAACCGAAGAGTGTCGAGCTCGCATTAAAAACCCTAATGGATGCTCGCCCTTCCTCTTGCGTTACAGATTTCTTTTTGGCTACTTGCCTAGAGCTTCAGAAAGACGCTGTTTGGCAGGCAGTGTCGTCCCAATTCTAAAGCTTTCATGTTGGACGCGAGAAGGGGAGAGAGAGAGAAAAAGAGGGAGTAAAGGGAAAGGAAAAGAAAAAACCTCCAGCTTATTCCAGTTGAAACCGAAGGGGGGGTGGGGAAGCTTTGTGGCTATTTTTGGGTACATCTTGCTATATAATCCACATTCATCCATTTCTGTGATAGCCATAGTGAGGCATTGTGCTGTTTTTTTTGTTTGTTTATTCCGTAGTGAAGACCTTAAGCAACGGTGTGCTGCAGAGGCTCGTTTCTTGGATTAAAGCATGGCTATGCGTAGTAGTGGATCGGGTGATACTCGTGACAAGGTGCTTGAAGCTGGTGCATGGGTGAATTTCTCTGATTTGTCCATTGCAAAATAAGTTTTGAGTTTAGAGACCCTGTGCAGTATTTTAATCTCTTTAGTCTGATGTTTTTGCAGAACAAATTCTTGTCTTGTCCTCAGATTCCACGTGTATGCTTAGCATTTTCTTTCTTCCTTTGCTTCTTCCTTTGCTTCTTTTGTTTGTACTGTTTGCATAAATGTATATTTATAGGCTCTCCAAAGCATCCATGCCATGTGGAAATGGATTTTTTGGGGGGGGGGGCGCGGTGGGATGGGCGGTGATAGGATGGGGGTGAAGACTCGTCAGGCTGAAAATACCTCATTCTCGGAATTCGTTGCTGCGGCAGCTTTACATTATTTATAGCTCAGCTTTTTCATTTCACAATCCACCCCCCACCCCACGGTTCTGAGTGACCTCATTTTCGGTCAGCGGCGCTGCACTGAGCAACGGGGATGATGGCTTTGACGGGGACTGCAAGCACGATAGGGAACAGGCGCGCTCAAACCTCTCTTGTCTCCATAAACACAAGCAGACCCAGTACACACCCCTGCCTCATGTCACTCTCATTTCCGAAAGAGAGAGGGTGCAGAGGACGACCTTCCTTTTTTGATGGACGGGCTGATATCGAAAGGCTGTTTTCACGGACCGTCTGCCAAGAACTGGAAAGGTCCCTTTGTAATATTAATGGGCAGTCGGCTGCGACTCGTCTGTGACCAGAAGGGTGGATGTTTAAAGGGGAGCGGAAGGGCACAGGGACAGCCTTACCTCAGGATGTTCCCTCTGCAGCCACAGGGAGCCTGCTGGGAAAACCCTTCGTCTTTGAAGTGGTTTTCTCTTGATAGCAAGTTAGACAAAACCATAGAAGTACTACAGACTCTCAGGATGCCAAAGTCCCTTACATGTTGCTGCAGGCTTGGGCAAGAAAGCCAGACTCCCCCCCCCCCCCACTCCTGTTCAGATTCAGCACTCTGCTGCTTCCCATTTATCCAGCGTTATGAGCCCTGTTTTGATGAATCCATTCTGGAATTCCAAAGCTTAATTGCTTAAGAAATCCAGCTATTGATTAAACAAGGCAGTAATTGTGCCCGTATTTAGCAGCCTGTCCTCTCTGGGTTTCCCCTTTACAATGGCTGATGACATAATTATCCATCATGCTTTTACGCATGTAGTGAGAGACTCTTCAGAGCTCTTCAGCCTCCTGTGGTGTCGTTTAGAGCCTGTCCGATAAATCGGCAAACTGATATTATCAGCCAAAATTAGCTAAATGCTGATAAACTTGTATTTATAATAATTGATAATTGACCATAATGGAATATGGATAATTTGGTTGATAAAATTATATTTTAGAGGTTGGGAAAAACTAATATCAACCAATATCAGATTTTGAAATCCTCAAATTATTGCAATCGGCATTGGTCTTTAAAAACACAATTTATTGGACCATAGCTCATTCATTCAGTATGCAAACTGCTTTATCACTATTGGGTAAGAGCGTCTGCTAAATACTGTAAATGTAAAATGTAAATGGGTAGACCATAGTTAAGAGGTCCAAAAGTGCTAGCGTTGCTAGGAAAGATTTTTAGTTTATTTTTGGTGACTCGCCACCTAAAACAAAAACAGAAGCGCTGCTATATTTGGGCCCCGAACTTTAAAGAGTGCGCTCAAATTGTTATCGCGTGTTGGGGCTAACCGCAGTCTCTCTTTTATCTGGGCTCTCCCCGACAGCGCCATGCAGACCCATCGACGTGGGAACAAAGAAGCGAGTGTTGGAACGGAAGCACTCGAAGTGAGGGGGAGGGTGGGGGCGGGGGGCACACTGACGGGTTGGGAGATAGTCGCACTGTCACACTCGCTTCGGGCTGTGTACCTGCTCCACATTCAGTCTGTCAGTTTGTGTGTGGGAGTGAAGGCGTTCTTCAGTTAGCATATCGGCAATCAATCTCAGGAAACTGTCAAACGAGTGTGGCCTACATGCATTACATAATAGCTTTTCCTTCCTGCCGTTATGGGATTTAAATATGGAGTGTATGTATGTGTATGTGTATGTGTGTGGTCCTTTTTGTGGATGGCATAGACAGACGGAGCTGATAGAGGTGTGTTTTGAGCCGTTGTTTATACTCAGATCTTCCTAGCAACTTCACAGGCTGCTATTTATGTGTGTGTGTGTCAGTGAAAGCTCTGTGCTGAATGATTTCAGTTCCTTGTAGCCCCCCACGCACCTCTCTTAGAAGATAAACACAGAGCTGCCAGAACTGACAGAGACACTACAGGAGTCATAGCTCTTTCTAACACTAATTTCCCGCAAGGGCAGGTAAGGATATCATCATAATGGCTCATGTTAGCATCGGTTGTGATGGAAAGCTAGTACTGGCTGGTGAAAATGATCATTAGTTAGTGATCTAATAATGGGGTTTGCATTTGTTCTATCGGCCTTCAAAACAAACAGGCAAAAACTTTATTATACCCTACATTTGTGTATATGTGCACGTGCACACATGCACAGTTGGTAATAATGGTCGAGAAGGCTTAGTTACAGATTACAGCACATTCTGTGCTAATTAATTGGTTTTTCCTCTCTGAGATTCCTCTATAGGTCACTGCTTTTGTATCTTCTACCAAGGTTATGGTTTCCTAAGTGTAGGGTAGTGTGTGCATGTGTGTGTATGCACTGTTCAAGCTGAAGGTCATGATTACTATTGTAGGGAGGCTGCGGTATGGAGGGGCGAGGGGAAGAGAAAAGGAGGGAGGGAGGGAGGGAGGGGGAAAGAGAGGAGAGAACAGAAAAAGGGAGGGAGAGAGAACAAAGGGACTCGTCTCTCTCCGGTTGCCTAATGGCTCAGATTGCCTGACACAATCAGACGAACGTCAGCATGTTCCGTCTCTGACGAACAAACCAGCGCTACCGCCGCTCCTGCTCTTTCCCTCTTTCTCTCTCTCTCTCTCTCTCTCTCTCTCTCTCTTTTTCTGTCTCTGCCCCTCTCTCATCCCATTCTTCGACAACAAAGACAACAGTAGAGGAGACATTTTGTTTCTGTCCTCTATCTGGCTCTCTCTCTGTTCTCTGTCTGTTTCTCTATCTCTCTTTCTCGCTCCCTGATGTGTTGTGAAATGGTGTGGTGGCCTTGCAGAAAACCAGCACCAAAACGAGGAGGGGAAGGTGGGTTGGGTGATGCAACTGGGAGCCCTGCAGATGGAGATGAGTTAGGCTTATCCCCATCCTCCTGTGGAGAGAGAGAATGTGTGTGTGTGTGTGTCTGCACATGCATCTATGCAGGCTACCTGCCTGCTAGCATGCCGGGCCAGCAAAGCAGGGATTTGTCTTTGTGTGTGTGTGTATGTGTGTGTATTTGGGGTTAGGGTTTGCAGTGATAATCTGGGCAGCAGTAACAGATGGGGAGCAGGTTATTAGAGCAGGGAATCCTGGGTCATCTGCTGCGGACACGGCAGGGTGATCCGGGTTCACGCTCTTCTTTTTCCTCTCTTCTCTTCCATCCCTCCATCCCTCTTTCAGATCCACTCAGCCAAGAAAAGATTCACACACTATATTACCTCTACCTTGTTTAAGACGTCAGGCCATCTGCTCTCATGTACAGTTTGCATTAGTCCTCCACTAGCCCTTCAGTAGTGCTCAGTTTTTGAGCTTTTTGTCCAGATATTTCCAGTCTTGTTTATGCTCTTAATTTAGCTGTGTCTAAAAACGTTCAGCAACGTTGCTATGTAGCAGCACAACACATACTACCATGTCAGAGCCAAATCCTAAATAATAGCAGCTTATCTAGACTTCTGTGGTTAGAAACTATGAGATTCATGGTGCTAATCATGTGATACAGTAAACTCACTGCTTTATTTTGGACTCTGGAACCATGCATTGACATTTACATGGCATTTAGCAAATGGTCTTATCCAGAGTGAATTCCATTTCCTGATTCCAGGCATAATCTCCCTGGAACAACTTTGGGTTAAGGGTACACAGAGATCCAACAGTGTTTTTTGGCTTCTTCTAAGATTCAAACTCTGATTCTATGGTAATTATCAAGTGCTTCAGCCACTTAGCCCACCCTATACTGACCATTCATTATGGAGGTGGGTAAGAAAGATCAAATGTTCACCTAGCACTTTTCTAGGCCCCCAAAGCACTTTGCAAATATTTCTCAGCTTCATCTACCACCAGTGTTTTGCTCCATGTGGATGATGCTCCAGCAGCCATTCCTGCATCAGTACTCTCACTACACATTTGCTAAGGTGGTGAAGAAGCAGGCGAGAATTGACCAGTCAGGATAATTTATATGTCAGTTTTGAAAGGCCCATGTTGGATTTTACCAGAATATCAAGGTTGCTCTCTTACACTTTTAGAAAGATGTGCAGGGATCTTTTATCCCTGTTGGCCTCATGGAAGATTGCCGCTTTGAATCCCAGACCAATAAAGGTACCACTGAGGTACTCACGAGCAAGGTACCATCCCCAAACACTGCTCCCCGGGTACTGCCTGTCAGCTGCCCACTGCTCCTTCATAGGTGGGTTAAATGCACAGCTCACATTTCTTTGTGGTGCACTGTGTTCTGTTCTGTGCTGTGTTCACAATGACAAATAATCACTCACTTCCTCATGTTCTTTTATGAGCTAGACAGTGAGGACCTCACCTTTACATTTCATTGCATCTGGCTTTGCCCCCGCAGACCCTGTTGAACCCACCAACACCTTTAACAGAACCAAACAGCTAAATTACTTGGTCTCCCATCCAGGGTGATATAGCTGCAAGAGATAGCGAGTGAAAGCGTAACAGCAGCTCAGCACAGAGGCCGAGTTTAGCCAATTACCCAGCATTCAGTCCTGCTGGAGATTTGCTGGGTGACATCTCGGGACAGGTTCACGGTGCGGCCTAGCGGGCAGCTGGGAAGGGGGTTTAGCTGACTTTGTGTCTCTGCGGTCAGAGGGAGATCGTCTGCACCCATTCAGTACTGTCATCACACCGGTTTAGCAACCATGTACATACACTACATGATGCTATAATGTAACACTGGGTAAAATTGGTTTAATAATAGAGCTATCACTATGTAATAAGAATATAATAACAAATGATAACAGTAACGATGCCATACGTTAATGACGTAATGTAATGTTTGACAGTTGTACTGTGTTCTACTAGTGCATAATATCATGTTAGAACATTGGAGAACGACTTTATAACATGGGGCTAATAGTGCTATACCTATGTATAAAATGTTATAACAGCATAATAAAACCAAAATAATGTTGCAGTAAAATAAAATAATGTCAACATTGCAATCCTCATAATCTAACATTGCATACTGACATGCAGTAACGCTGATATATATTATTGCTATGTAACTACTGTATGTCATAGTGCTATATAATTATATAATGTAATATGTAACTACTGTTATTAATAGTTCTGTTTAACTATATAATATACAAAGCAACTATGTAACAGTGCTTTATAATACTATATAATAGCAATGTAAAATATTTGGTCACCTTCACAGCTATATACATACAACATATGGTGACATGCGCTCTAATTTGTACTCAAGACTCAAATTTAAACATATAGCTATATACTATAATTACACAATGTCATGTAGCATTTTCCTAGCTGCAGCGAGACGATTGTGCCAACTAAGACTAATTACCTAACCTTAACCTAGTATAAGAATTAAAATGTAAAAATACCTTTCTCTCAGAACTTTGGAAATTCCAATGCATGATATGTTTGCTTGTGTAAATTGTCATTAGATTGTGGAAAATAGTTGTTAAGTAATTAATACTTAATAGCTAATAAATAAATAGCTAATTAACTATTAAAAAAATAGGTAAGATAAAAATGAATATGCTAATAAACAAATTGCTAATTAAAAACTTAATTCCATTGTGTTTTCCCAGCTGTAGATAATGTCTGCTCGCTTAGCACAAACATGGAAATTCCAATACATCACACTATTGAGCACTAGTGGAAATTGGCATTTGCAGAAACTAGTTACCAACATTTTTTCCCTAGATGTCGCTGGCTAAAGTCTGCTAACTGAAACTAATTATCTAGCCAATGTATTACACATTTAATAGCAGAATTGTTTTTTCATAGCGGTAGCTAGCTAAATTTTGGCCAACTAATTATGTTTTCCACTAGTGTAAATAAGGAGCAACTTCACGCTGAAAGATTATGCTTGTTGTCAGTTTCATTGTCTAAATGTCCCGTATGATGATCACGCTTTTCTGTGGTCCTAGTGCCTCCTCCCCTGCACTGACTCGCTAGTCATAAGTGTGAGTGTATGACAGCGGTGAAGAGTTCACGCCCTGGCGTTCATGTGCGTGTGCGTGTGTGTGTGTGTGTGTGTGTGTGTGTGGCGTACATGCTTCAAAGTGTACATTTGCGTGAGTCATTCCGGAAGCACCACCTGTGATGAGCAGGAGATCTGCTACCCTCAACGTGACACCGCCCTTTTCCTGGTTAACACACACACACACACACACACACACACTCTGTTTCCCACTGTCTGTTTCTCTTCCGCTCTCACACACACTCACTCACAGACACAAACAAACTCTCGCTCATTGCTGCTACTGCAAAAAGGTCTATAAGGAACGACGACGACAACAACAAAGACAACTCATACAGGAGATGGAAGGAGCATAACGGAAGGAGGTGGAAAAGAGAAGTGGGTCTAAGGCGTGTGTTTAAGTGTGTGTGTGTGTGTGTGTGAGAATAGCTGAGCTCTTGTGTGTGAGCAGGGGAGGAAGCTGACCCAGATCTGGACTCCGTTTCGGGACCTCATAGATGATGGATAACGTCGGGACACACACACACACACACACACACTCTAGAAAGTGAGGGAGTGTGTGTTTGAGAGAAAGATAGAAAGAAAGAGAGAAACAGGACGGGAGGGAGAAAGGCAGGGAGGTAAGGAGTACCTCTCCTGACTGTTAGTGTCCCGTTTCCGAGAGCTCTGCGGCACTCGTCTTTCTCTCTCTCTCTCTCTCTCTCTCCCTCTCTCTCTCTCTGTTTCGTTCTCTCCCTCCCTTCCTCCAGTTCAGCTACTACTTCAGATGTCGGCAGGCGCAGGGCAGGCGCTCTCTCTTTTCTCTCGGCTCTTCTTTTAATAACAGTCGGAATTCCCTTCCTCCGAAGATCTGTCTCTTCCCTCCTCTGTTTCCCCCGAAATTCCCTCTGTTTTCCTGGGGTTTTTTTTCTCTTTTTTTTCCGCCGGATGGAGGCTCAGACCGGACGTTTCCTCGGGGGAGCTCGCTTTGTGACGAGAAGCAGGTAAAAAAACAAGCAGCGAGAAACATTCAGACTCCTATCCCGTGTTCTTTCCTGACGTTTTTTTTCCCCCCTCCCCGAGTCTGACTCTTTGCTTTCGGGAACGTCGACGGCGAGGTTGCTGACAGGATGTTTATCGGCGCACTCGTCCGTACTATTATGTCTGCAGCTGGGCAGGTTCTCTCTCTTTCTTTCTCTTTTTCTCTCTCTCTCTCTCCATAAATTTATCCTTTATCCGTGGGCTGCAGGCCTGCGTCAGCAACTGTTGTGTAATGCCAGGCTGTGGGCAGAGAGCCGTGTGTGTGTGTGTGGAAAGCCCCTGTTAGTTTGCAGAGATTGATACTAGGGGAGGCGTTGGCCTCATGGCTCTGGTTCTACTGGACCGCCTTTAAGCGTTTTGGGGGCTGTACAGCTGCTCGCACTCGTTTTCTTCTTCCTCTCTCGCTCTCTCGCTCTTTTCATTCTTTGTGTTTTTTTTTAAGAAGAAAGGGTTAAAGTTTTGAAGTCTAGACACAGTCATGGGGCGCTGTAATCTGCTGCCTGGAGAGAGAGAGTGTGTGTGTGTGTGTGTGTGTGAGAGAGAGAGAGAGAGAGAGAAAGAAAGAGAGGGAGGGAGAGAAAAAGAGGGAGGGAGAGAGGGAGGTGTGGCTGCACTATGACCCATTTACCAAACAGTTCCTCAGTGTAGCTCTGTCCAGAATGTGGCTGTTTCTAATTATGCAGGATAGAGAGGGAAAGGAAGAGAGAGAGAGAGAAGTGGGACAGGGAGAGGCAGTTAGATGAAGAGAGAAAAGAAGAGGGAAAGAAAAAGGGGGGAATAGAGAGGGAGTAAAACAGGGAAAGAAAGGAAGAATCAGGGAGTGAGGGTGGGAGAAGGTGAGAAGGGAAAAGGAGACAGATGCAGGGATAAAGAGAGAAAGGGGACAGAGAGAGAGAGAGAGAGAAGATGGCGGAGAGAAAGAGGGAGGGTGAGAGAGAGAAAGAGAGAGAGAATGCTGCGTTTGTGTGTTTCTAAGTCTGTTCCTGTCGAGGTCACTGTAGTTCATACAGACTGTACAGATTAGTGTGTGTGTGTGTGTGTGTAATGTAATGTAATGTAATGTCTCAGTGTGGTGAAGAGTGAAAGGCCTTCAAGCCGTCCTGTCTGTCACACACACACACGCGCACACACACACACACACACACACACACACACGCACACACACACATTTTGGCTTGTGGTGGCATTGAGAGGAAGCTGTGATCCAACCAGTAACTACACCACAACACCAGACTACACTTCTCTCTCTCTCTCTCTCTCTCTCTCCCTCTCTCGCTCTCCCTCTGTGTTTGTCTGTCTATCACTCTATCTGTCTTTCTGTGTTGTCTTTGTTTCTTTCTGCCCTGTCTGCTTGTCTGTCTACACCTGTCTTTCTCTTGGCCTCTTTCTTTGATTCCTTCTTGTCTGTGTGCCTTTCTCTTGTTCCGTCTGTCTCTCTGTCGTTCTGTTCTGTCTCAATACCTTTTTCTTTTTCTGTCCGTCAGTCTTCTTTCTTTCTTTCTTTCTTATATTTGTCATGTGTCTATACCCTTCTCCCCTTCTTTTTGTCTGACATGCTGTCAGTCTTTCTGTCCTGTCTCTAAACCTTTCTCTTGTTCTGAGTGTCTTTTTGTCTGCATGTCCACCTCTCTCTCTTTCTGTCTTCAGTCTTTCTGGACTGTTTCTACACCTGTCTTTCTGTTTATTTTTATCTGTCATCTCTCTCTCTCTCTCTCTCTCTCTCTCTCTCTCTCTCTCTGTCTGTCTGTCTGTCTGTATCATTCTTTCTGTCATTTCTGTGCTTTCTATACCCCTTTTCTATTGTTAAGTCTGTCTCTGTCAGTCATTCCTGTCCTGTCTCAACACCTTACCTGTCCTAACTTCCTTTTTCTCTTTCCGTCTGTGCTCTCTTTCTCTCTTTCTATGTTTGTTTTCGCTTGCTCTGTCCTCTCTGCATTCTTGTCTCTTCACACTTTCGTCTCACTATCTCGGCCTTTCTTTTCTGTCTCTACACCATTCTCTCTTTTTCTGTCTCAGACTGTGTCTGTCTCCATCTGCATTTTTGCATTTTTGTCCTGTCTCTCTACTTTTCTCTCTTTTCGTTCTGTCTGTCTTTCTTTCCTCCAACTGCCTTATCTGGTTTGCTCTCCGTCTCTCTCGTCATAGTAATAATGGAGTAGCAGCGTCTGTTCAGGCGTCCTGAGAGGACTAGTCTACCACTTCCTGTCTCCTGACACACACACACACACACACACACACAGAGACTCTCCTCGTGCTGTTTACATCCAGCACACCCGGCTGAACGGGCCACCTGTGTGTGTTTGTAGTGTGTTCCTCCGGGAGGTCTTAGAATCGCATGAGCAAGACACCGAGCCGTGAGACGCCTTTGTAGTGTGTGTGTGTGTGTGTGTGTGTGTGTACAGCCTGAGGGAAATCGGCCTAGTGAATGAGCTTTTTGATTCCACTCAAACAGGAAAGTCTCTTTCTTCCTGTCCCTCATGAGGCTTCCTATTGATAGTGCTTTTTTACATAACCGTGTGTGTGTGTACACTCCCCGGTCTGCATTTTAGCAGACGTTTAATGTCTGACACCTTTCTCCTCCTTATAGCTCTCTCTCTTTGTCTTTTGGTAAACGGCACTAGATAAGTGAGGGGCGTGTGTCTGCGTGTGGTTTTCTTAGTGCCGTGTGCCTGCTGAGAGAGAGGAAGCTTCCTAATGGCAAGTGACAGATGCGACCCAAATAGTGACGCGACACAAGCTGTGTGTGTGTGTGTGTGTGTGTGCATTATAGAGGACACACTTTGCTATGAAGTACTTCTGTATGTGACTGTCCATTAAAAGGTCACAGATTCTTTGATTTAATTAGAATATTGTTGTTGTTGTTGTTGTTGACCAGCTCTGATAAAATGCCTCTATATTAAATCACATTACAGGGGTGAGGGAAAAGGAGAGAGAGAGAGAGAGAGAGAGAGAGAGAGAGAGAAGATAAATAAAAAGATAATAAAAAAGAGAGAGGGAAGGAAAGATAAAAAGAGGAAGTGAAGATGGGAGAAGGGATAGAGAGATATAGAGGGAGGGAGGGAGGGAGGGAGAGAGAAAGAGAGAGGGTGAAAGAGGAGAAAAGAAGGAAGGAGGACAGGATGAGAGAGAAAGGGTGAGAGGAGAAAGAGATGGAGAGATAGGGAGGGAGAAAGAGTAAAAAGAGCATGATACGGGAAGAAAGGGAGGGAGAGAGAGAGAGAGAGAGAGAGAGAGATAAGGGGGAAGAGAAAGTGGTCACTTTATTACGGTCACTAGTTCTAACTCTCTATATTGCTGTCCTTCGAAAGGTCACAGATAATAGTTCTGTTGATTGATTCATTTATTTATTATTATTGTTATTATTATTATTATTGTTGTTGTTGTTGTTGTTGTTGACCGGCTCTGATAAAATGCCACTATATTAAATCAGGTGGATGTGGACAAGCTTCAGTAGTCGCTCACACACATTCGGTCAACACGTCTCCATCTGCACCTCACACACACACACACACATATACATACACACACATACACACACACACACACACGCACACACTTTGCATTTCTCGTGCAGCTGTTTTCTACAGGTTTACACCAGGTGTAAATATTAGAAGAGGAAGCAACATTCTTCGTCTCTCTCTCTCCTTCTCAAGACTCTCTCCCGCTTTCTTTCTTCTTAATGCTTCTTGACTCTTTCTTTCACCTCCTCCTTTCTCGTTCTTCTTCCCGTCTTTCTTTATCATGCTCCTTGTCTCTGTCTCCCTCTCTGTCCCCGTTCTTTCTCTGTCTCGCAGTCCCTCTTTCTTTCCCTCTTTTTTGCTGGCTTTCTTCTCCTTCTCTCCTTACCTCCCCCTTTGTCTCTGTCTACTTCTGTCATTCTTTTTCTCTGTCTTCCTTTCCCTATCCTCTATTCTCTCTTCTTGTTCTGTCTTTTTTTAATGCTCCTTCTCTCTCTCTCTCTTTCATTAGGTATCTTTCTTTTCTTGTATACTTTTACTTCTCTCTCCCCACCTCCCCCTTTCTCTGTCTCCCTTTTCCTACACCCGTTCAGTCCTTCTCTTAACATTCCTTACATCTCTCTTTCTGCCCCTTCTTTCTTCTCTTTCTCCCTCCGCACCCACTCCCTCCTTCTCTCCCTCTCTCTCTCTCTCTCGCTCTCTCCCCTCCTTCAGAGTTTGTCGAGATCCGCAGTGCCGCTGCTATATTTGTCTGCCCTAGAAAACTTGCTGCTTTCCTGTGCGCTGCTGCAGAACAACCGACTCTTGCTGCAGACGCTCAGGACATTGCTCTGGACGTCTGACCCCACACTGACTCTCACATCGCTCCCTCTGCAGCATGAACACTCTTTTATTAGTCAGTCCCCCTCCAACATACTGATCATGGGTCAGTTCTTGCCCACACAGTGTGATTAGGGTGCATCAAAGTCAGTTATCTATCATGGGCAGTTTGTAGAGTAACGGTTAGGGAGGTCACCCTGTGATCAGAAGGTGGCTAATTTGATTCCTGGACCGGTAAAAGTACCACTGAGGTATTCATGAGCAAGGTACCGTCCCCAAGCACTGCTGGAACAGCTCTAAACAAGCTTCAGTCAAGAAGATATTATTTACCAAAGTAATGAACTTTTTTTATTCACATGAATGTTAGCGGTGTGTAGAGGTCACTGGTCTCACGATTGGATGCGATTACGATTATCACAGTCCACAGTTCGATTTGATACGATATATGGATGCACGCAAAACATCACATCTATTTTTCTGCATTACTTCACATCGCATGCAGATCGAGCATGGCTCGCAGATCAGGCAGCCGTAGTTATGTTCTTTATGCCGCAGCCAAAAAATCACCCAGCAATGTCACTTCGATGTAATCCAGGGGTTTTCAGCTAAGCACTCTGAGTGTGGGTGGGGAGATTTGTTTCTATTATTTTTTAGATATTTGCATTAAATTCATCATTTATACAGATGCCCAAGTCATCTGGAAAAGTTTTAAGAAATAAATAAAAAATAAAAATGTGATTTCCGTAGCGAAACCGGACTACGTGTCACAGACCACCTGCAAAGCTGCTGCGGACCACAAGGGGACAGTGAATCGCTAGTTTAAAAAAACCCCTGATATAATCGATTATGGTCTGCCGCTGCATCCACGTCTGCATCGAATTGGATCGATTATGTGATTAATTTCAACACCCCTACTGGTGTGAGTTTAGCCGCTATTCTTTGGGGTGTTCCTGAGATCTAAAGAAGAGCAAACGCGTTGTCGGAGCCGACTCTCTAACTTGATGCTAGGTCATGATGTGAGAATGTGGTACTGTGTTATTACATGTTTATTACAGAGGCACATGCGCTGCACAGTGGGATAATTACAGGTTGATAAGCAGTCACACTCAATACTGATTAATCTGGTGGGGGTGGGGTGGGGGGTGCAGGTGGAGGACAGAGAAGTGTCTGCTAAGTTTCTCTCTTTCTCTTTGTCTAACTGTCTCTCGCGCACTCTCTTTCTGTTTCTCTCTAGTTCAGCGCCGGCCCTTTAAGATGCTGGTGTGTTTGAGTGTGTGATTCTGTGTGACAAAGTCTAACGGTGTGTTTATCTGTGTGTTTACAGACGTTCAAGCCGCTAGTGGGGAAGAGTGTTCTGGGCTCCATCACCGCTGTGGAGTTCTTCTCCGACAGAAAACTGGACTTTCTGACCGACGATGGTGCATACCAGCCCTATCAGGTGAGTGTTAGCGGTATGTGTGTGTGAGTGTGTGTGTGTATGAGTGTGTGTGTATCCTGTTGAGTTTCTTTGCCTTGGTCAGAGACATGTTTTCCACTAGTTACTAAAGCCTAGTTACTTTTAAATCCAAGACCCCAGCTACAGGACGTTTACCACAGTGTCTATATTTTTTGGTACTAAGTGTACTAAGCAGAAACCTAAAAGCCAAAAGCAACCTGATTGGTCAGACACAGAACAGGGCTAACCTAAAGCCATGGAGGTGGTACCTGACATGGTACCAGAGCTTTTTAAAACCATGACAATGGCTATGAAACAGGCAAAGGGTACCATATTTTAAGTACATGTAGGGGTGGTTTGGTACTAAGTGTACCAAACAGGAACCAAAAGGTAAAGCCAGAAACATGATTTGTCAGCCACCAAAGCTATCAGACCAGTCAGGCATTTGTCTTCACTTTTTGGTTCCTGTTTGGTAAACTTAGTACCAAGAAAAACTGCTCAGTAACAGTTTTGGGCTAGACTTGGTTCTTAGTACTAAAGAAGTGGGCCAGTCAGGTCCACTTTTTGCTTTTTGTTTTCTTTTTGCTCAGTACACTTAGTACCAAAAAAGCAGACCAATAAGATTAATGGCTTTCTTTTTGGTTGCTGCTCTTAGCACTTAATAGCAAAGGCTTTCTGGCTTTGTTTTTTCCCCATCCTGCTTAGTACACTTGGTACAGAAAAGGGTGACCCTTTGTATATCTGGCTTACCGTTTTCTTTTTGCTCAGTACACTTAGTACCAAACAAGCTGGCCAATCAGATTAGCAGCTGTCTTTTTGATTGTTGCTCTTAGCACTTAGTGGCAAAAGATTTCTAAGTACGCTTAGTAGCAAAAAAGTTTACTAATCAGATTAGGTGCTTTCTTTGTAGTTACAGATCCTAGAGCTTAGTACCAAAAGGTTTCTGGCTTTGATTTTTCACATCCTGCTCAGTACACTTAGTAGAGAAAAAGTTGACCCATTGTGTTTCTGTCTTTACTGTTTACTTTCTACTTAGTACCATGAAAGCTGACCAGTCAGAGTAGCGGCTTTCTTTTTGGTTCCTCATCTAAGCACTTAGTACCAAAAAGTTTTCTGGCTTCGATTTTTCACATGCTGCTTAGTACACTTAGTATCAAAAAAGCTGACCAATCATATTAGCGGTTTTGCTTTGTGGTTACTGAGTGTAGAACTTAGTACCAAAAGGTTTCTGGCTTAGTTTTTGCATCCTGCTCAGTACACTTAGTACAGAAAAAGTTGACCCATGGTTTTTATGGTTTTACTATTCGTTTTCTGCTCAGTACACGTAGTACCAAAAAAGCAGACCAATCAGATTAGCGGCTTTCTTTGTGGTTGCTGCTCTCACCACTGGAGCCCGGGTCGTGGGTTGCTCTCAGGGAAATTTTCCCTGGAATGAGGAAATGGAAGTCGCTCTGGATAAGAACATCTGCTAAATGCTGTAAATGTAAATGCAAATGCATGGTACTGGAACTTTGTCACTTGTACAGAACAGCAAAGTACCGTACCAGTGGCGTAAAAGCAGTTGCAGTGGTTAAAAAGCAGTTTAAGTGAACCCTGGGGCATCATCCATTGTCCACAGCGACAGTTGGAGAGAGGGAAGGAGAAAGAGAACAGTAATAGCGACAGAGAGAAAGTGTGTGTGTGTGTGTAAGAGAGAGACATTCTAGCTGCTGTGTTCGCTCGGGTTTGTCTTGCTATAAAGCAGAACACTGTGTTCTTGTCAGACTGCCTGGACTTTAAATGAAAAAAAGCCACACACACACACACACACACGGAGAAAATCACAGTTGCTCTTTTTTTCCATTTCTCTCCCTCTTTATGCGTGCCTTGTTTTCTCCCTCTCTCCAACCTTAACCGTCTCTCTTTTCTCTCTCCTACCACTCTCTTTCTCCCTGCTCTTGCCTTTGTTTCCACTTCTCTTTCTTTCTTTTTCTTTCTCATTTAATACACGTCTCCCTTACTCCGTCCTTCACTTGCACAAACACGCTCTCCCTCCATGTTTACCAAACCTTCTCCTTCCTCTTCTATCTTTCTATTTCCATCTTTTCTTTCCACTTCTGTTCCAATCTCACTATTTGACCTCTCTCACTCTCTGCCGTTCTCTATTCCTCCGTTCCTGTCATTTGTTACAAACTGCCCTTTGTATTTTTCTTTCTCTCATAACCACTTGCATCCTCCAACATCTTCCATCTCTCTTTTCTTCCATCTCCTCCTGTCTCCCTCTTTCTATGTAATTCTACTTCTTTCTTTTTCTTTGCTTTCATTCTCTCTCTTTCTGTCTCATTATCTTATAGAGGCTGGTATTTCCAGCTCTCTCTCTCTCCATTCCTCTCTTTTGTTTTTCTGTCACGGTATGTCCATCACTCCCTTCTTTTTCTCTCCGTATTTCTGTCCTTCTCTCTTCCCCATCATTCTCCTTTGTTTTTCTTTTTTGTTTCTCTCTTTATTACATTTCTCTCTCTCTCTCTCTCTCTCTCTCTCTCTCTCTCTCTCTCTCTCTCTCTATCCCTCCATACACGTGACCGTACATTCCTCCAGCATTCCTCAGACCCGCCTCTCTCTCTTTTCCGTACAGTCTTTCTCCCTCTCCAGCCCGCAAGGTCCGCGCCCTCGTCTCCTTGTTCCTGCTCTCGTTTTCCCCTCGTCTTTCAGTCGTTTCTTTCCCAACGTGTGTAGCCTGTGCTAGAGTAGCCGCCACTGCTGACCGCTAAGCTGCCCCTCTCTGGATGGCCCAGTCAGCACAAACACTACAATAGAGCCTCTGTGTGAGAAGCCAACTGGAGAAAGGCAGCGAGAAAGAGAGAGAGAGAGAGAGAGAGAGAGAATTAAGTATGCAAGGTACCTTTAAGCATTCTTAGATCTTCATTTGTCCAAGCAGAGAATCAGTTAAACATAAGCAAAGTCACACGTCGCCTCAGCTGAGGTGTGTGTGTGTTGGAGAGAGAGAGAGAGTGAGTGAGAGAGAGAGAGAGAGAGAGAGAGTGTATGAGTGTGTGTGAAAGAAAGAGAGAGACAAGAACCTTTCTGTCTCGTTTTGTGGTGGTGGGGGTGTGTGGAATGGCTACACATTTGTACGTTCCTACACACTCTCACATGCACACACACACACACCTCATTTACAGAAGGCACATACATCACCCTGGCACACATGCTGCCCATTAAATGAAGAAGCATACATCACGCACATGCACTTTCTTTCTCTCTCTCCCTCTCTCTCTCTCTCTCTCTCTCTCTCACACACACACACACACACACACTTTCACACACCCACAGAAACTGGGTGTAACATTATATGCTGCACGTGTCACACTCAGAACCGACACACGCGATGGCTGAGTAGAGTTGCGCTAAGCTACATCACACAGTTTAAATCCGTCCTATATGCTGTCCTGGCAACTGCTTCTATTCCTGTACACACACACACACACACAGATTTATTACCCCGGCAACAAGCCTTTTTCTCAACGTAGTATTGCCATAGCAACAGGAGCGACCAGCCACGTGCTCGCACTGTTTTTCCTCTGTCCATTCCGGCAGCGTTCGGCGTTCGGCACGGCGCGCCTCGCCAAAGCTTTTAGCAGTGCTACGTCACGGCCGTTCCCGAAAATCTTGCCCTTTTCGCAGAGTGACTAATTTCGTCTCCATGACAGCCATTTGAAGAGCCGCATCTCTTTCTCTCTCAATCACTCTCTCTCTCTCTCTCTCTCCATCTCACTCTCCGTCTGATGCAAGCTTTGTGTCAGCTCTCATGTTCTTCAACCTCCATTTTTAACCCTGTCTCACATTATGCAGTGTCTGCATTCGCCTGCGTTCGCGTCACAGCCCTTAAGGGGGCGCCAGACCCTGCGAGACATTTTCGGCTTTGTCAGTTACACAGACATCCTGTTGAAATGTTTGTGTGACTGACATATTTGAGGATCTTCACAAGCCATAAATGTCTTGCCAAATGTCTTGACAACAGTAGTAGTGAAGCACTACTGAGATTGGTAGGAATGAAGGATGGAGAGCGGAGGCGTAGAAGAAAGACAGAAACGGGAGCAGTGGATGGGGTAAAAGAGGGCCAGATGGATAGAGTTGTAGAGGTCAAGCCTGCATGAGGTCACTTTCACACTTTCAAACATTGTGTCATCGTAACACACACACACATAAGGACAGTTAGCTTAAAAATACTAATGGCATGGCTTCATTCATTCCTAATGAATGTGTTGTTAGGTTTATTGACCTGCTGTAACTTCCCGAGTGTGTGTGAGTGTGCATGAACCCACTACTTGGCAACCGTCTCTCCTTGCCAAATCAGGTTGGTCTAGCAAACTGATGACCACATAAAATTTTAGTTTTAAGAGCGATTATAATCTCAGATACCTCAAGGCTCCGTTTTGGGTCCTCTGAGGTTTTGTGATTTTTTCACTGCCAGAGTGCTTCGAACCTTCAGTTGGCTTGACAGGCTTTACCAGCATAAAACAAGCAATAGCCAGTAAGTGACCACCGCAAACTGCTCTGCCATGACCCACCGCTAGTCATTTCCGGAAGGCCTTGTTTCTACAGTAGTTTGCATGTTCAGAAAGAGGAACAGGATGTTCTTGGAAGTTTCTGGTAGTTTGGAGGCGTGGTGCGGACAGCTGGCAGGACAGTAGTAGTGGACCGGGACCAGTACACCCAGCTCTGTTTCCAGCAAAAGGAATAGAGCGGGAGAGAAAGAGGGGGGGAGGAAGGAAAGTGTTTATCTGGGGCAGAGTTGGGGATCTGGAATCACTTCCCCAGCTCCCCAAAATACGGCGCCGCCCTTCTCCCGGAGAAAGGGAAAAAAAAGCGGTCGGAGCGCTGCCATTAAAGTGATGGATAGAGGCCTGCTGCTGCAGAGGGCGTTACAGGATGTCTGCTCTGCCCTTCACAGGAGTGTGCGTATGTGTGTGTGTGTGAAGGAGATATGTGAGAACAAGGAGAAGGGGGGGATACAGCGAGAAAACTGAGACAGATTACAGCTTCCCGGCTGGAATCGTGTCACGTCTGCTCAGTGCTGGGGCCAGAACCCAAACAAAGCATCGCGGCAACACGAGGAGGAGACAAGGAGAGGTCTCTGGGTTGTGGTGGTGGTGGTAGTAGCTGCTAGGGAGTTGCTCCTGTAAATCAGAGGATCACTGGTTTAAATCTTAGACTGGTTAAAGTACTGGTGCTGTCCACTCCCTATTCCTACACAGATGGGTCAAATGCAGAGGTCACATTTGGACGAACAGTAAGAGAGCTGTGGTGTTTTCACAATAACAAATAATCACTCCCTCACTCCCTTGTCGGAAGCTACAGTGTTGTTCCTGTCCTTTGAACCACGCTTCTAAAAGATTCCAGGGCATGAAAGTTGGGATGAAACCTTGAGGTCCTGCTAAAGTCACCCACCATCAGCCTTTCAAATCTGACCTTCTAATCAATGTTTCAATTGATATGCAATATCATTTGTGATAATGGTCATTTCACAAGGTATCATATCTACACATTTAAGGTGTGGTCGAGGATTATAATAATTGGTCATAAATTTAGTTCTGAATGCAAGTGTGAAGTAATTTGTACTCACAGTGTATTGCTCATGAGACATTTTTGATCTCCAGCATCCTCATATAAGTTGTGTGTGAAGCAGAAAGCAGCCGATGGAAGTGTGTAAATCATGCGTTTCCCTCCTCGCCCGCAGCCTGAAAATAGAAACAGGATTTGAGGCCTGAGCCCAGGTTCTCTTGAAGGAAGGGGAAGGAACACATTGTTCCGGCAATGTTGGTGTTGAATTGAGCCTGACCAGTCCGGGATTTTTCATAGAAATACGTAAACCAAGATTTCCTTTGCATCTGTTATTTTAGAGTTCTAAACGTTGATCCATAATGGCTCATGTTGGCTGAAAATATTGGCACAGCAATTTATTGGCTGAACATCTGTTGTGAAGAGCTGCAGTGATGACATTTTGCAGATCAGGGTTCTTAGCTTTTCCTGTATTTGCTCCTGTGCCTGAGATGCAGAAGTGAGAGTTTACAAGACAGGCACAGTTTGTGAGTGTGTCTAAGTTCAGCCTCATTTTTACAGACAAGCTTTAAAGGCAGGAAAACATGACTTGGAAGTACAGTATGTTTGTGTGCAAAAAGCAGAAGAGGAGTGACTTGTCAGTGTGAGCCTACTGTGTGTGTGTGTGTGTCCTCCCCCCACAGCCCCATCACCAACAACAATTAATGGAAGTGGTGGGCGGATATCCCTCACCCTGCCTGACCCCTGCCAACTGTGTACACACAAACACACCCTGACTCTAGTACCTCTGTGTAGTGAAAGCAAGGACATAACACACTATTTTTTCTAGCTAAATCCAAGTTTTCGAGTTAAACATAAATTGTCTAGTCAGTTTTTTTTGTCTGTTTTTCAACTTTGAAGGACCCAAAATTAATTCTTTCCACTGTGGATTTTTTAAATATTGAAACAAAACTGATAAAGATTAAAAGCCTTTTGATGTCAATAAAACACATACTAATAACAAGTATATATGTGTGTATATATATATATATATATATATATATATATATATATATATATATATTTATACACACACACACATATGTCCTGACACACTCCTCCACTACACAACACACACTCAGGGGACAGTCCCAATCCAATTAGCAAACCCACACACATATACCACACGCAGTTCCAATCCTATTTATATAAATACACTTTGTTCTGAGAAGTGATAGCATGCGAGTCACAACCAGATATCTTTAATGATGACTTGAGAATTCTGGAATAAAAGCACTCAAATGGAAATGTAGGGACGAGACTTGTAGCATCTAAAAATTGCACCAGATAGTCAGCAAATTTGCAAAATCGGCCACGTCCCAGACCTCATACTAGTGTTCTCCGATAGTATCAGTAGCATCCTGTTTGTTTTTGTTACCTAGCAACTGGGCTGATGGTGACCCAGTGCTAGAATACTCGTCTAGGACCAAGAGCTTGTAGGTTAAATCCAGCTGCCAGAACTACCACCAACTACCACCCCTGAGCATGAAATTAACCCTCCAAGGTGCCACAAGGACCCAAGAGGAGTTAGGTTCAAATCTAGCATCCAGAACTACATGGACAACATGGTAACTAGGTGATCTAGGGATATGACACGGACAGGGATAGGTTACGAACCAGGGGATCATAGGTTCAAGTCCAGGTGCCAGAACTAACAACATTGGGCCTCTGAGCCTCTGAGCCTCATGACCCTTAACCCCCAAGTTGCCCCAAGGAGACTGTTCCAGTACTTAGGAAATAAAGTAGAAGTGCTGATGGCAAAATTGCTGGCTTCCAATTTTGTAAATTTGCACAATATAGGTGTTTTTTTCATCATGATGTATTTTTGGAACTTTACTTGACATAAATAGTGTAAAGTAAAACATCTAAAGCTACATATTTGTGATGTTGCTGGTAACCCTTTTCTTTTTTTCCCAGGATGAAGTGGACAGCTTGAGTCCTGTTCTCAGGGACCATCCACAGCTTCACGACGAAGTGAAAGGCTGGGTGAAAGACCAAAAAGTACAGGAAATTTTTATGCAAGGTAAGCCACCAACGATAGCCCACTTCAAGGTTGTACAGTACATGTTAAATGCACAAATATAGTAAAATATATTTTTAAATGTAATGTTTAAAATAGAAAGTGCTATGCAAATGTAATGTTATTGAATAAATTAATCAATCAATTAATGCATTAATCAGTTAAAAAAGAAAACACTATAGAAATTTTTTTTTGGATGCTGGACGGATGAATTCTCCATTTGTGTTCTTTTACAAATTGGTCGTGTTTATTATTCCTAAGAATTATTTTGATGCAGAGTCTAGAATGGCTTTATGCTGTCCACAGCAGGTTTCTTTCATCCAGCAGACCTTGGAAGTGTGTATGTGTGTGAGAGAGGAAGAAGGTGTGTGGTGGAGGTGGTGGGGGAGGCGATTCTGGTGACTATTGGCGAAAGGTCTTGTTTACAACGTTCATAACAGCATTCCAGGCCCACAATTAGATATAATTGTTGAAGTTGGCAGCCGGCGGAGGTCGGCAGAATGGAAAGAATTTCCGAAGCCGGAGGTTTTGGTGGAAGAGAGAGAGAAAGAGAGGGAACATAGTGCGGTTTAGGGCACTGTTCAGCGTTTTGACTTTGTGCATGTGGAGCTTGTGTGGCACGCGTTTCGGTGGCCAGCTTTCAACACTGTCTGAGGATGTTGGAGGATAATGCCCAGTGATGACGGAAGATCTGAGGATGATGGATGATGTCTGAGGAAGATGGAAAATCTTTTTAACCCCTGTTTGTCCTTCTAAACTTGTTTTAATAATTCCTCCTCAACAAACCAGACCAGATATATCAAGAAAATCTAGACGGACACAAAATATTGAGGCCCGTAGACAAAAGACAAATGTCCCAGCTGGAAGCTGGTGGCTAAAGGCCTAAATCTGGGAACACTGGAAGAACTGACGCCTCATTTTCCGGTTCAGGATCTTACATTAGTGTTTCTGGAAAAGTAGGTCTGTACTAAGTGCTGGGGCAACATAAGTGGAGTTTTTTGCTCTGGAATTTTGGCACATTTTGTATTTTTTGCAAGCTGTAAGGCAAAAGCTATTCATAGTACATGCAATGTACACAGTTTCTTGGGAAAATATTTGGCACTGGGACTGACTCTGGATGCATTTCACAAGGCAGGCTTATCCAGACTTGTTCAGTAGGGGTGTAATCACTTACATCAGTATATCGGGTCCATGATCAAGGAGCCCATAGGATCGATCCAAGCATCATTTAGACATTACACATATTTTATAATAAACAGGAGGCCTATTTTCATTAAAAGTGAAGATTGTTTTGCATTAAAATGACAATTAGAATTGATTTAATTGCACGTCATAAATAAATTATGTATTATTTTATTTATTTGGTTTAAAGGTTGTTTCTGTTATTCCTACCACAAAGAAGGCCTAACTAGGTGGTTGAGTGGTTAAGTTGGGTAATACGTTCAGCCCTAAACAATGTAGGTTTAAATCAAATCAGCATCATTTATGTGGATGACGGTGTAGTGGTGGTATATACGCTTCTGGATAAAAAGGTCATGTGTTTAAATTCTACGTCCAGCACTTTCAACAAGATGCTTAAAACCAAAGTTGCTGCAGTAGCGTAGCTGAAATTAGGAAATGAATGTTGCTTTGGTGTAGAGCGTCTGCTAAATGCAGTAAATGTAAATGTCCTGTCATATTTCCACAGGTCCCTATTCCCTAAATGGCTACCGAGTACGAGTTTACAGGCAAGACTCAGCCACCCAGTGGTTCACGGGCATCATCACCCACCACGACCTCTTTAGCCGCACTATGGTCGTGATGAATGACCAGGTACTGAAATCCTACCTCTCTTTTACTCCTCCTTGTTGCTGCAGTTTTGTTTCCCGTCCCTGACTGCTTCCTTCTCTTCAGGTACTAGAGCCCCAAAACGTCGACCCCTCTATGGTACAGATGACCTTTCTGGATGACGTTGTCCATTCTTTGCTGAAAGGAGAGAATATTGGCATCACATCCAGGCGCAGGTCTCGCTCTAGCCAGAACAACAACACTGCCCATGTGAGTACCGCAGAAACTGCTTGGGCACACACTCACACACACACCCACAAACTCACTGCCTGTTTATGCTGTGGCGTTTAGTGGTCATTTCCCAGATTTACTGACGTCTCAGACAACACTTAAGCCATGTCTTGAATCAGAGTTTATTTTTTTGCTGGAATATTCCAGAAATATTTCCACACAAATCCCAGAATATTCCCAGATCTCCTTTTTCAGGGAAAACTTTCATTGACGGAACAGTTCCTGGTTTCAGGATCTTTTGTCAATGTTCCTGGAAAAGCAGTGTCACTAAGTTTGTGCCTAGCAAAGTGCAGCAGAGAAGTTTACAGAATTTCGACACTTGATTTGCACAGGCTTTAACAAATGTATTGCAGGCTATATATGGCAGTACTGGGTTGTAACATATTTTGTTTACACTGAATAGTGTATTTTCCAAAAATATTGGTCACTCTTGATTGGCTCTGGATAATTTTTTGCCCAATTTGTGCACAAATACCAAAATATTCCCAGGTCACCATTTTTGTAGGAATGTCAGAGGAAAACCACTAACTAGCCTGTCGTTGACTGAACATTTTCTGCTTCGGGATCTTATGTGAGTGTTCCTGGAAAAGCAGTGTTTCTAGGACTGTACCCGGCAAATTAAATGGAACGTAAATGGAATTCTGAATGGTCAAGTAATGCTTCACGTTTGGATGGGTTTAAGACAAAAAACCCAGAAAAACATTAGGCTCTGATTTGAGACGTAGCTACTGTGATCTGAGACAGTAAATCCATGTTGTCAGTGCATCTGTGTGTGTATTTGTGTGTGTGTGTGTGTTTGTTTTGGCTGGCTGTCTGCTATCTGTGTGTAGCTAGCTTTTCAAGTAAAGTTCCTATGTGCTTAGAAGTCTTGTTTATTTCCTATTATTAAAAAAAAGAAGAAGAGCACCTTGTAGAACAAACATGTCACTGGTCCCTTTATTATTAACAAGACCTCTCTGTTCCACCTTCTGTTCTGTTTTTCTTTTCCTTTCCTCTTTTTTGTTTTCTTTTCTCCTCTTTTTCCTCTGTTAAAAACATTAAATGGGGATATGCAAGCAGACCGCGGGAGGGAGACCAAGCGGCAACACAGGACACTCTCAGGTACTGGGCCGCGCCAAACCCCACCCTCTCAGTAGATGTAGAACAGTTATTTAGAACCTGCATATCCCTGTGTGGAATCCGTAGACCTAGTGCTGTTCTTTCTTGCCTCTCGCTGTTGTTCCCGAGTGACTTTGACAGCTATGAAGGGGGAAAGGTTTAGTTACAGAGCAATTTAAGAGCCATGGGAACTCTCCTTTTAAGGCTAGTGGTGTGGAGTTTTGTAAATGATTTCATTCTTTTTTTTGAGAACTCATGTAGTCCAGCTCTTGACGGGCTAGAAGTGTCGTGAAAGGGATGCTCTTCCCGAAAGCGCTAATCCCAGCCAATGACAACTCGTTGCTAAAGCCAATGTTGGCATGCTATTGGCTGCATTAGCGTCTTCAGGTGGGGAACCCTGTTTAAGATGGAGCCTTCTTTCTGTACACATTTCTTGTGATTACATTGGTATTGGTGTTACTGGTGGTAGTGATTGTGGTGACTTTCTTTGACAGAAATGGACATATTCTCATGCCAAGTGCAGTTCACTAATACAGTCAAAGAGGTTTGACCTGGTCCATATTTGGTGCATGTGTTTGTGTGCGTGTGTTTGGATGTATTACTACAGGGTCATTACACACGCGCCCAGGCCAACAGCCCCAGACCAGTGATGAACTCGTCTGGCTCCACCCCTAAGCAGGGCTCCCAGGTCCAGCAGCAGCAGCAAATCCAGCATGCTCAGCAGCAACTGTTCCAGCAGCACCAGCAGCAGCAGCTGCAGTCATCCCCCGGGCAGCAACGCAGCTCCCGGTCATCGCGCAGGAAGGGCTCAGACAGCAGCGTCCCAGATGACGAAAAGACAAAGGAGGAGAAGATAGAAGTAGGAGGAGGAAGAGGAGGTATAATGAATTTTTGTCTCTCGTAGGTTGCTTTAGTTCAGTCTGAGCAAACAGACAATAATTGTACCCATTGGTCTACAGAACTGGAACTGACCCTGTAGGAATTTTCCCCTATTAACACGTTCCTTTTATGCGTAGAGTGTTATGTTTGGCTCACAAGTTTTGCCATTTATATCTCAGGGCAGGTATCGGATTATATTCTGAGTAAAATAAAAGCCAGTGAAGGCATCCAGTAGCAGCCGCTCTGCCAGGGCACATAATGCATGTCCGCAACCTTAGTCTGCAGAAGTGATGTGATTACAGGCTCTGCAGGGAAATGGTGAATTTAGTGTGCATAAATGTAACTAGGAGCTCATCCATCACTTGTCTAATGTAGTGTTTAGTATTCAATCAGCAACAACATGCAAGGAATGACATCATTCTTCTGGTGGGATTGCAGGCTTGAATTCCCCACAGAAGTCCATTAGATCTATCAATATGGTTTTCTCCGTAGCAGCCTACTTTGAGTGTTGAAGATTCTGGCTCCGCTTTGTTTCAGATTTTTCAAGAAACAAGACGAAGCAGATGATGAACAAACGCCGGAAAGCCGAAGAAGAGGAGAAGAAGGGCGGCCTGAAGCGCCTTAAGACAGAGGCTTCAGACCTTTCAGAAAGCAGCGACTCAGAGAACTCCAATAAGAGACTCTTGGACTCATCCTCTGAGGCCAGCTCAGAGAATGAGCTGAAAGGTAAGGTTGCTGTGAAATCTGGTGAGGAGGAAGAGGAAAAGCCCCAGAGCTGCAAGGCTCTGGAGGAAGCAGCCAGCATTAGTAGGCTGTCTCCCTGGGAGGAGATGGCTACCGCGGATAAGATTAGTAAGCCAGTGGCTACAGAGGGGGCATCGGCAGAAGATGGCGAGCACATGGGGGAGAGAGAGCAAAGATCTCCTTCACAATCCTTGCAGCAAACTCCTCCTGGCCCCTGCGTGCAGCCCCAAAGCTCGGGCCCCACTGAGGGCCAAAGCTGCATTGTGGAAATGAAAAGCACTGTGAAAAACATGCCCAAGGACCATTTTGGCACAGGGGCACCTAGAACTCACACCCCCAAGTGTGTGATTGACATCACAGAGGAAGCAGGTCCACATCTGGGCTCCAGAGAGAGCTCAGAGGCGGTGTCTGCCCTGCTAGCCACTCAGAAATGTGAAGTCTTTGTCCCTGAAGCAAAACACTTGGTGCTAAATCCCTCATCATCAGAGTGCAGGAAGCCTGAGGGCGAACTGGGTCGCAGCCTGGGCAGCAAGATTGAGTTTGCCCACTCTGAGGTAATTAGGCCGGTTACATCGGTGAGTGAATCAGCGGCCATAGCCGAGAGGGAGAAGGTCCAGCAGCAGTACACCTCCATCATGCCATGCATCAAAAATGCCTCCCTTGCTGAGGATGTGCGCCAGCCGCATCAGCTTTGTTTGTCACCAGATATGGCCAAGTCCAAGTCCAACCCCAACCCCTCACCTGACGCCATGAAATCCAAAACACACACTGTCCTGGAGTCCCTCAAACCTAAACCAACCACATCCCCTGAGGTGTCCAAGCACAAAGGACGCCACCCTGACAACCCCCCACCCTCAGCCAGCAGGCCTATGGCTAAGCCTGAGCCTGAAGTTGCCCCACGCTCTGGCTTCAAACCCGTGCCAGCCCGTACCATGCCTTCTGAGACCACCAAGAGTCCCCTCATCATTGACAAAAATGAGCATTTCACTGTGTACCGCGACCCGGCGCTGGTGCGGCCAGAATCCGAGAGCAACCACGTGGCCTACCTGCCACCCCACCTCCACCCACTTCATGGATCCCCCCACACCACTTGCTTGACCCCCAGCTCACATCACCCTTCCCACTTGCTGCCCCCATCATCTCTCAGTCCACACCCACATCCTTCAGTGCACCACACCCTCCTCCCTACAGTTCTGCCCACAATACCCCCTGCATCCCTACTGGGTGGTCATACTCGCCTGGATTCAGGTGGTCTTGGGCACCTTGCCCTGGCCCACCATCACCAGCAACAGCAGTTTCTTCAGCAGCCACACCCTCCACTTCTACCCCAGACGCATGGGGGGGCCTCATACAACCAGCTGGGTCTTTACCCCATCATCTGGCAGTACCCAAATGGTACCCACTCCTACCCACCTGGACTTGGCTTGCCTGGGTCAAAATGGGTCCATCCGGAGAATGCTGTGAACTCGGAAGCCAGCCTCCGCAGGGTGAGTTTGCCAAAGATCTGCTTTAAAGACTCAAAAATTAGAGGAAGGAATGAGTAATAATGAGAGCAAGTTATTTACACTCACACAGTCTAATCTCTGGTGTTGTTCAGTTAACCTTGTGCATTGCTGGCATTGCCTTTGGTACATCGTGACCTGTGTGTTTATAATGTGTCTTTTACAGAACACCCCCAGCCCCTGGCTCCATCAGCCCACCCCTGTGTCCTCGGCAGACAGCACTGGCATCCTGAGCCACGTCCCGGGTAGACCGGCCAGTGCTGACCCACACCGGCCCCTCAAAATGAGCTGTCACTCTAGCCCTCCACTCTCCAAAACGTCTACAGAACCTCACAAAGAGTGAGTTACTGACACACTTTCACACATTCTTGTACCTCTTGATCCATTCAGGGACTGTGTTGAAGACTGATCTTTTCCGTTAAAAAATGAATTTCTGTACCTGACCTCAAGGAGCCAGACACTTCTGCTGTGAAGAAAAATTCTACCACAGCAATGGCCATACCACAGACTTCTTTCTTTCTCTTCCTACCTTTATTTCATTTTTTTTCTTTGACATTTTGACTTTTCCCTGCTCTGATTAACTCCCCAGCTGGTTCTGTTTATTTGAGGCTTGTCTCGCTCTTTTAATTAGGCTACCAGAGCATAGCTTCTGTGTTCAAAAATATCAGCGATGCTAACATAATGACATGGTCCCGATTTAGAATGAGGGAAGTGAAGAATGCAACAAGCCATATTGCTGTTTAGGGAAGTGAAATGCTTTTGCTATATTGGCTTTATACACAATGGAATTGCAGTGTCTTGTTTACAGGTTCCATTTTTACATGAATGAAGAAACCAAGAATATGGTCTAAGTTTTTCCTCTTTGTCTACAGGGAACTAGAAAACAAGGTGTTTGTAGACCCTATGCGAGGCTTGGTGACGGCCCACATGAAACCAGATCCAGACCGCAGCCGGACACCCACTAGCAAAGAGCTGCAGCGTATCTACATGGAGTCGCCTCATGCCAAGCAGCAATCTCTCCGCTCATCTATGGACACACCTGACCGGGCCAACAAGTATAAGGAGGAGAACCGTCGCATTTTGCAGGAGAGCATTGAGGTGGCTCCCTTCACAGCCAAAATCCCTTCACTCCCTGTCAGTGGGCCATCTAAAGGCCACAGTCTGCCATGTGAGAAGGAACCTGAGCAGTTGCATGCTGAACTCTACAAGTACAAGACCTCAGTAGCACTGTCATTGCCTCAGAGCAATTACTTCACCACTCTGTCTAACAGCGTGGTAAATGAGCCGCCCCGCCTCTATTCCTCTAAAGAGCTCAACTCCATTTTTGAGAAGGCACCTGCTGTTTCCAGCCCCCTCCCTCCGGGCCCCAAGTCCCTGTCCAAGCCTCCCCCACTTATAAAGCACCAGCCAGAGGGTGAAGGCCTGGTGGGGAAGATCAATGAGCAGCTTTGCCAGCAGGTGGTGCTGCACCCCCTTAGTACCTCAGCAGCAGTGGCCAGCGAACGTCGCAGTCCCGCTGTCTCACCCTCAGGGCAACTCAGGAGTATGCCAGCCCTGCACCGGGCACCCGTCTTTCATCCGCCCACCCAGCAAACACTGGACCGCAAGGAGGCCGGCTATGGGCGCCTCTCTCCACCTACTCTCACACCCATCCAGCCAGTCAGTACAGCAGGGAAGGTGTCAGAACAGCAGAAGCCGCCCACCCTGCTGCCTGAGCTCAGGGAGGTGAAAGGTGGGAGTGGAGCAGAGCTTGGTGTCGTTGAATCATGGAGGCACTTGGACAGGAGCCGGGGAAAGCCAGCAGCCGCCGTAGCATCTGTCATTGTTCGTCCTTCCACGTGTATTAAGTACGATGGCTTCAAACCTGTCAACAAGGAAACCCAAGGCAGCAAGCTGCCACCTGGAAGGAATCTGCTGGATGGACAGAGGCTGGTCGAGAATAGGGATGCTGGCAGAGTAATCCAGCCTAACACAAGTTCTGTGGTCGCCATTGTGAACTCCATGTGCAATAGCAGGACTGATGTAAACACTTCTCCCTCTGTTGCCTCCAGCTTCAGCCTTTTGAATCAAGGCTCTGGGGAGTCACTTTATCCTCCCTCAATTGCTACCAGCAGCATCAACAACAGACTGGAGAGTCCTGGTTCCAAATGCAGGACCCCAACTGGGACTGGGATGCTAGAAAGCAACTCTAGGACAGCCTCCCCTGCAGCCCCACCACCTCAACCAGCTCCAGCTCCTCAGACCTACTCGGGGAACTTCGTTCACCTGAAGAAGCACAAGGCGGCCTTGGCTGCTGCCCAGTCTCGAGGCTCCAGCAGCGCTTCTGAAAGTGAAAGCAGCAGCCGTTCCTCTCAGGGCTCACCTACAACTCTTGCTCAAGACCCCACAGCAATGGGTTGTAGAGCTCCTTGTGCCAGCTCCCTGCCCAATGGACAACCAGCACAAGTGGGCCAGTCCAATTACCACAAACTAAAGAAGGCATGGCTTACTCGCCACTCAGAGGAAGATCGCAACACCAACAAACCAGAGAAGACGACCTGCTCTGTCTCTGAAATCATCAAGCCATGCACAGTCAACTTAATTGCTTCAACCTCAGGTGACGTGGACCTAAGCAAAGATAGCAGAGTCACAGAGGACAAGGCAGCCCAAGAAGACAGGAAGCTGCGCCGGCCTGCCTCCAAGCGGCCATACGAGTCGGCCTCTGAAAGCGGAGATGACTCAGATGCCAGTGACAGCAGACCTGAGCAGAGGGTCAAGCGGCAGCCCAAGCCCACCTACAAGAAAAAACAAAATGATATGCAGAGGAGGAAAGGCGAAAACGACAGGGAGGAGGATGATGTCAAGCCCAATGGCATTTTCCGCAGCGCTAAGGAGAAAACCAGGCTCAAATTGGCTAGTAGCAGTAAGTCTTTCCATGTTTTTTCCCTTTGTCTTCTCCGTGGTTTTCCTCTCCCTTTTCTTCACTGACCATTTTTAGAACATGCCAACATGTCTTTCACCTCGCCATAACTCTACCCTGCCACTTGCCACAGAAGCCTCATTATAGCTTATTGGAATGTTTTCATGTCTTTGACACCCTGGATATGAGATACTTAATGCTGAGGTTATTGGTTCTTAAAGAGAGTAAAGGTATTGCATGGCAGAGCAAAGTGGGGGGAGTAGGGCCGGGCAAAGTTGGGGTGCTCCGGATAAACATCTGGATCGCAGCTGTGTCAGTTTCAAAGCTGCTTTTGGAATGTTTGACTTTTATGTGAAATACATCTTGCCAAGACATGTTAAGTGCTCTTCTAACCAGAGCGCTTTTAGTGGGCCTCAAGGATTATTGTTACACATAGAGAGGAGCCTCCTTGTAACCGAATATGTGCAGTTAACGCACAAGGGGCAGTCCGAATTGTCAGGTTTCATGGCTGCAGTCATAATATGGCGGTAGTAGAGCACAGTGGTTTGGGCTGAATGGCTGTGTGACTATCATTCTATTTGGACATATTTTCAGAAACATAGACCCACATAGAAACATCACATATTACTCATGAGCATAGACCCACACGCTAACATGACATTTAGAGTAACAAAATCTTAATATATCTATAATCTTAAGTAAATGTTTCTCATTGTAAAAGAAAAATAATATTTGAAAATCTGTGTTGCTTTGAAAGTCAGTGTAGGTCATGGTAGGTCTATGTAAGTCATGGATTCAAGATTTAAGTTATTTTGTCATATACACAGACAACATTCCCTGGTTCCTGAAACCGCAATGGATGCTAGTAAATAAATTAAAGAAAGTGAGAAAGGACTAAATAAATCTAAGGTAATATCATCATGGCTCTATAAGGTAAATCATGGCGCCTCCTGTGTTTCTTCATTTTGCCCATAATAGTTCTTCAGTGTTTTCCCTAATTTAAGATGATGGAGAGAGTGGTGGCACATTAGTCTAAATGAATGAAACCCTTTGTTGGTGACCATAATATTTGGGGGCTCAAATCCAGGTTGTGAAAGTGAGTAATTATTTGTCATATGTATTATAAAGAGCTGTGAAGTTGTTTTGAATGTTCATTTTATCCCTTTGCCATTTTCAGATGGCATCCCTCGTTCGGTGCTGAAGGACTGGAGGAAGGTGAAAAAGTTGAAACAGACGGGCGAGTCCTTCCTGCAGGATGACTCATGCTCTGAGATTGGGCCCAACCTGCAGAAGTGCCGTGAGTGCCGCTCCATCCGTACCAAGAAAGGAGAAGAGCCCACCCACTCGCCCGTCTTCTGCCGCTTCTACTATTTCCGACGGTGAGAGTGCTGGATTGAGATACAAAAAGAGAATTCTCTGCTTTCTTTTTCATGTAGGCCTGACCTGTTTGTTGCTATGCTTAACTAGACTCATAAGACTCTGGTCAGTCCAAATTTTTATTGGAAAGCAAACATAGAGAATGGTTCTCTCACAGCCCAAGCATTGACATATGGCTCTTGGTTTACCCCACATCCGAAAACTCCTCATCCATTTTCTAAACGTATTAATCTTTTTTGTGTTTTTATCATAGCTCAACCGCTCACCAGTCATCTGTAATCCCCTAATAGGAGTCTGAGCAGAGGGGAGATCTGCCTTAAGAGGATTTTCCCTCATTTAATCTCACACAGTGAGCAGACTCGCCTGCCCGTAGTGCTGACATCACTTCAGATTACAGAAACTCGTGCTTGACCAATGTGCTTGCTTAATTTCATATTCTGATTCAGGTGGTCGTTAAAGCCCTCCTGGATGATGTTGTTGAAGGGTTCGGAGGCCTGTTTTAAAGGGGCTCTCTCTCTCTTTCATCAGAGGCTCATGGGTGGCCTCCCATGTAAAGGCAACTGGTGTCATGGAAATTCTACATTGCTCCCAGGGAACAAAACTAACTCATTACGTTCTTTCCCCCTTGTACTTCTCTCGCCCTCTGCAGGCTCACATACAGTAAGAACGGGGTGATCCGGATTGACGGGTTCTCCTCCCCTGACCAACATGATGAAGAGGCCTTGAGTCTGTGGGCTGCAGATACTAGCGAAGAGAACGATTTGGACCTAGAAACTTCTAAATACATTCTCAGCTACATCGGAGACAAGTTCTGTCAGCTGGTCATGAGTGAAAACACTGCAGCCACGTGGATAAAGAAAGACGGTAGGGAATTCACAACACCAAACTGCATGAATTGGCACTTAAATAATCCACTTTGATGCTGTGTTTGCGGTTACCTCTGCACCACCCTTAAGAGATCTAACAATTTTGTTAAAGCAGAGAGACTGTGAAAGGCAAAGATGTAGATGGAGATAGTCAGCAAAGAAAGACAGTACGAGAAATGGAGAGAGATATAGAGCTCCAGGTGTCCAACATGCAAAAGTGCTAAATGTTGTCCATCATTTTATGCTTTCTGCCTTGCAGCCAAAATTGCCTGGAAGCGGGCAGTGAGAGGGGTGCGGGAGAGCTGTGATGCATGTGAAGCCACGCTGTTCAACATTCATTGGGTGTGCCAGAAATGCGGATTTGTGGTGTGCCTGGACTGCTACAAGGCAAAGGAGAAGAAGAGTTCCAAAGGTCAGTCGTCTATTTGATGGGAAAAACACAAAAATTGGGAAGGCACTCATCACTGAGCATTAGGTTGGATACTTAGTCTCTTTGTCTTTCACCCTCCCCGATATGTTCATTTCATCCAAATCATCTCCAATCACACTACCCATTCTTTCTTCATAGCATACTTAGTTCACTCATAGTCTTAGGCCCACAGCTCTGTGCTACTGAACTTTCATCCTTGTTTCTGCTGCGTCATCCTCCTTTTCCTCCCCCATTCACCCAGGGAGCATCTCTTTTGCACATTTTGTGTTTCGCTTACTTACCTGGAGTTCTTTTTTTTTTTCACAAAAAATAATTGGGACCAAAAGCTGTCTCTCTCCCCAGTGACTCACCTTCTTTTGTGTTATACAGACAAAGAGCTGTACGCCTGGCTGAAGTGTGTCAAGGGACAACCGCACGATCATAAGCACTTGATGCCAACGCAGATTATTCCAGGATCAGGTACAAAAATGCTGAACACTCTACACCCTCTAAGGAGTTTGTTCTTTACAGACACTGAGCAATACATACTCCTATCCCTAAACCTTAACCTAAGCACAAACACACACTCACTTCTGCTCCTTCCAGAGTCAAACAACATAGAAAAACAAGTCCTCACCCCATAAGTGGGCACCCGGAGTGCACTGAACAAAGAGCCACTTTGTTGGGGCTCGAAAGTTTTTATGGTGCGCCAAGACTCTAGCAGCAACACTCCTCTCAATGCACACTCGCATGCAAAACTCAGCAGCCAGCTTTGTTTAGCTCATAGTTTCTCTCTCCCGTTTAGAAAATGCTGTGCTCTTGAGTGTATTTATCTGCTTGTATTTAAGTGTATGGGGAGGAGAAGTGGTGTGTAAAGAGGCTTTTTCTTTTTGTTGTGCATTTTGTTGCAGTCTTGACAGACCTGGTCAATGCCATGCACATGCTCAGGGAGAAGTATGGCATCAAAACGCACTGCACATGTGTCAGCAAACAGAACGCCCTGCACAACAAGCTGCCGTCCACCAACGGGATCTCACAGGTTTGTAACCTTCGCTTGTCCTTCCTCTAAATCCTCTTTACAGGTTCTAGGCCTCATGCTTCCATCTTCGTGTCCTTTTGTTCCCTCACAGGTCCTCCAGAACGTCCTAAATCACAGCAACAAGCTCTCTCTGTGCAAGCCTGAGGGTGGCCAGCACAATCTTGCCCAAAAGGTAGAGGCTAATGGGGGCAGCAGCCCCACCAGTGACACCAGCACTGACAATAAGCTCACCCCGCCCGAGTCCCAGTCGCCGCTCCACTTCCTGGCCGACCTTGCTGAACAGAAGTCCCGTGAGGAAAAGAAAGGTATGGCAGAATAGAGCGAGAGACGAGGGACGAGCAGTGGTTGTTGATTCCCAAAAGAGATTTCCAAAGCAGTCAGGTTTCACTCAGGATGACCCAGATTGAGTAATGGAAGCCAGAGAACCAAGGGTTTTTTTTGCCAGCTGCCCAGGCTTGTGTGTATGTTCTGCATGCTGCAATACATGTGTGTGAACTTGGCACTCATCCAGTGTTCCACAAGCCCAACATTTAGTGGTGTGCATTACTGCCGCTCATAGCCTCCGTGCACCCACAGTCCAGAAAGCTCACCTAACCACATGTTTATCCAATCTTCAGCCAGATTTACATACCTCGCTGATTGCCTTCTTAGACAGAGTGACGGTCAGCAGAATGTCCCAATTCCTGGCCCTCAACAGTGCAGTCACCCGCTGGTTTCGTGGTTTCTGTTGATCTGCTTTCACTACAGTAACTTTTTTAAATTCATTATAATATTCCGCAAGCTCAGTCAGACAGGTCAGAGAAGATGGAAAGAATTTGTGCAGAGTATTTTACTTTAGCAGCATTGCTCAACTAGGAGGACCTTCAGCTTCCAAAATTGGGAAAAAAAAAATCTGAAATGCGTATCTGCCGATTAAACACAAGCATGGTTAACACAAGATAGGCAAGGTAAATGCAGAAAAGGTCTTTAAATGCTTTATATACTATGTGTGCAGAAAATAAGGAGACAGGCGTGGGAAAGGTGAAGGAGGAGAAGGAGCATACAGAGGCTCTAGAAGTGCTCCACAGCAAGACCTCCTCCTTGGTGGCCAACAGCACAGAGCAAGGCTCCACCCTGCGGGATCTACTCACCACCACAGCTGGGAAACTGCGACTGGGTTCCACAGATGCCGGGATCGCTTTCGCACCAGTATACTCCACCGCTTCGCAGGTCCAAGCACCCTCCCAGGCATTGTCCATTCAGACCTTAGCACTCCTGAATTTATCCTAAACTCTGAACCTCATTGTGACTTTCAAAACCTTTAACCTCCTCCACATAGACCCCGAGCACCTATAACCTCATCTACATAGACTTCCAGGACCTTTCACCTCATCTAAAACCGTTAACCTCACCCACACAGATACCCAGAACCTTCAGCCTCATCCGCTCGGACTTGCAGAATCTTTAACTCCATCTAGAAGCTATAACTGACTTACAGAACCTCTAGTCTCACACATATAGACTTTCAGAACCCTTAATCCCATTCTTATCTTGAACCTTTAACCTGGTCCATACAGACATCCAGAAACTTTAACTAATATTCCTAGACTTCCAGGAACCTTCTCCTCATACTTACACTCTTCCAGAACTCTTACCCTAATTTTGCTAACTTTTCCAAAACCCCAAAGCCAGTCCTAACAAGGGTGCAAAACTTGTAACTTCACCCTCACCGATCTCCGATCTCATTTAGTGTCTTCCGTGCCCCTCATTTAGACGGGGAAGAGCGGCCGAACCATGCCCAACATTCTTGACGACATCATCGCCTCAGTGGTAGAGAACAAGATCCCTGCGGGACGTGGTGCCAAGCTGAGCCTGAAAAATGAAGCGCTGGAGGATGCCCGGGTCGAGAGGAAGAAGACGACTGAGGAGACGCCCAAGCAGTATGCCGACATCCCTCACTGCTGGCTCTATGAGCGCCGGCTGCTCTGGCTCAAGGACCACCGCAACAGCAACAACTGGAAGCTCTTCCGAGAAAGCTGGAAGCAAGGACATGTGAGTTGTGATCTTTCCTCCTACTACCTGCCTAATCCTCCTTTTTTATGTGCCGCTGTTTCAAAAAACGGAGTTTGTCCAGATTGTGTGATATTAGAGTCCCACTGATATTAGAGTACTGCAAAGTACCCCTCTGAAAAGGGGGGAATCCTGGAACAAAAGGAGAGGCAAGAAGGTCCCCTCTTTCCTGTTCTAAGTTGGATATTTGCCTACTCTCCCTTTCCCTGTCGTGAGGAATGAAGCATCAGCATTCTTCACCTCCCTCCCTCTTGTCTGCCCGAGCTCCCATTTTTCTCTTCCTGCTCCATGACTCACAATGACATTTATTGTGCGTCCACTCTTTGCATGGTGGATTTTTTTTAGCGGATATGTGGGAAGCGAGCAGCGGTAATAAAACGCTCCATTCCCGGAGGAATGCTGCACTGCTTTCGAGGGACGACCGGCTGCACCAAGCAATGCTGTCTTTTGAAAGAAGTGTCCAGGCAACATTTTTTGTGTTTAACAATTCAGCGATGGGGGCATTGTCCTGTAGTTTCATGAAGATGTAACTAGCTGACTTGTTTTTTTTTTATCAAGCAAGTGGCAGTCATGTCTTAGTTGTTAGGGGAAATCTTTTTTGATTTTCTCCTTACCCTTCTCCCTGTCACTATGAGTTTAAATTTTTCATTGGTTAAAAAGGGCAAGGGGGCTGTTGCTGCTATCCCGGCCGTCATTAAAGCCCTATTTCCTGTGTTTTTATTTTTCCAGCCTGTGCTAGTCTCAGGGGTACACAAGAAGCTCCACACCAGCCTGTGGAAAGCCGAGTCCTTCAACCAGGAGTTTGCCGACCACCAGGGCGACCTGCTGAACTGCAAGGACGGCGTACTTTCCAACTCTGGCATCAAGGAGTTCTGGGATGGCTTCGAGGACCTGACGAGTGAGTAGCCTTGGACTTTTTCCCTCGCGTGTGGATTTGTCAGACCCAGGTTAACTGTTGTGTGCATTTACGTTCTTCCTGCTCTATCTCGTCCTCCTTCCAGAACGACCCAGATCTAAAGATGGAGAGCCTATTGTGTACAGACTGAAAGACTGGCCCTCGGGAGAAGAGTTCATGGCTCTCATGCCCTCTAGGTATATTATACCTGGAAAGTTTTTTTGTGAGAAAGAAGGCAGTGAATGTGCATTGCAGCTTTACAGTGTGGGTGTTTTGTGGGTTGTGTAGGTACGATGATTTGATGAAGAACCTTCCTCTACCTGAGTACTCGGATCCAGAAGGGAATCTGAACCTGGCATCCCACCTTCCATCCTTCTTCGTGCGACCCGACCTGGGCCCTCGGCTCTGCTGTGCATATGGTACCAAGGCTCCACACACACGCACACACACACACACACACACACACAGAATCTTGTCTTGCAGTCTTTGTCAGGTAATTCCATTGACTTCTCTAATGAGTCTCTGAGTGAGTCTGAGAGTAAGGCAGCCTCTGTGCTTTTGCCTATAACTTGTTGACCAATTTTGAAATTTCGTTCACTGTTGTATTCAGAATTAAATTTCCATATAAAATGATCACATTGAAAAAATAGACCCATGAAAATGGGAAAACGGTGGGATTTTACACCCAATAAAAACTTATTTCAGAAAAGAGTAACACTTCCATCCTTCAGGAACAATTCAGGAACAAGGGAAATCAAGGGGAACCTCTGTGACATTCTTTGCCTTTGTTGATGCCTAATTGATGTTTTTTGACTAACAACATCTCACTTAACTGTAAATGATATTTGTGTAGTATGCTTTCCTTAGCTTGGTTATGTGACATCCTTTCATCCCACACACAGGTGTGGCGGCGTCTCAGGAGCAGGACTTCGGCACAGCCAACCTGCACGCCGAGGTGTCTGACTTCGTCAGCGTGCTGGTGTATGTCGGCGTGGCCAAGGGCAACGGTGTCCTCTCCAAAACAGGTACACACCTCCACTTTGTGAAAAGCCGGAGTCTGAAAAAATGACTGTTTTCCCTTTTCCTGGGGATACACATGCTCCCTCTGGGCCACTGGGATTGTAAATAAACACACATTGTTATCTTTGTGAGGCCCTTCCTTTTACCGGGGTTCCTCATGTACAAAAATTCACTTTCACAAAGCCACAAAGGTCTGATAGGTCTCAGTTGTTCCTCTTTTAGGAGAGCAACAAATACCTTACAAATGCCTAAAATCCACATGCACAACACATACATGCTGAAAAAAACTTTGTTATGGTCTCTTGCTGCTGGTCAAAGGTTGTAAACCACAGCGTAGCAGCTAAGCTGGACAAGAGAAATGAGCTGATAGCTGATGCTTAGCTTGCTTAGTCAGGCTGTATTATTTTTTAAGTTGTTGACAAACTAGAATTAGCACTAATGTGTGTGTGTAAAGCGCTCATTGCATTTTTCATGTTGTTGTGAAGAAAGCACTTCCTGGGGTGCGATTCCTGTACAACGATGGAGTACCATGTATCATCAAACTAACACCTAAAGTATAATAGTTTCCCAAAAGTACATACTTTGTACGTACTTCAGTCAAATGTTACTCCAATACAAGTGAAAGTTGTGCAGTCAAATTTTTACTTAAGTTAAAGTGCTGAACTTAAAAGTACATCATCTTTCACCACATTGTTGCATTATTGCCACAACACAAAACCTAATGCCTCTGACTAGCTTGTAGAATCTGTAGTATAAGGAGTAGAAGTTTACAGAATGAAACACAACCCAAACTGACAAAGAAAACCAGTCATTAGATTATTTTTGTAATTAATCGTAAGACTACACACCAACACAAAACAGCGTGGTAGTTTTCTGACGCAGCTCTGGCAGTGTGTGCACATATATATGTGTGTGTTAATCAGGAGGACAGTGCAATAGCTGTAAATGCAGCTCACAACATAAAATCAACATTTCAACCTGCTTAAAACCCAGCTCTACACCTCTAGCTTCATGACTTTCAACAGCAACAATGTTTTAATCAAGACAGAAAAACGGCAGAACTGTCTGAAGCTGGTTTTATAGTTTCAGTCTACAGGCGTGACGTGACTCTGCTGATTACTGGGAAAAACCCAGTCCCGTTGTAGAAAAGGGGGAATAACATCCACTTTATCCACAGATTTGAAAGTAACGAGTAACGAGAAGCTTGATAGAAATGTAGTGAAGTGAAAAGTACAGTATTGGTCTTTGAAATGTAGTGAAGTGAAAGTCACACGTTTCCAAAACAATACTATTCAAGTGACGTACAGATACTCAAAAAATTTAAGTACATTACTCAAGTAAATCTACTTTGTGAGTGTCCACCTCTGCACACGGGTATAGCACCGCGCGTCGTGTAAAGGATACGTCTTTTTCTTCTCCTCCATCTTTTTTTTTCTCTTTTCCCTCGCTCTGTGCTATTTATAGCGCAGCTCTCTCCCCCATCTCTCTGTTTTTCCCCCCTCATGAATTTTTTAAGCGCCAGCGCTCTCTTCAAAGCTGCTGTCAGGCGCTCCGGCTTTGTTGTGTATTAAGCTGACTCGCTGCTATCTGTGTGTGTGTGTGTGTGCTGGCGATCAGGAGTGCTGAAGAGGCTGGAGGAGGAAGACCTGGATGACAGCGTGAAGCGGAGATTAAAGGACTCGAGCGAGACTCCGGGAGCTTTGTGGCACGTTTACACCAGCAAAGACGGAGAGAAAGTGAAGGAATTTCTGCACAAGGTTGTTCACTTCCTTCTCTCTTAATCTCGTAATTTGCGGTGTTTTATGTTCTATTTAATCTTTACTTTTAATTTGATTAAGTGTTAGTAACTTAATATTGAGTCTGTGTAGGTGTTTGTAGTGCTGCTGCATGTTTAGACATTGGGGGCGAAGTTGCCCGAGCTGGCCACCAGGGGGCACTAAGTAGGAGCAAGGACTTGAATAAACACCAATGTACAGTACAGTTATGGAAAGAATATAAATGAGTCGGGGGAATGTTATATAAAACCAATTGTAAGATGTGACATTAAAAACATAAAATGGCATAAGATAATTAATATACAACGTCAACAACAATAATAATTGGTTAAAATATAAATATATTAAATGAAATCATAAAAAATACATATGAATAAAAAAGCAATACAACTGATTCTATTTAGATTTATATTATATATATGTATTGTGTTGGTTAAAATATAATGTATAACTTTATAATGTATAACTACACCCGAAACTACACTATAATGTACAACTACACTCTAACTACACTAAACTAAATATAAAATAATAAAATTATATAACATATTTGTGGTTTAGAATGTTAATATATGCATTACAAATACCAATTTTTAAAACTTTTTTTTATGCATCACGTAGGGATGGTTAAAATAAATATTATTAAAATACAAACAATTTGTGAATAATAAGAATTAGTAGTAGGAGTATAATACCAACATCACTAACAATAATAATAATAATACTATTTTTTCCCATTTATTATCAGGTCATATAAAATCTCTCACTTGCCTCAATCACTGCCGATCTAACTGGTGTGCGTTTTGGTCTGCAGGTGGCTAAAGAGCGAGGTGTGGAGATTCCCCCCGAACACGATCCAATCCGAGACCCAATCTGGTACCTGAGTCGCAAACTCCGGCAGCGACTGCAGGAGGAACACGGCGTTCAGGGCTGGACCGTTGTGCAGTTCTTGGGAGACTCTGTCCTCATCCCTGCTGGAGCGCTGCACCAGGTCTGATGCTCCTGATACACACATGCACGCGCACACACACACACACAATACAAATACATTTTTTAAAAAAATAACAATAATAAGAAAATGCAGAGAGTAGAGGTAAACAATGCAGGTTTATGAGAGTAATCTTTTGTTAGTTTGAGGCTGGTGCAGAGTTCATCTAGAGTTTGTCTAGTAATTAAAAAGAAAAACAATTTTTTTTACCCCTATGAGCACATTGGTCTTAAAATGAGTCAGGCACATTGTTGATGCACTGCCATTTAAAAAAAAAAAAAAACCAATTGCGCAGTTGGCTGAGAAAAACAACCCCAGTGAAAGGTTGGAGGCTTTAAAAAAACATAATGATTTTGCTTTGGTGAAACCCTTCTCTTGCTAAAGATGGACTACTACATTTTTTCTCAGAAGCTTCCTTCTGAGCAAACATTCACTGTTATGTAGCAAAATGCACCGTCATCATTGCAGCGCTCTGATTGGCAGTTCAAGAGTCTCTTGGGGCGCTAGAGGAAAAACTCACAGAGGCCCCTCCAACCTGCTGTCATCACCCTAAATAATAATACTTTAAATAATACCATCATAAAATAAAAGCTCCGGTCACCCTGCAACCCCAGCTGGGATTAAGCGGTTCGGATAATGAATGAATAATAAATAGTGTAAATATTATTCTGAAATGTAATGTAATGATGATACATAAAACAGTAAATTACAGTGATACTGGCAATAACAAATCACAATACAGTACAAAAGAATAAATAATCCAACATCAACCAAAATGGGAAATGTCAACTTTTAAAAATTTCTCATGAGATTCACAATATGAATCTGACATCAACCAAAACTTTTTTTTTTACTATACTTTAAATATAAACATTTAAAAAGAATGTATATATATATATATATATATATATATATATATATATATAAATATAAATATAAAAAGCACACACACACACACACACACACACACACACACACACACTACTAATTACGGGTGCGTGTGGTCAGGTGGCCCCCTGTTTTATTGAGATCAGCTCTCTCCTACTTAGGGGTGGGCGATATGGCAACAAAAAAACATTCATACACACAAAATGGCTCTAACATATTATATCACCATTTTTTTACAGTTAAATCATGATTTCGATTTTATCACGGTATTTATAACCAGTACAACCAAACTATTTTCCTTTGTAAAAATATAGTCCTAAAGAACAAAACAGCATTTAGGCCAAAGAACATTTCTGAACAGATTTTAATCAGTTTATGCACTTTTGCCAACATGTTTATTCGAAGCTAAATAAATACTTAATGTTACTTCAGAACAAAATATCAACAAGAACAAAAAATTTAAAATGGTAATAAAAATAGCAACTAATGCAATTCTTAAACTATTACTGAATTATTCAACACAGTCGTTTTAACGTGACATGACAATACCTCCTAATACAATAAATAGGCTCTTAAAAGGGTCAATAAAGAGTATAAATGTAAACTTAAAGGTAAATTGTGGTTCCCTCTGAACAAAAATAAACTGCAATACTGTGTCTAAAATGTGATTATAAAAAACCCATCAACCTAAGAACATGTTTTTCCAGCATCGTTTTTAAGCATTTATCTTAAAAAGGAGACAGATTACAGGTTTTCAGCCAGGAAATCCAGTTTGTTTGACTTACCAGAAAACCTCGTCTGACTTATGATCTACTTTTCAGTGTGCCGAGATCTACCAGTCCAAATAAGGAGCCATAGCTATTACCCACTGCCTGCCTACATAGTTAACATGCAGACAGCAAACAGAAATGTAATCCAGAAAGAATAAAAGGTAATTCTCCTAACTGGAAAAGCGGAAATAAGTATATTTCTTTACCTTAGTGGGACGTCTGGCACTGGGAAGAGGCAGCTAGTTTCTCAGTAGGAGCTGATTGCAAGCCTTAGGCAGGATACAAGGTGTCATTGTGGATCTGTATTTGGACTTTTGAGTAATGAATTTGAGTAAACAAAAAAATAACCTTCTTCCCAGTCTGAATGAAAATGACACGTTTTTGATTTTTTGGCATGTTTGCTTCTTAATCTTTACATGATTAATTGCAGTGTAAAAATGGGCGCACGCATGCAGGGGGAAAAAAAAACAAAAAAACACACTTCTCACAATCGATTGATTATTACTGAAAAAGGTGCGCGCACCTCTGCAGAAAAATTACACTTCTCACGATCGATTATCACTCCGCGATCGACCGGTTTGGCACCCATGCTCTATACTCTCGGCATATTGGTTACGATGTTGTCTCTTTAAGTGGTTGAAAAGGTTCGTCGTGTTGCCAGCCGACACGCGAACCTTTTCTCTGCAGACTTTGCAAATAACGACGAACGTTTGCTCCTTATCATTTGGGTAAAAGCCAAACCAGTTCCATATCACCGATGTAGAGTTTTTTTAGGGACCAACTCATCCGTTACGTTTTCACTTTCAGCCATTGCTTCGCGCTACACTCTGAATCGAACAGTGTGGGGGGGAGTGAGAGCTGTACGTCAGTGCCATAGTCTCACTTTGGTTGGTTGAGCGCTGTTTCTATAAGGCGGGCATTAAGCGGACTAATAAATAGTGCGATTTGGCTGAGGACAAAAAAATTAGGAAGAGCATAGAACCGCAACAGATAGATAGATAGAATGTGGTCTATATAGACGATACTGCGAGCTCTCTGCTTTGGCAGATCGTCAGCACATAGATCGTCTTCACGATCTCATATCGTCATATCGCGCACCCCTACTCCTGCTGTAGTTTAAACTTCGCACATTGCTACTGCTGTAGTTTAACGTTTGGGCTTCCTTGCCTGCTTTGCGTCTGACTGCACGTAATGCCCAGAACTGGGCCTCGCTTTAATAAAGAGACGAAGTACAGGCCTTTTAGACCAACATTAAAGATCAAAAATATCAGATAAAAATCCACTCGAACATTCCAGTTAGAGCCGTACAAATGGTTCAAATGTTTCTCTCACGTCAACATAAAGATAATCACATTAAATGTCCTGTTTCATCTGTGTAGTGTCCGGCACTGACTCCTCTCCCTCTCTCTCTCCCCAACCCCACTTAGGTGCAGAACCTACACAGCTGCGTTCAGGTGATCAACGACTTCGTCTCGCCAGAGCACGTGGTGCACTCCTTCCACTTAACGCAGGAGCTGCGCTCGTCCAAAGAGGAAGTCAACTATGAAGATAAGCTACAGGTACCAGCCTCGCGCTCTCTCTTTCACGTCCTTCTCTCTCCCTCGTTCTCCCGCCGTTCAGTTTTGAACTTAAGGTTGCGTTCCTGTGAATCACAGTTCACGTGAACCACGTTGTTCTGCCCTCCCTGCTTTTCTTTCTTCCTTTCCCCATCCTTCCTTTCTTCCTTCTCTATCCCTCCATTTCTTCCTTCCTTTCTTTCTTTCTTTCTTCTCCACGCCTCCTGTCTTCCCTTTCCACCCTTCACCCCTTATTTCTCCCTCCTCCTGTCCATTATTTTTCCTTTCCTTTCTTTCTCCATCCCTCATTTTTTTCTTTCTTTCCTTCCTTCCTTCTTTTCTTCCTCCCTCCCACCCTGCCATTCTTTTTTATCCCGCATCGCTTCCTTTCCTCTCCTTCTTGCCTCCGTTCATCCATTCTTTCTTTTTTTTCCTCCCTCCCTTCCTGTCTGCTTTCCCTTATTTCTCTCTCCCGTCCTTACCGCCTTCTTTTTCCCCTTTCTTCCTTCCTTTCATTTTCTCTTCCTTCTTCCCTTCGTCCTCTATTTCTTCTTTCCTTTGTGTCTTCCTCTCACCTTAATTCCTTTTGTCCTCTCTCCTTCACTGCCTTCCTTCCTCTCTCTACCTATGCCGTCCATCCTTTTAAAATAGTGTTTTAAATGAAGTTTTGAACTCAGGCCACATGCACGTTGTTTCCCGGTTGTTGTGAGCCATTGAAATTATCTTTATGACTCATGCAAATCTGGCAAAATTCTCTGTCTTCTCTTTCCCTTTTTCGGAAGGTTTGTCCTTCCCGTAATAGTCAAGATTTTGTCACTATTTTCAGCCTAACACACAGCCGAACTCAGTGCTCTCTTCTCCTCACTCGTCCTGATAGTTGTTTTTTTAGTCGAGTCATTCTCTGACGCTAAGTAGCCATCTCCCATTAACCGACTGATGCGCAATGTCATTTTTTTTTTTCTTCTCACTGCTGTTGTTCTGCCTATTTTTAAGCGCATGAATCAGGGTCTGTCTGACGTCCGTAATCTCTTTTTTCCCCTCTCCCTCTCTTTCTTTTGCAGGTCAAGAACATCTTTTACCACTGCGTAAAGAATGCCGTGGGAACATTAAAACGGTTGAGTGCCGAGGGGTCAGAGGAAAAGGAGGCGAACTCGTGACAACCCCCACCACCCCCGACCCTCTGCTTTTTGTCACTTAACCTCCCTCCTCAAAATATGCACACTAACCTTCGCGCCGCAAACCTCCAGTGCCAAGCAAGACTCCGAGGAAAAAAAAAAAACCATGAGGAAACACTATTTATTACTGACAGCAGCAGTATAGCCCAAAATGCATCAGGATAACTGTGATTTTTTTTTTTGCAGAAAAAAAGACAAACCTGAAGATAATTTGTCGGCAACGGCGTCGCTGTTCGACCGTTTATTAGGTGTCTTGTTTTTTTCCCGCCTGTATTTTGTTCGTTTTATTGTCTTTTGTTTTTTTTTTTCCCTTTCATACTGTACATTGTTTCTGTGAAAACTGTATTTATTTTTGAGAGGTTCTACGCTACGTCCTAGATCAAATGTAAATGTGACTTGTACAGTTTTTCTTTCTTTCTAATCGGGGAGGTCCTCCTGCGCCTCGCTACGGCGAACAAGTTACTGTGAGTGGGGACCCGAAACACCAGCTATTGCCTGTAACTTTTTTGGGAAGCGCCGCTGAAAAACGTGCAGTCCTCGCGCCATATCTTTAAAAAAAGGAACGAAACAAAAAAACCTTTTCAACTGCCAAACTCTTGTAAACATTGTAAAGTTCTGTAATGTAAAGAAAGCCTAAAGGAATTAACACACTTTAGCATTTTATTAAAGTATTTCACTGTAAAATGGACACATTTACGAGAAAAAAAAGGTTGTAATTTATTGAAGACAATTGTCTTGTTTTTTGTTTGTTTTTTTTTTTTTGTTAAAATTTACTATGGTGAAGTTTTGAAGTTGATGATACAAAAAAATGAAAGACTTAACTATGCTGTGTAAATATATACATATATATATACATTCACTGATGTATTTTTTTAAAACATGGCTTGCTTCGATTTCAAATTTAAAAAAGTGCAAGTGTTACATGCTTTGTACATTGAAGTTCAAAAGGGTTTTACATTTTCCATTAAAATGGATTTATCAAAACGGGTGCATTTTTGTCGTTCGTACAAGCAGAAGAATGGCCAAAACGTTGTGCAGAAAATGTAATATTTTGTGGAGAACTCTTTTAGGGACAATGTTAATTCATGCATTAATGTATCATCATATTACATTTTTACAGTTAGATATTACCACATACACACACAAATATACACATACACATGCATAAAAGGCATGAGGACTTTTGCAAGTGTAAACACACCCACACACATATACACGGTGTTTAAATGCAGACAGTATATATGCGTGTGTACATGTATAACGTACAAAAATAGACTTACAAATAATATATTTATTGAAATTTGGTGTCCATTCAGCATACTTCTTAAATTGGTTGCTGCTCTTGCTTTTGAAGCTGTTAAAGGGAATAATGTAAGTACATCATGTTTGTTAACTGACAAAAGATTAACTCTTCACAGAGAGACTCAGCCTCAGATGTGAACTTTCAATGCCCCGAGGAAGAAAAAAAAAAAACTTGCTCCTTCATAACCGAATCCACAGTAGCCGAGATCTAACCGTATTGATTTGAACAGTTCAGAGGGTAGCGTTTAGCACACAGCTAACAGATTGTGGTCTCTTCTTTATCTTGGCCTCGTGGACTGGCTAATTAGAGGCACTGAGGAAGCCAAAAGACTAAAAGGAGAGAGTCAGAAAAAGAGAGACCGACAGATTAAGAATATCTCCCTCTGATGCTCTGTTTAAGAGTCTGCACGAGCTCCCTCTGCACCTCTGCAGCGGCCGGCCGCACTAATGGGGGCCAAACATCAAAGGCCGGCGCTGCGGGCTGACGTAAGTGACGGCGCTTGATCCGCCTCCGCAAAAAGAGAGAGAGAGAGAAAAAGCGGCCTAGCGCTAAGCTAAAGGTCCCTGGGAACGTCTGTCTCACGCTTTAATTAGCCCGGGTAACGCAGGATCAAGTATAGCGGGCCGGACGGACCAGGGGTCCTCAAAGCTTAACCAGGCTGGATCTGAAGACCCCATAACGCAACAATAATCGTGAACATTGAATCTAAACCCCGAGCACGGAGCAAGAGTGGTCAGGGGTAGGGGTCGGAATAGAAGTTTGAAAATCCACTGGGCACGGCCCGGGACAGAGGGAGTCTAGGTTTTTCCAAGTCTTGAGAGCCACACAGATTGTTTAGAACAAATTTGTTGTAGTGGATAAGAAACCGGATACGTTCGGGTCGGAAGTGGTGGATAAGCACCTAGCAGGGGCGTCGCCGGTCGATTTTACCGGGGCTTTTAACGAGCTGGTGCAGCATGACTGAATATAATGGGGTGGTAGAAAAGCAACTGTGAATCCAGCAGAAAGGAAGAGGTTGGGCATAAAGGAAGGTCGTGGTGGAAAATGAGAACCTCACAGGATGTAACAGCTTTAGTTTAGTCAAAAATTCACTGAAAACTATAGGATGGAACAGGTCAAGTGTAATGGAAAGGCAACTGACAACCCTACATGATGGAACAGAAAGGATGTGGTGGAAAATGAGAAGCCTAGAGGACAGAACAAGTCAGGTGTAGTGGAGACGCAACCGAGAACCCCACAACATGGAGCACGTCAGAGTAAGCGGAAAGGCAAATAAGTACCCTACAGGACAGAAAAGCTCAGGTGTAGTGAAAAAGCAAATAAGTACCCTACAGGACAGAACAGTGGAAATGCAACAGGGCACACAAGTTGAAGCAGGATCAACTGTAGCGGGATGTCAAAGTCAAAGTCAACTTTGTCATTTCTGCTATACACAAGAGTGAGTGATTATTTGTGATTGTGAACACACCACAGCACAGCACACAGTGCACCACAACGATATTTGACCTCTGCATTTGACCCATTCGTGAAGGAGCAGTGGGCAGCTAACAAGGGGCGGCGCCCGGGGAGCAGTTGGGGACGGTACCTTGCTCATTGAGCACCTCAGCGGTAACTTTACCGGCCCTGGATTCGAACCTGCGACCTTTTGAACACCCTACCGTTACGCCATCAACTGCCCAAGTATACAGAGAGACGAGATGACGTGGCTCCAGCTTTAACAGTGCAAAGAATAAATAAGGCACATAGAATAAAATATATAAACAGAATATAAAATAGACACTTTAAACTAAAAGCAGAATCTAAAATGTAAACTTTAAACTAGGAGTAGAAAGAAAGACAATTAGGATGCGGTACTCAGCCTACAATCATGGCTTTGGAGTTGTCTTTCACACTGAATGTGCATGAGGTCAGTAAGAGTTTCAATATGAAAAACTATACGGTCTATGAGATCTTTAATAAAGTTTGCGCTAACTTGCAAGTCTGATCTAGTTATGTGCAGACACTGTCAACTAAAAACAGGACAGAACAGGTTAGCTATAGTTGGAAAGCAACTGAGCATGAAATCAACTAGTGAAGTGATCGATATTCCAGGTGAAAATGTCCTATGAATAGGCTTGGTGCAGTGGAAAGCAATAGTGTGCTACAACTCAGCACAGGCTGGTGCTAGTGATTTTACCACGAAATACGGAACGGAACGGAACAGGTGTTATGCACTGAATAAGCAAGCGTGCATGGGTCAGAATGCAAATGTAGAACAGGAAGCAAATGAGCACAGGACAGCTCGGAAGAGGTCAGGCGTAGTAGGCAAGCCACTGGGTACAGGTCAGAACAGGTGCATACGAAGGGCATAGCGGAGAATCAAAGGACCATGGCACCGTTCGGAGCAGGTCAGGTGTAGCCGAAAAGTAGAACATAGTAAAACGACACCAGTTTGTTACAGGAAGGACGTGCTGTGCTTGTGTGGTCACAAGCGACTGAACGCCATACAGCTCAAAGCTGATTTGTGCGTAGCGGAAAAGCAGCTGGACAGATTGAAACGAGTTGGGTACAAGGGATAAGCAACTGGGAAAAGCAAATGAACATGGGCCGACTTCAATTTGGAGCAGGTCGAGTGTAGGAGATAAGCAACTGAGCATGAAATAGGTTAGGTCAGGTGTAGTGGTCAATATGGTAGGGGTCAAAATGTTTTGTATGAATAAACTGAATGCAGGGGAACATGTCAGCAAGAGTAGATGTGGTGGAATGATAACGGTGTATGGCACAGGAAGGAACAGGTTGTACGTACTGGATATCAACGAGGTGGAAAAGCAACTGAGAACTAGGGCTGGGTTAAAAAAAAAAAAAAACGATTCACTGAATATCAATTCTCGTTCGAAAAATACGATATCGATTCAAAAATTCACGGATTGATCTTTTCCTGCGGCTATGCACTACTTCTCGCGACCGCGCAAGGAGAGCTATAAAAACCGAAACCAAATAGAGCCATGGCTGAAGCTGCTCCGCTCAAATCACCGTCTGGCCTAAAGGCCGATGTTTGGCAACACTTTTTTAGAGAGGAACTGGATAAAACAAAAGCAATCTGCAAAACTAGTATTGACGCCAAGAAATCTCTAAATAAATCAATATCGAATCGAATCGAGAATTGGATCGGCTCATGATCTTGTGAATCGGAATCGAATCGAGAATTGAATCGGATCATGATCTTGTGAATCGGAATCGAATCGATTCAGGAAATCAGCAACGATACCCAGCCCTACTGAGAACCCTGCTGGATAGAACAGGTCGGGTGTTGCAGAACAGCAATGAGAACACTACAAGACGGAACAGGAGGGGTGTAGAGGAAAAAGCACAGTATCAGGTTGGAACAGGTCATGTGTAAGTACTGTCCACCTCACGTGGGCTGCTATTGCACACCTACTTCTACTAAGAAAGAGAAAATACATTTCCAGATAATTAGCTCATTTCTTTCACTGAACACTGATCATACGTTTATTTCTAAGGCGTTAACACCGTACCCTCGCTTTAAAACACAGAAGTGCCACCGAATCCCCCTTACACCTCAAAAGTACGAAAATCATTTGATTACCGAAGAAAAGGTATGTGAAGATAGAGTTCAAAAGGAAGACCCTTACCTTGTGTTTTCCTTTAGTATTAGTCTGGTCTGGTGCGTGTAATTAAGTTGTACACCTCACCAGGATGATACATTACCCTGACAAAAACAACACTAAAGAGAGAAAATAACAATAATTTATAGCAACGACATATTTGCCTTAAATAACTGTATGAATTTAGAAAAAATATGGTTGCAATCATATTTCAAAAAAACTGTCATATACAGAAGCAACACTAGGTGGAGCAGCCGAGTAGATTTTCAAAATGATAAATCTAGAAAGGAAGGTCTTTAGTCAGTTCTTGTTATATTGTTAGAAATAAATCCAAAATGAAGCTTGAATGAAATCCATTATTTTTAATTTCTTAAATCACATACTTACATCTACACCTGGCATTCATGCACGAACAAAAACAAAAGTTACATCATATGATTTCGTCAAAGGTTTTTTTACATCACGCAAGAAAAATGACAAGGAAAACATTTTCAGATGCACCCTGATTACTGCTGTAAACCAACAAGAAATTCAACGTTAAATTAAAAAAAAAAGTGGATTTGGTTCCCTCTTCATAACATGAACACAGCCCACAAGTTCACAATATATCCCCTGCATCACATTAAAAGTTTCTGCCCCTCCTCCCTCTGCAGCATGAGTTTGTTTCCTCTGCATTAGTGTGACGGAGTAACAGAGCTGAACTTGACCTTCTGGTTTACGTAAGATGTGATTGTGTGATGGACTCACCCATGCTGCATATTTAAAGTAAAAATCGCACAGTTACCTGAAAAATATTAACTGTGTGATCAAAACAATCAACGCTTGATTGATTACAGTACAAATTAGGATTCAGGAAAAAAAACAAACACAAAAATATATTAAACATTACGTTTGAGATAATTCACCAAAGATCCGGACTCGGAACGTTCTGGAAAGGCTTCGGCGTCGGCTTCCGAGTCTCGTGTGCAGCTATTATAAAGTTTGCGATGCGATCGTAGACGCAAGACCAGCAAACCCCGCAGTCCCAAGGGCTTTCTCTACCTGTACGATGGCCGCTGTGGAAGCGGACACTGCAGTGTGTTATTGCTTTGCTGAGCCGATGGTTTCTTTCGTCTTGAGCTACCTGTAAGCAACCACGGGTGGGTGCCAAATGAGTGGCGTTGTGTTTCTCCAAAACGGGCAAGTCAAAGTGGGTAACATTTCAAGCCGTTCGGCTTTGAGCAAAGGGGGAAGAATGCATAACTTCAACGGCATCTGCATCCAAGGAGTCATTGTGGACAGACGGTAGTGCTATCGTGAAGTCATTCCGTAACTTCTTCACTTCGGGTTACGGAATAACGGAAATGACATGACCCAAATGGTGGCAAAACTCACAATTCCCACAGCAATCCATGTTGTCACAGAAGACAAAGCAAATCACACACAGTTCACAGTGCTGACCGTCCACAGGAAAAGTTCTACGGGTCTGACGAAGGTCAGTCTGCTATCTTTTAAACCACTTGACCAAACTCTTGAGTGGGGCAAGACGATCGCGGTTTCCACTGAGCGAAAAAACATTTTCCCAACATGTTCCCTTGTCGATCAGCTCACAGGTCACGACTGAAATCTTCAGAAAGGCACAAGTCTTGCAAAATTGGTTTCGTTCCTATCAAATAGCTGCTGCAGTACCAATTCAGCGAATGGCGTCGAAAGGAGTTGGAACGAACAAAAAAAAAAGAAATGACGCCTGGCGGAAGCTGAGCCAAAAGGCCACGGGTCGACTTCGAAGTAACGCCAACGTGGTCTCTGTTTGGCAGGGAAGCAATCCAATCCCTTTGGCTTTCCCGTGATAAGTGGAAGGTGGAGGAACACTTAGAGCTTCTCTCCGTCCAGTAACTCCTGCAGTTCCTGTTGGATGTCCTCAGGCAGTTCCAGGGCAGGCAGGTCCTCCAAAGGGATCTCCTGAGTAGGCATCTCCAGTGGCGGGAGATGTGGGATGGCAATGTCCTTGGCCTTTCGGTCCTCTGCCACCCGAGGCAAAAGCCACAACTCAGACTTTTCCACAAAGTCGGTGTCGGTATAGCGCTCCCTGCGCAGACGGGAGTTTTCCGCCCGCAGTCGCTCGTTTTCACTGGCCAGTCGCTCATTCTCACGCACCAATCGGTCCACCAGACCACGGAGGTCTTCAATGGTGGTCTGCTGCTCCTCCAGGCGTGTCTTGTCATCCTTCTGGGCCTTGCTGCCTGCGCATGGCTCGGAGGGGACGCCCCTGTTCTTCAGGAGGTACAGCCAGGTGTCGTACTCACGCTCCGGAGTGCCGCCTGAGGCGGAGGCAGCAGCGGTGCAGTGGGCTTGGCCAGATGAAGTGCCTGACTGTGGTTGAGGATGCTGCTCGGAGGACGATACTGGCATGGTCTTTAGCACCCGAGGTTTGCCTTCTCGCCTGGCTCGCTTCCACTTCTCTTCGATCAGCCGTTGCTGCTTCACGTGGCTGTCTCTCTGCAGCTCCAGAGACAGGCGAGCCTGTACGGCACAGGTGGTAAAACAAAAGCCCGACTTTAGTCGCCTGCCATAAAACAATGACACTACTTTTGCAAGAACATGAAATTGCAGTGGTGGTAGTGGGTTACTAGTCCAACAGGTCTTGGATAAAAATTCAGCTCCATACCACCTCCAGCCTGTAGGACAGAGCTGGCTACCCTGGACTAGGCCCCTGAGCAAACCCCAGTTTGCTCCAAGAAAACTGTCCCTGTCATTGGGACACTGAAGTCACTCATGATAAAAGTGTCTGTTATATGCCATACGTGTAAATCTTACAATTTCCAGAAAGATGAACAGTCGGCCTACCTGTTCACATTCCGTAAGCTTCATGGCATCCTTCAGAAGCTCTAAAAAGAAAAGACAAACAGACATAAAAGGGATATTATTCATCTCTTAAAATAACATCAATTCCATAGACTTAGTAAGTGACAGAACAGAAGGACTATATATATACCCAACAAGATTGCTCACTAGGTTTGGTTAAAATCTAATTTGGGTGATTTAATTTGCATGTGAATGTGTCAGGGGGGTGAAGACTAACCAGCTGCTTTTCTATGGCAGGATATGGCCTCTTCATATTTCCCAGCAGCCAGCAAGCGATCTGCTTTCCGGCATTGCTGATGGGCCTGGAAGAGAGAAGATGCAAAAGGAAGAAAATAGGCATAGTCACTTTACATCATAAATGCTGCACCACACCAAGCATCTCTTAAGGTCATGTCAGTCACCGTCCCCTGAGTTTCACTCCCATCTAGGGGTGGCGGTGGCCTAGTAGGATGAACCTTTCGGCATTACCAGCATTTGGTCACTGAGCAATTGTGATGATTCTGGAGGTAGAATTGAGCTGAATTTGAACCTATGAACTCTTGGTCCTTAGACGAGTATCCTACCAGTAATACAGAGCTGGATTTAGAAAATTACCAGGGATAAGACATTTACCTATGCACCTAGAGATTACAGGCTCAAATCCAGCTCTATCCTACCACCATTGGGCCCCTGAGCCATGGTGGAGCTGGAGCTGGAAGTACGATAGAGCTGAATTTGAACATATGACCTCTTGATCTATATATGAGTATTCTACAAAGTGGACAGAAATTTAAGCTCTTAGTTGTAGAACACTTGAGTATCTGACAACAGATTGTACGCTCAAACCCAGCGTTACCACCTTTTGGCCCTTGTGACTCTGAGCAATGAAGGTTACTGCTAGAGGTAGGATAGAGTCTAGATATTTGAGTTACTGAATATGTAAAACAAACAAATAAACAAATAAATAAAAGACAGTTCATGTCCCTTTAATAAACACTCCATCAAGATACCTGAATTATGTGGTAAACCAAAGAACAGTCACTGAGTCCCTATACGTGAACGGAGCTCAACTGAGCTTGGCTAACCTACCAAATTCTGCAAGGGAGGTAGAATAGAGCTAGATTTAAACCTCTTTGTGACCTCTTGGTTCATAGGTAAACATCCCACCAGTATGACAGAGATGGATTTTGACCTATGATCTTCTGGTGGTGGGATACTTAAATATGGACAAAAGAGGTCACAGGTTCAAATCCGGCTCTATCCAACCTACAACACTACCACCATTGAACGAAAAAGTGAAAGTGAGCTTCATGTCAGCTGACATGGGGACCTTGCTCATACCAGTGAAAGTCTCGAACCGGCGACCTTTTGAGCATGGGGCAAACACTTTCCAGAGTTCATTTTCAGCTCTGGAAAGGAGGTGATAACTGAAAAGTCATTACTTTGAGTGTGTGAATAACAAATACTGTTGCTGACTTATTAACAGGCAAGAAATTAGTGCGACTACACACCTTCAAAATGAAGACTTTGTGCCCCTTTAAGATACTGTATATGAAGAGAAGTGGTGCATTATATGGTAAACCGACACATTTTGCCACAAACCCCTTTAAGAACAAAGTCGCTGGCTCCCTAAGCGCATATGCTTGAGCTAGGCTAGGCTAGGCTAGGCTAAGCTAGGCTAACCTCCCAAAACTGGCTTCCTGTTTGTTTAGCCAACTGTTAACACTAATTGCAGACGCCAACGACAATGCTAACTAGCATGCTGAGCTAAAACCTTGACCGTGTAACAAGCAGAACCCTTACCACGCCAAAAACAGCTCGCGGCACCCGACAGAAAGTCTTACTCCCGTCGGAGAAAAAGTGACAAGCCGAGTTACCGCGCTCCTGGTCGCCGCCGCGTACCGCTTTGTTCGGGTTGGACATGCTAACGCCAGATAGCCCCAAACAAGCTAGAGAGGTTAGCCAGCCAGCAGACAACCGCTTCTAACCCGGAGCTTTGAAACGGTAACTTACGAGATTCAGAGGACTATCCGCCACCTCCATGCCTTGTTAGCCGCGACTATTCACTACATGTGAGTCGGCGGTTGGGGGTTAAAGTTGTTCATCGGCGCGTTTTTATTTTTAAATCCGGGACCAGCCGCTCCTGGCGACACCGGATTATTAGCATCAAATGCGACGAGCAACAACAACAGTGTGACAACATGCGGGTGCCGCTCCAACGGTTTCCTCCTACCCTAGGTAGGGCACAGCATTACGCAATGACGTAGTGCAGAGCTTGGCTACGGCTACCAGGTTGAACGATTTTTCCTGTTAACAGGCTTTTGAATTGAGTGCCAGTGGCCAAACACAATTAGATAACATAGTCGTATAAACAAAATAAAATGTGTACATTGTTTTACGCACTTAAACATAGACTATGCTAATGTCTGCTTAATTTAATGCCATTTTATCTCTAACTCATATTCTTGACGCGCATAAAATAGGCTACTAACTTTTTCTTCTTCTTCAGGTTTGTTAATTTAACCGGCAATATCTTGAATGGCAGCTGTTGATTTAAGTCTAGCTTTTTAGGCTTCAAGAACAAATATGGACCACAAAGCACTGATGTACAGCACTCTGAAAAAGAGCATCTGCTAAATGCTGTAAAAGCAAAATGTTTTGGAGTGTTTATACAGTTTGCACGCATTTAAACCAATTTCAGCAGGCTGACAAAATCATGTGCAAAGAATGCTTTTCTAAGCTGTCAGTTGCAAACAGCATAATGTTCAGTATATCACTTTAAAAAAAAAAATTAAATTAAACGTTGCGCTACGTTTTTAATGTTTATGATATTTGCGTGTCTTTCTATATTTAATATGTAGATCACATGCTGCTTCAGATTGTGGGCTGTATGTAGTGCACTATGTAGGGACTAGGAAACCTATTTAAACAAACCCCCATTATAGTGCTGATGTCACTTCCTCACTTTTATAAAGAAAAACGTGTTTATTTTTTCCGAATTATTTCTTTTTATGTTCATTAATATGTTTATGAACTCAAAATGAATTATTGTTTTAAGTTTGGTTTCGTCTTTAAAAAGGGAACTGGATTAAAAACAATAGCTGTTTTCAGATTATCTATTTGTTAAATGTTTAGCATATTTTGATATTCTATCTGTTTATTAATTTTCAGCAAGACGGTCCTTTACAAAATATGTTTTAAACTGCTGCCAAAATCGTCATTTTAGATTTTAGTTTAACGCTTCTTTAACGTAACCTTAACTTCAGTAAACAAAAGCAAATTTGTCACTTTTTAATTTTTTCATTAAAAAAAGGGGGTGCCCTCACATAGAATAATGTCCTCACATAGTCAGAAAAAAATGCCCAGATTTTAGGGTTTTCTGTCGTTAAGGGGACAACCGGGTCTTCGCAACTACATAAAAATCTTAACAACTTCACACTTTAGCATGTCAATTTATAATATGCCTTTATCTCATCCTCAATTCTGATTCTGGTATTTTGTGAAATGCACATTTTGTGAATGTGCAACAAAAATTAAATACTTTAATTAACTTCCACTTGTATTTAACGCACAAAACAATGGTGAAAGATGAAGTGATGCGAAATGACCATGAGGGGGCATCAGAGCGCTGTTTTATACAATAAGTCTATTAATTCTAACAAAATGCTTAGTTGCGTTCGAGCATTTAATTATAATGCTACAAACACTGTTCAATTTTTTTTAAAAAAAGCTGGAGCTTTTCTATTAAAAGAAATATGGACGAGCCTCACAAACATGTATTAACAAATATACACAAATTCACCAATCTTACACGCCGCACTTCAGCAAAACGCTTTCTACAGTTTTAACCTATAAGTAGCTCTTTCACTAGATTAAATAATATTTACTTGTTAACATTCGAAGAACATTCTAGTCCTCTTTGAATACCTCAAAATGAGACACTTTGTTAAAACAAACAACCTACAAAAACAACCATAACCACCAGTAATGCCTTTATGTCATTCATTGATGTTCTATTCTAAACAGCAAAATCCCCAGCGCAGCTTAGACGAACCCTGTGGGCGTTGATTCAATGCAGGGGATTTTACTGTGCAATGCCAATAAATATGGCCGCATTAATTTTGTGTTGTTGTATCGTTTAGTCTATGTGAACTTAATTATTTTTAGTATTTCGCAATGGCATTTGATAATTCCATGCATTTTCTCCACCCAAGGGGATTGGAGTCATGTTTATGCACCCTCTAAAGCACAGTTTAGAGGTTTTTAGGACTGTCACTGTGATTTTGCCATACAAACCAAACAGACAATTATATCTAAGCATGGATATAAAAATGTTTTGAATGCAGTAGCAGGTTTAGTATCTGACCTAGGAGAATAAACTGAGCCCTACAAGACTTTTATTTTGCCAGGGATTGGAAACTCCTCCCAAAGTGGTTCACCTGCTCATCCTTGGATGACGCCATCAGCTCAAGTACTTTGTTTGTGGTGCTGGTCAATGGGGCCTGCTTTAACCAAGTGTCTACTAATTACTGCTAATATAGAGCAGTTCATGACTCACGCTTTTAAGCCCTTCACCCGGGTACAGTCCATAAATGGGGAGCGAGCAGCATATATAAGCAAAAAGCTTTAATAAACAAATATTATTTGCCTGTCAGAGAGTGCCAAAATAAAAACAAACTATTACAAAAAAGTTACATTTGAAATATATGTGGTATGGTGTAAATAAAGTACTTGAGGACAGATGCCAGAGATGTCAGTTTGGCAAATTGAGAAATCTCAGCTCTACCTCCCAGTTATAATGTAAGTGAACAGTTGGATATGTGAGCTTTCTGTCTGTCTACGAGATACTAATATCCTGACTTAATGAGTAATGCGCAACGCTCTTTTTGTTCTGGGCACAGAGTGTTCAAGACGACGGAACACAGTTGAACTCTGTGGGTGTCTTTCCAGAAAACCAGACAAATGTGAATCGAGTCATAACTCATTGAAAAAAAATTGCAGCCTAACAAAGCTGGATTTGTTCTTTCTCCAGAACTGGAGGGATTGTTTTCTTGCTGCTTTGACATGTTCGTCGTGTTGACTTTTGACTTTGTTTTGCTGGACGAACACTATCATCGATTTTAGGCTTACTCATGTTGGGCTTTTGCTTGGATTGATGCTGATCACAAAGTTTGCAAAGTTGGTTTGCTTAAATCTCTTGGCAAAAAAAATCCAAAACACAGGTTACTTGTACTGGTCACAAGTATAAAACGTTATTAACCTTTAAAACTGCCAATATATAAGTAGGAGCAGTGATGGCACAGTGGAGTTAGTCACCATAAGACAACGGATGGGTTCAAATCCCAGGAGAGCCTTAAAACAATCCACCATAGGCTCCCTGAGCAAGACATTTCACCTCAAAATGTCCCAGGTTTTCTGAAATAGGAAATGTTAGTCTTTCTGGATAAGCACATCTAAATTCCATAAATGTAAATAAGCCAGGATGGGGAAAATTTGATTGCTTTTGTTAAAAGTTGATACAAATTTTAGAGGGTAAAGTCCACTATCTCACATTTCACTTGAATAATATAACATTTTAGCAATTGAGGTAGTAATTACACTGCAATTACATGGTTAATACCTATTTATTAACAGTAATAGAAAAAGCAGCCTGCCTTAACTCTGTTCTGAATTGAGGAAGTTAGCGGGCCAGATTGGGTGCATCATGAACATACACTAAGAACATATTCTGAGAAAAATGAGAGAACAACAACAAAGGTTTTGTGGTTTCCACAAAAAACTGCCAATATCCAAATAAAGCCCAACTCTAGACAAACACTGGGGCCAAATAGCACCCTGCCCACCTTCCCTTCTTGGCTGTCGAACACGTCACTAGTGTCGTTCCAAGGGCCAACAGCTGGGAGCCGCGGGGCCACCCGAATTCGGCAGGAATCCGGGTGTAGGAGGACGCGCTTTCACCTGGGTGAAAAGTAAGTGATGAGCCAGCTCAGCTCCCGGGACTCTTTAGTGGGAGGCAGGGCGGCGGCACTGCCCACGCTCCGGCCACCGCTCTTCACCTCTCCTCTTTGTCCTCCCTCCTCTCCCCTCTGTCGCTGATGCCAGATTCCGCTTAGGACAGCCGTTTCGGGAGCCTGTAAGGAGACAGGAGACAGGAGACGGGTTCCTGTGTGCTTTAAGAAGCAGTGTATGGGGAAGCCCACTCAACCTCCCACACAGACAGTCCCCAAAAAGGAGAAAGGGAATGCCAGGGGCTTTTTGAAGGCAGCCCCCTTGGAGACAATGGGAACCCTGGAGGGAGCTAATGGGCTCGACAAATATTCCTTTCTTTACACTACACATGTTAAGGTGGCCGTCCCGGCCGTCAGGTGTTCCGCCCACTGGCTTGGAGTTTGCTCACTTGCAAACACACTCGTTTTAAAATGGTTTCGTACTTCGTTAGCGGTAGGACAAAAGGGGGGAGTCCCTTCTTTTTCTAAATAAAAATGCTGCCTAATGGAAAACGGTCCACTTTTTATGTTTTATTTATTCTCAGATTTGAAAAAGTCTGTTCATTTTCAGATGAGAGAACTGGAAAGATTGAGCTGCTCCAATTTGACACTTTTCTAGTTTTTTAAAAAACTTTGTGGTCCACTTTCAAGGTGCAAAATTAGTTTCTTTGTTTCTTAGTAATAGTGATAGTATTAGCAAAAGAAAAATTATTCATAAGTTTGTTTTGGGTACTGACAGGTAAGCAGAGAGATAAACAGACAGAAATGAGTCACCAGACTGAACTCTGTCTAACCACAAAGGCCAGTGAAGACGCGTGAGGACAAATAAAACTTCCATTTCCTGGGGTTGAAAAGTCGATTGCAAGGTTCTAAGGTACACATTTGAAAATTGGAAATGTAGCTTCATTCCCAATAACAGGCCTGGAGTGACTCCTGAGAGTAAGAAATTTCTTATTTATGAGAATAAGAAAGTGTGAATCATACTTTCTCTTCCCCTGTCTATGAAATATAACAGATCGAGTCTCAGCCAAGGACTGGCAGATATCTTCATTTGCAACTCAAGCCATTTTGCAAATGTCTAATATTCAAATCTGTGCACTCTCCCCCCCATTCCATCAGAGGAATAAAACCTGTGCAATGGGCATCACTCATTCAGTTAATGATTCCACAAATGTTTTTTTACACTTGAGAAAGACGCCGCAGGCATTATTGGAGTCATTAATCTAGCTGGGCGACTGTGTGGTAATGAAATATTAGAAATATAAATATGAAAACATTTCTTAGGATCTTGAATAATCCCATTGCCTTTACAGTTGGATGACAGGCACTTGAACTGTGTCAAAGTTTAACAGCTCCTTATACAGATGGATAGTTTTGTTACCAAAATGATTAGGTCAGTTTTTTTTTAACAAGCATTAATAACTAAAGGTATGGGTTAAATATGAAGGACATATTTAGGGCCAGTAATGGTTTGAAAGTCGCTCCTGTAATCAGAATGGACTACTAAAGGATAACCATTGAGTTATCTGTTTTCACATAAACTGTTCTACAAGTACAACAAAATGTGAACCTGGTTGGCTGCAAGATTGTGTTAATTGAAAATGAGTGGAGACTAAGTTAAAACTAAAATGATCAGGGTAAAGAATAAGATTTATGCTAAAAATAAGTTTGCAAGATGCAATTTTTTTTTATTACTTACCATATGAGTGAGGGAGAACCCAATGCACAACAATAAAATGCGACCCCCACATTTAACCCATCTGTAGGATAAGCACTTAGGGACAGTCTCTAGCTTTTCATTCAGGATTTGAACGCTCCAATTACAGAAGCAACTCCCATTACATTACCACTGCTCCGTAAAATGGACACTGCATTTACCCCATCTGCGAAGGAGCAGGGGGGAAAAGAGTAAAGAGATGGTAAGGGTTATCTCAGCCTTTACTGGCCCAGGATTTGAGCCAGCAGCCCTCCAGTCACAGGAGTCTGTTACACTGATGTATGGACTCTGCATTTAACCAAACTGTGCAAAAGCAGGGGCTGTGCAAAAACTCAGGGAAAATGCTGTGATACCATAGGGATTTAAACAAGCAAACTTCACATCACAATAAAGTGAGTGAATTAAACTGACTTGTGACCTACCCACATGCGAAGGAGCACTGAGGTACTGAGCAAGGTACCTCCCCCAAACACTGTTCCCCATCACTGCTCCTCCACAGATGGGTCAAACGTTCGTTGTGGTGCACTGTGTGCTGTGCTGTGGTGTATTCTCAACGACAAATGCAAAAATCTCTCATTACCACTGGTAGGTCAATATATCATCTACAGAGTGGTACCCCTTCCTGTCTGGGATTTGAGCTGGCAAGTCTCCAATTACAACTGTGCAGGAGCAAAGTGTAGCTGATGTAGGCAGTAAATTGCTCATGAGAACGTCTGTGTCTGGGAATTGAGCTACGACCTTCCAGTCACCACTGTCTCTAAATTTGGCCATCCATGTAGGAGGCAGCTTAACTAGGTACCTTAATGAGGGGAGCCTCTGTGGCATGTTTACTGATCACCCTTTTGATGGAGCAACTCCCCAACTGTTACACTATCGTTGGAAATGAGCAAGTTAAAAACACACTTTAGACGAAAATGGATTTAAGTACAAAGTGGTGGGGGAAAAGAATTGTAATGTAAGTCAAAACATTTCAGATTTTAACACAGATGCACACATAATTGCATGGCAATATTATCTCATGCAACTGCACTGAACAACTTTAATCAAGTCAACCACAAAAACTTTTTGCAAACTTTAGTGATTGTCAAATAGAAAAATGCAAATGGCTTGAGCCATCTCCCTTTGCGTCATCATTCGTTTTCGCTATGAAACAGCATTGAAAGACTGACCTGCGGGCGTTGCCACCCAAAATTTGTGGTTGATGGCTGGGTTGAGTAAGACCGGGACTAAGGGTGGTGGAAAGGATTTTGATGACTGGCCTTGTTGTTTATCATACCCTTTCATTCGACAGGGTAAATTACACGATATCGACCCTGACAAGTGCAGCATTTTTGCTATTTTGGCGTGAATGCGGATTAAAACATTAAAGACAGGAATAACATTATAATGCTTCCTCAAATATAGCAAATATATCATCTGGCACTGATGAAAATGCCATTTAAAATTGATTTTGTCATTTTTTTGTGTCAAAAATGAGTGGTTTTGTGATCCAAAAAAACCTGTACTGTCCCATACTGAAGTGACCTGGCAGGATAGAGAGAGGTAGAGTGATATAAAAGAGAAAGAGATAAAGAGGTGAGCAAAAAAGGAGGAAATCCCCCAACTCCACTCCTACGGCTGGAGAAGTCTAGCGGCGGCCAATTCGCGATCTGCACGGTCGGGATTTTTCTAATGCTCAAACGAGATTACTGATCAGAAACGAGCCCAGACGACCCTTTGATGCTCGGCCCGAGATGAACGGTGAACGACAGCTCAAGAGATTTCGTCCTCGCCGCTTTTATTTTCGCCCCAAATCCGACGCAAAGCTTTTCAGATTTTGGGGCGTGACAATGATTTTTAATGACGAGGACCTGCATGTATTTTTACACATGGCCTAATCTTGTTTTTTTTTTAATTTGTTACATTCATTTTTCCCAGTCCCCAAAATTTGTAGTAAGGGAATTGTAAAGTGGAATAAAAATGCTGAAAAGTAAAATAAGGATGAGCAGGGTGTTCGCAGATGTCTCAATTTCCAGTTCTCTCTGTAGCGAGCTCATTTTTGTAAAAACATGCGTAACTGCATCCTGTGTGAAGTGTTGAGTGGCTCTGTGAGTGTGTGTGTTTGTATGCTGAAGGACAAAGCTCTACAGGTGAAGCATCACAGACAAACGACACTTTTGTACGGAAATATATTGAGTGTGGTGTCCCAAAAAAAAACAAAAAACCTACAAAAACAAAAAACAATATCAAACATTTTCTAAAAATGCTTGATTCAGCAAACTCAGCTAGTATATTAAAGACTCTTAAATATAACAAATTACAATAGGTTTAATATGTAATTATGTATTAGGCTATAAAGTGTTGTAATATTTAACAAAGCAATATAATAACAAACTGGTTTATTAGTAAAAGAAACTTAAACAATGGACAAATATGAGTGTTCAATCCATACAAAAGTAGTGTGTGACCTTAATTTTAAGTTGAAAATGTGTATTATACTGTTTAAAAAGCAAATCCATGTCTATAAAGGCAAAAAAGAATAAAATGATATTACTTTAGAATAGACTGAAAAAACAATAATACAGACAGAATGCAATATTGTCAAAAGAACTAAATTAAAGTAAATATACAGTATTTAAATGTTAATTATATTTATTAGTTGCTAATTTTACTGTCATTCATTCATTCATTCATTCATTATCTGAACCGCTTAATATCAACTGGGGTTACGGGCGGAAACCGGAGCCCACCGGTGGGGAACAACCCTGGGCAGGCGCCAACACACCACAGGGCACACACACTCACACAATCACACTCACATTCACACCTTACGGGCCAATTTAGAGTCACCAATTAACCTATAGTGCACGCCTTTGGACTGTGGGAGGAAACTGGAGCACCCGGAGGAAACCCACACGAACACGGGAAGAGCATGCAAACTCCACACAGAAAGGGCTCACGGCCGTCCCCAGGGTTCCAACCCAGGACCTTCTCGCTGTGAGGCGACAGCGCTAACCACTGCGCCACCGTGCCGCCTGCTAATTTTATTACTAATTTATTATCTATTTATTTAATATAATTATAATTTATGTAGAACTATTGTTATTGCTATTTTCATGTATAATTATGTATTATATATTGTTATTGAACTAATGCACTCTCAAAATCATTCTTCTAGAACATATATATTTATTTGTTTGTTTTTGGGAGATGATGCCAGCTATTAAAACCCCACGTGATGCTGTAATCGAACTGTGACCTTTGACCCCTTGAACGGCGCTCGGTCCTCCAGGAGGCTGAAGCTAATCATCTCCCCCTCCCTTGCTCCACAGCCCTACCTTCTCCAAGTCCCAAGCGGGAAAAGCTGGAGGTAAGTTGACTTTTAATAAGCTGAGAGCCAATAAACACCTTGTAGGATTTCATTAGACGACGCCTAACGACGCTCGCGAGCTCACGTTACCCCCCAATACAACTGATAGGAAACAATATCGGCCCTAAAGTACACCTAATGCTGTTAGGGGAAGGCGTGGGAGGGGGCGGGAGGATCGCCCCGAAAGTCTTTCATTTAGCTGGCGAAGGAGTGGGAGGCACCAGGCATTAATGGGCCATACCAAAAAAATTAATAAATAAAAACGGAAGATGAAAAAAATGATTAAAAAAACAAGAGAGCTGCTAATGCTTGGACATCAGAGTAGGAGCAAATTAGTCCATGCCAGTCTCGGACTGCTAATATCGGTTAAAACTAATGTTTATTTTTTAAATATATATATATACTGTATATATGTGTATATATATGTATATACACACACACACATATGTATATATATAAATAATTAAGTTGACGTGGTTTTTGGAGGTGTTTAAAGGCTGTCTTAACCTTATTTGTCTTATCAAGTTTTGGAATTCCTGCCACGTTAATACTAATATGTTAGTACTGATCTGAACACAGATTGGCTGTTTTTTCTTGAGATGAACTGGTAAAATACACTCTTAAGATGTAATAAGTAAGAATGACAAAGTTTCTGATTTCTGAAAAAGTTTGAATCCAGAATTTAGTAGAGAAGCAATCTAGACTTATGATAAATATATACTGTTTCTTGTATTTTTTGCATTAAAGTTATGTTAATACTACCCCAAACACAGGTCAGCTGTGTTTGGGGTCAATGTGCCACTCCAGAATTCTGAAGCAAAGTTGTCTCGACTTAAATAACAAAACTCAACCATAGACAACAAAATAACTTATGATAATATTAGTGTATTTTTGTGCTTTGTTATGTTAATATTACACCACTCAGATGTTTGAATCCAAAATCAGAAGGGAAATTGTCTAAACTTATATTAAAAACTTTTGTGGTCTTATCTTTTATTTCAAGGAAAATCTGCTCCTTTTTGGTCTTGATTTCATTTTTATACTGATTAAATCTTTATGATTTATTGGAGGCATTCATATCCTAAATACAGAAGGGAAGTTTTCTAGACTTATGATAAACATTTTTCTATTATCAAAAGGAACCTTCAAATACACACTTGAGCATGGTTTCTAGAGTTCTAGAATGCAAAAATGTACAATAATATATTATACTATTCTAAACACTTGCTAAATTAGCTTAAGGTTCCACAATTTATTCAAATGGAAAATATACACTTGAGTGTGTGATGAGTAAGAATGATAACGTCAGCATTATTTCTGGAGGTGTTTGAATCCAAAATTTAGGAGGGAAGCTGTCTAGACTTATAAAAATAACTCATGTTAGCTTTTGATTTTATTAATAGCATTTATGGTATGTGCACTACATACAAAACTACCTTAAGGCCTTGCTGACATTTGTCATTCTTTCAGCAAGGGACACTTCAAATAAACACTTAGCGTGGAAGAAGTTAGAATGACAAAATCAACCTGATTTTCAGCCTGAGAGGCTGTTTAAACATACAACAAAAACAGATCTTTGCATAGTTTTTATGTTTGTGTTTGTATTGTGATACAAAACTTCTAAGACTTAACCCTGACTGTATGATTTGGTTTTAAGTCTGCATTTTTTCTTTGAGGCGTTCAGAAGGGATGCTGTTTAGACTTAGGTGTGCATAATAATGTTTCTGGTTTCTGGAGTTGGTTGAATCCAGTATATAAAGATGTTCACTATATGGAAAAAAGTATTGAGTTGCCTGACCATTGCAGCAACAGAACCTTTAATGACATTACATTCAAATACATAGAATTTAATATGGAGTTGGTCTCCCTGTTCTGTAGAGCATTTATGAGGTCAGGCACGTTGGAGAAGAAGGTCTGGCTTGCAATCTCCATTCCAGTTCATGAAAAATGTGTTCGAAGGGTTTGAGGTCAGGGCTCTATGCAGGCCGGTCAAGTTCTTCTACACCAAACTCATTCAACCATGTCTTTATGGACCTTGCTTTGTTCACTGCGGTACAGTTTTGCTGGAATAGAAACAGGTCTTCCCCAAACTGTATCTAAAAGTTGAAAGTATACCATTATCCCTCATCCACCAAACTTAACAAGTGGCAGTTGGGCAGATAACGTTCTTCTGGCATCCACCAAACCCATCTGAATGCCAAATGGAAAAGCGTGAATTGTTAATCTATAGAATTCCACAGTCTGGTGGCGGTGTGCTTCAAACCAATTAATCTGATGCTTAGCATTGGACTTGGTGATATGAGGTTTGCATGCAGCTGCTAGCCTGTGGAAACCCATTCCATGAAACTTCAGTTTTTGTGCTTGCATTAATGCCAGTAGAAGTTTGGAGCTCTTCTGATAAAAAAAAATATTCATGTTGGCCACTTTTATGCACCATGGACATTAGCACTTATTGACCAATCTCTGTGACTTTAAGTGGTCTTCTGCTTTGTGACTGAGTTGCTGTTATTCCAAAAAGCTTCCACTTGCCAATAATACCATTTACAGTTGACAGTGGAATATCCAGCAGAGCTAAAATTTCCTCAAACCGTCTTATTGCAAAGGTGGCATCCTATCACAGTACCACGCTTGAGGTCACTGAGCTCTTCAGAATGACCCATTTTGTTTCATAAATGTCCATGTATGTTAGGTGTGTACATACGTTAGCGTACGTAGTTTTCATGTTTTATCCTAAGTGAAATACAAAACAACTTACCCTACTTACGTCATTCATTCTTGATTTTAAGATTGAGAAAGTTTTTATGATTTTTTGAGGTATTTGAGTCACAAATTCAGAAGGAAAGCTGTCTAAACATATGATAAAACATATACATAAGCATATTTTTGCATTCACGTTTAAACTCAACCAAACATAGATACACACTCAAAACTGAATCCTGAACTCAAGGGGGATTCTGCCTAGACTTAGTTCTCACAAACATTTTCTCTCTAGAGCACATCCGCTTCTCTCTAGATTTCATCATTTAAAATTGATTTTTAACGTTATGTTCCTTTACACAATGCCATAACAGCAGTTTGAAACGCACCATTCCTCCAGCATCTGCGTTATGCAATTTAAAAAATAAGGAACATTATGGTATTTATTGGATTTGGCGTCGCTAGAGACCAGCGCGAATTCCCATCATTTGCGCAGAGAAATGTGATGCAGCTGCCCGACTTTCTTTTTAACTGTTTTTAATTGGAGGGTGGGGGAGGGGGAGGGGACGGAATAGAAGTCTGGGCCAAAAAAAACATCATTACAGGATAAACTTCCACTTTGGGGTATTACTGATTTTATTACACGCTTTATTGCCTCATTTTGCTCGGCAGGGACAAGAAGGCTGGCGGGTTTGGTGTTCATCTTGCTCCAAGTTAAGCCTTGCCTGGCGTTCATACAAAAATTGTCGACAATATCTGCATGGACGACCCTTTTGAGGATAAAATCATTTTTGGGATTTTTTTTCCCAAAGATGCAAAAAATGGGTTTGATTCAGAAATACTTTCTTTTTTCTCTTTTGATTTGTTGTTTGAAAACACTTTTAAAACTGTAACATTAAAAGTGTAATATTTTATAACTGTAGACCTGACGAAAACCCAATAACCTAATGTTTTGCGTAAACATGCATGCAATAAAAATAGCTCAAGAGTGCTCTTCAGCCGTTGTAGATTCTGTTTTTACCTTAAAAAAATTGATATAAGAAAATACTGGTCAAAATCTTTGTAATCTTTAGAAAACAAAGAAAGAATAGTTGGTGAATGAGGCTCTATGATGTCAAACTAGAGCTTTGGTCTTGGTTAAACTCATTTTTTTCATACTCCATCACTGGCTTTGTCTCCACTTATTGACGTTGGCTTTCCCCACTTTTATTTTTCATTACTGACTGCATGGGATATGATGCGTGCTATCCGTATTTAGAGCCTAATGCTTTTTTCTCAAGCTAAGCAGACACAACTCAATCACCCCACAGTGAATATTGAGGGGTAAAAAATGGCCCAGTGTCGACCCTCATAATCCCTGGCAGGCAATTTACGGTTGTAACGATCGCTCCAAATCGCTGACATCTTTATAGATGTTGCAATACTGGCAATTGTAGTAATTCTATTTTGACTCAATCCAATGCAAACTCTCACACATTAATCTGGCGCGGTAATATTTTCTCCTCGACTGCTTGGGCTGTCCTAAACGCATTTGATTTTCCCCACAATCGCTCTCTCGTTGCGGCTGATTTATGCCACCGGGCCCGACGAGGCCGTGCCGATGCTTAGCCAGGGATAAGAGGAAACTCTGAGACTTCCTTATCAGTGCTAACTGCTCTTTTTAAAAAGTAAAAAATAGACCAGAAACATTGCTTCCAGGGGATAAAGTGTGCGAGTTGTTTGGTAGAGGACAAAAATAGAAATATAATATGTAATCAAATATAACCAAGCATGAAAAATGTAGCATTACACATTTAATTTCATTCATATTTCATCTTACATCAATGAATAAAATCAAATGCGAATTCAATCAAATGTGTAATACTTTTCCAAGTTTTTTCGACTTGTGACATGTGAATACAAACAGAACATTTGCGCAGTGAAGTTCAGAGGTTGGTTGAGAGGACAATCATCCCTAAAGGTGGGCATTTGATTAAAATTCATTTACTGGTGCTCAGATCAATTTCAAATGATGGTTTCCTTAACAGTACACAGTCGTAATGAAAAAAAACAAACAAACAATAAAAACAACATCTCAGCATCAGTCTTCGGGAGAATCAGGCCTTCATGGTAGAACTTCTGCAAAGAAGCCACTAGGAAGAACAAGAAGAGGAAGGGAACTGCTCGAGCCAAGAAACACAATGAATGGACAATAGACCAGTGGAAATCTGATTCACAAAGGCCTGATTCACACGATCTCCTGAACAGTTGATGTTGAGATATGACTGCCTAAAACATTTTTGAGGGCTGTTAATTTGTGGTTTCTGGGGCTGGCAACCCTAATGAACTTATCCTCTGCAGCAGAGCCAACTCTTGGTCTTCCTTTTCTCATAAGAGCCAGTTTCATCATAGCGTCTGATAGTTTACGTGACTGTACTTGAGAATACATTCAAAATTCTTGAAATTTTGACCATCATGTCTGTTAATAACAATGAACTGTTGTTTCAATTTAGTAAATTTACTTAATGGGAGTTCTTGCCATAATGTGGAGTAGACCAGTAGTCAAATAGGGCTCCTGTATAGAACTACCAACCTGGGCTCTGCACAACACATCTAATGTTCACAAACACATTCAAAAGTAAATAAATCCATAAAAAGGTACACCTAGTAGCTGATAACCATTTCAGGTGAACACTTCATGAATCTGATTAAGAGAATATATCAAACAAATATGAATTATTCTGGTTTGTTTTAAATATTTCACCTCTTGCATAATTCCATATGTTGTTCTTCATGGTTCTTCATGTCCTCAATATTGATCTAATAGTAAATAAAAAAAAAAAAATATTTGAATGAGTAGGTGTGACTGGTAGTGCATATGAACAGTGTTATTATACTATATACTGTACAGTGGAGTATGAAATATGTTACATTATAAAATAATAGTGTAATATATCATAATATCATGGCACCTGCTTGTGAGGACAAAACATTCAAACATTTCATGCAGCACTTTTCTCCATCAGAGGGAGTAGTTGACATTCTGAGGCCATTTTGGCATTTTCCATCCTAGAATGTAGGACAAAAGGTGTCAGAATTGGAGCAAATTGGGCCTACGGGTCCCTTTAAAGGGGGTCCATGCTCAGTGGCACGCTAGGACCATAAATGCTGGGGACGAGTGCAAACACACACAAGAGTGATAAAAAGAGAGAGTTCCATTTTGCACTTGGCATGCAGTAGCACTCATTTCATGAACTCGGGCTATGGGAGAGAAAAGAGACACTAGAGAAAATAAGTGAGCAGGCCATCGGCGCAAGTTTGGGTTTCACAACTCGCCCTCTTGATTTCGCCGAATTCGTTGTACAAACTTTATCTGGTTGATCAAACTTTTCCAACAGTGTTAGCTGTGGAAACTAGAAGACTTCCCCTCTTGGGCTGGCAGTTCCTTTAGATGTTGGCTGATGATCAAAGTAATGAACTTCACACTAACTTACCATTTTGACACATTGGTCTCAGCCTTTGCTAAACATAACTTTATCAAACCTTTTCATACTTCACTTTTTGAAACTTTTCATACTTTTTCTTTCCACAATTCACTGTGACAAACTTGAAGACTCTCTCGTATTGACATGGCAGTTTCTTCAGGTCTTGGCAGATGGTCAAATTTGTGAACTTCACACAGGTTGTAATGTCCTGTAATTCTGACATGTTTGTATCAATGTAAAATTTACAATTTTAAATAACATGAAAAAAATCATAACCACTAAAACCACATCAACAATCGGGAAACCACTCTAGTTATGAAGCTGGTCTATGGTTTGGGAAGTAACCCACTCTCTGTTCTCACGCAGTCATAATTTTTCTTTGGCCACCTTGAAGAATTTCCCTCCTTTGGCTTGCAGATTCTTCAGATGCAACCAGAGGAGGAAAATTTCAAATCTCACACTAGCTTTGATTGTCCTGTTTTAAAATATTTGTGCTAACCTCACACACAGTTTAAAAAAAAAAAAATTATGTTCTAAAACTGTCCCTTAGGCTAAAGATAACTTTTTGAAACTTTTTCTACTTTTCTTGCAAGGTAAATTTCTATCCTGAGTTTCCCGCAGCAAACTTGACTTCCTGTTTTTCCGTTTCCAGTTTTCCCTATCTGTGGCATCCATGGTCTATGATCGAATTTGCCAAATTAACACCAACCTAATGCCCAAGATGCAATTCTATATAAATTTATGTAATTTCAGTAATTCTGATCTCTAAGCTCTGTCTAACCCCTGTCTTAAAAGCTGCCTAGCACAAATTCTAACCAATTTACAGTCAGGGGCACACACTACAGATTGGGATGTCGCCCACATTCTTTTTTTCTTGCATAGTAGATTTTTCTTTCTTTCCTCAACTTCCTGCCTCCTCTAGTGTCTCCCCAGTACCTCAGAGAGTCAAAAAAGTATGGACGAGGCAATTTTCGCTGACGTTCGCCGGCATCTTGTCGTGCTCAGTTGAAACAAAAGGATGTCTGATGGACGGCTTTCTTGTGGGGCGAGATGGGGGCCCCTGACAGATTCCCCCCTATATTCAAAGCCACTACTTCCTGTAAGCGGGGGCCTCAGGGCCCTGCATGGATCAGACAGTTGTGGAAGTGAGTTGCTTTAGCCTTCTGGTTAATGATCAACCATGAACAGGAACTGACGTAGTGCTTCCATAAGTGGAGTCATCGCTTCCCCACCCCCAGTGCCCCTCCCAAAACACTGGGCTAATCAGTCTCTTCTGACGGCCAGCTCCACTTAGCTTGTTCTCGCCCTTGTAACGTGCCATGTCCAATTAGCTGGCCAGACACTCCCCCTTTTATCCCAGAAACCCGGAGAAGGCAGAGAGCCACTCGACGCCGACCATGACGGAGGAGGCCTTGATTGGGCAACAAGGCGTCCTGCCGCTTGGGCCCAGACCGAGTCAGCTAATCATTGAACCGTTTTGTCCAAACATGCAAGAGGATAGAGGGTCTCCGATAGCTGGGCAGGAAGCAAGCAGCCGGAACTATGTGACGACTTCCCGCCTTTTGTCTTCTCAAATATACAGGACGAATATTTGCTGATGGGGCGCAGACATAGCACATCGGTGGTTTCTGGAGGAAGTCCGATGAGCCAATTGACAATGAGGCTGGAGGGAGTCTTTTTTTTTGGTAGCCTCAGGATCAGCCTGTTTTCTAAAACCTGGCAGCATCTTTTATTTTATGAAGAATAATATCAAAAAGAAATACGTTACATTTTTATGTTGTAGATTATTGAAAATATTCTTGTGAAATATCAATTATCCATCAGCTTTAACCTCTCAGGTTTAATATATCTGTTCCAACCCAAAAAGGACAAAAAGTTACCAGGAAAAGCTGCTTGCACAGTTGCTAAGCTGCATTATCTATTTAGCAGATCAATTTTAGTCCAATCACATCTGGTTCGAAAGCATTTGGAAACTACTATGCAAATTATTATGGCTTTATAAATGAGTTATTAATTCCCTATTACGGCATCATTACTAATTTATTATCTAAAAAGTTTTCTATGATTTTTAGATTTAAAAAAATCTAAACTTACAAAAAGGTTCATTGGTTCATATGGAAAAAGAGTGTACATTATATAAGTGAAAGTGAGTGACTATTCATCATTGTGAACACACCACAGCACAGCACACAGTGCACCACAACCAAATGTGACCTCTGCATTTAACCCATCTGCGAAGGAGCAGTGGGCAGCTGACATGGGTAGGGCCAGGGAACAGTATCTTGTTAATGTGTACCTCAGTGGCACCTTTACCAGTACCTTTATGCTACCAACTGCCCTTTATTATCATCATGATAAGTATACAGTCAAAATACCAATGAAATACTGCACTGTTGACTTTTGACTAGATGTTGCTCTCCAATACGCCTAACAACTCTGTCCGTTGGCACAATGTCACTTGCTTGTCAAACAACATAGACACAGGACAGGAAAATAAACACAGTGTCAGTCTCAAACTGACAAAACACAATGTCTATTCCTAAGGAGCTTGAAGACATGGTAAGATCAAAGTTTATGAACCGGGTATGTCAGAGCAAATACCAAAAATCTTTGTCCCTGAAATTTGAAATAACACATCCCCTCTCTGTTCTTTAGGGCTGATGGCTTCTGGGTGGGAAGAGAAAAAGCAGGCTAAGAAGTAGGGTGTCTCAGCCGTCTCACACGCTGTTTAATTAAGGCGGATGGGTCATTAGAGGGGGACGTGAGATAGGAGGTGGGAGGTGGGGGTCCAAATGAGGTAACCAAACCCCGGATTAAAACGAAAAACGCGCTCGTTTACTGATAAAACTTTTCGCATTAATCGCGCCATTAAAGAATAGAGCATCACAGAAGCAATAACAGCTTATAGAATTACACAAATGGTGGGGAGAGGGGGGCAGGGAGTGACCCCCCCGATCCCGACATGCTAATGAGAGCTAATCTAGCGAGACTCTGCTTAATGGGCTGGCGTTATTACCCGCGCCGCGCCACACCGGATCCGTCCGCCAGGAGAAGCTGAGGGTCCGATAGCAGCGCTGATGTAATTGCGGGGCCCCGAGTCTCGGGCCGGGCCCTCCGTGATTCATCTTCGTCTAAATGGGCAGAGACGCTGAGCTGGAGCGGAGCCTCAATCATCGGCGTCGGCAGCAGTGGCAGGCGGCTTGAATTCCCTCGAAAATAATGAAACACTACTTTATTTGTTACTGTCGGAGAGAGAGAGGTGGATCTGTCTTGGTGTGGAGACCTTGCGTTTTTAGTTATAACAGTTGCCAATGCTTTAAAAATGTTGGAGGATAAGAAGAGGACAATAAAATAGAAAAACTTAAGAAAGACTGACAGGAAGGAGACAAGAGAGAGAAAGAACAAGCAAAATCTGAGTGAAATAAACATTTTTTTTTTAAAGAATGAGCTAAAGAATGAGTAAAAGAAAGAAAAAGACAACTGACAGAAATTTAGGACAGTGGGCACAAGCTGACATGATTTTAAGAAAAATAGTAATTGACAGAAAGAAAGAAAGAAAGAAAGAAACAAAGAAACAAAGAAAGAAAGTCATAGATACACCACTTCTCAATGTTTAAAAGAAAGGGGACAAGGAAAAGGGAGCAGGAAAGAGAGAATAGATAGATAGATAGATAGATAGATAGATAGATAGATAGATAGAGAGAGAGAGAGAGAGAGAGAGAGAGAGAGAGAGAGAGGCACGCAGCACATAAAGGGCAAGAGGGATGGAATGCATGGATAGTAAGAAAGACAGACAGACAGACAGACAGACAGACAGATAGATAGATAGATAGATAGATAGATAGATAGATAGATAGATAGATAGATAGAAAAACAGAAAAAGACAGGCACAAAGAAAAAACAAGAGAAAGCATGAGTGAAAGAAAGAAAGAAAGAAAGAATATGAGAAAGAAAAGAGAGATATGATCCAAAACATGAGTGAAATGGATGGATGGATGGATAGATAGATAGATAGATAGATAGGTAGAAAAACTGAAAAATACAGGCACAAAGAACAAAAGAGCATGAGTGAAAGAAAGAAAGAATATGAGAAAGAAGAGAGAAATAATATAATGCAATACATAAGTGAGACAGACAGACAGAGAGACAGACAGATAGACAGATAGATAGATAGATAGATAGAACAGATAGATAGATAGATAGATAGATAGATAGATAGATAGATAGATAGATAGATAGATATGAGAGTGACAGACAAACATTGCCATAGAGAGGTAGAGAGAGAGGTGGGGGTTGAGAGGGGGGAGAGTTGCCCTCCTTTTTGTTGTCTGTTTTTCTCTTGTTAATGACAGGACTCCACACTACCAGGTCCTCACTCAGCTCGTCCATCTTCCTCTGACGTCCACCCACTCGCTCCCTCTCTCTCCCCCTCTACCTCTCTACCTCCCTCTCTCTCCCTCCATCCTGCAGCGGCCCTGCTGACCGCCATTATGGCCGTGTCAGGCCCCGACCCCCCCACCAGCCCCCAGCCATCCATCATCATTTGGGGAAAGGTGGCGGGCTGCTGGGGAGAGGGGGAAAGAGGGAGAGAAATATAGAGAGAGGGAAAGGGAGAGAGAAAATGAAAGAGAGTGAGAAAGAGAGAGGAACCTGCTGCTGGGCATTTGTGGGAGAGAGAGAGAGAGAGAGAGAGAGAGCGAAAGAGAGGAGGGAGGGAGGGAAAGATGAAGTCAAAGCAGTGTAATTGAAGTTCATAGAGAGCATGGTGTCACAGATGCTTAAGTAATACAGAGTGTGTGTGTGTGTGTGTTTGTGCGTGTGTGTGTGTGTGTGAGAGAGAGAGAGAGAGAGAGAGAGAGAGAGATTGTTTAAGTGGCATAACAGGGCGACTGACGACTAAGAGGTGCAAAGTGAGGACAATGGGCAGATACTGATACAATTTTAGTACTTAGGTTAACGTTACGTATGGATAGGAAAACAGAAAAAGAAAGAAGGAAGATGCCGAAACGGTTCAGAAACAATAGAAAGCATGATAAAACAACAATTAAAAAGAAATAGAGAGAAAAAAGGCTAAGATAAAATAGATAGAATTAGAAAAAATTTAAGTAGAAACATGACTGATGGAAGGAAAGAAAGAAAGAAAGAAAAGAATGACCAAAAACGAGAGAAACAATACAAGGTAAAAAAGTGTGACCGTAAGCAAGAGAAAAAAAGTAGCAATATATAGATATAAGGAAAAACAACTAAAGAAAGAAAGAAAAAAAATGAAACAATATAAGACAAAAGAAGAATGATCAAAAGAAGGAAAGTAGGGACGAAAGAAAGAAAGAAAGAAAGTTGTAAAATAGCAATTTTGTAAGTAAACAAAACAAATGAAAGAAAGGAGAGACAAGGAGTGATAGTATAAAAGTAAAAGATGTACATAAGGCAAGACATGGGTGATCGAAAGAAAGAAAAATATAATAGAAAGAAACGAGAGGAACAATATAAGGCAAGAAAGAATGAAAAAAGAGAGAAAATTTTAAAACGTTGCAATATATAGATACAAGGCAAAACAAGTGAAAGAAAGAAAGAAAGAGACAAAAAGCATTTATCAAAGAATGTAAGGCAAAACAAGAATGGTTGAAAGAAAGAAAGAAAGAAAGAAAGAAAGGATACAATTAACAAAGAAAGAAATTTGTAAAATAAATAGCAATGGGTAGATGTAATGCAAAAGAAGTGAACATAAAGAAGAAACAATATAAGGAGTGATAGAGAGAAAATCTGACAGAAAAAGAGAGAAACAATGTAAGGCAAAACATGTGTGGTCGAAAGAAAGAAAGAAAGAAAGAAAGAAAGAAAGAAAAAATAAATACAGTTAGACAGAGAGACAGACAGACAGATAGTGTGTTTGTTTGGAGTTGAGCAGTTTAAAATAAGATTACGCTTATGCGCTGGTGTAAGATTAGATTATGTTGACTTTTAGAGTGAGGTTTAAGATCTGGATGATGAAATGGTTACATCTGGAGTTAGGATTACACGACTATTTGAGTCAAGATTGTAGATAAAAATCCTCAGCTCCTCTTTGAATTTACAGCCGGTCAGGGCTAAGCCAGTGTCCCCTTAAAGGCTGGAAACGGCCCTGGTTTATGGTTAAGATCAGATTTAGAATTAATATAAGTTCATGGTTAGATTTAAGATCAGGATTGGATTAGGGCCAGCTCGAGGGGCAGAGTAAAGCGTAAAGGTGTGAAATGTAATGAAAGTCAGTCAAATCTTTCAGTACTGAGTGTGTATGAGAAAGTGCAGCAGAAAGTGGGAAAAACATGAAGCTAAATGGCGTAAGAGAGAAGATTTATGTGACTCGAGTGAAATCTTCATTAATTCGTCCAGCAGCTCGTACCAGCGCTTGGACGGTAAATACATTTTCTTTGATAAACGCTCCGCCGTTCATTTAGGTAATGAATCAAAATCCTCCACCACTCGAGCCCGGGTTCTCCCCTCCACATTAACCTGAGCCGAACATTAAGAGCGTGTTTTAATGGCAGCGTTTAATAGTCGCGAGCCTTCGGTTCATAAAGGCCTAATGACGCCGATGCGCGCGATTCATTACCGGCCACATCGGCGCATGATTGATCGAGCTCCTCTATAACGGCTTCAACTTTGACGGCGAGGTTTTAGCGTTTATTTCTTTCCAAAACAGTGGCCCGAATTAAAGAGCGATTTAGCCGCTTTCTGACCGGCCGTTCATTAGCGCCGCCTCAACGTTTCCACCGCTTTCCACCGAGGCCCTCCGAAAATGTCGAGGCCCCATCACTCCTGTGAAGCCTCGCAGGTAAAGATGAACGTCTTTAATGACACCATTTGCTTAATGTTCTGCAGCCCAACCCCCCCAATTCCTAAAAAGGGGGGCAACTCAACAGCGCTCATAGTTCAGCTAACACTAGACATAATCGGAAATCGGAACCTTCAGCGCTGTCACAGTTCTAAAATCGAAAAAAGCTGTGAAATCAATCAATCAATCAATCAATCTATCAATCTATCAATCTATCTATCTATCTATCTATCTATCTATCTATCTATCTAACCATCCATCCATCCATCCATCCATCTTGTACTTTTATGTGCCACTGTCTGCCTTTCTCTCTCTCTATTCTCTCTGTATTGCTCTCTCATTTATTTTCTTTCTTTCTTGTCTATCTATCTGTTTATCTGTCTTTCTGTCTATCTGTCTTTCTGTCTGTCTGTCTGTCTGTCTATCTGTCTATCTATCTATTTTACGTTTTCTCTTGTTTTTCCTTTCTTTCTTTCTATGCTACAGTATGTGCCTTCTTCGTACTCTGTAGAAACTGAAGCCACCTCATCTCATCTCACCGTAAACTCATACAGCACTGAGATGACAATACGGTTCACTTTGACTTGACTTTGACTTATATTATGAATCCGTCTGCTTTCTTTTTATTCCTTCATTCTTGCCTTCTTTTTATCAATCACTAAATATTTTCCTTATATCGTTTCTCATGATACTGAGTACTTTCAATATTGAGTATTATTAACAAGGTTTGATCTTAAGTCACAAATTCTATCTATCTATCTATCTATCTATCTATCTATCTATCTATCTATCTATCTATCTATCTATCTATCTATCTATCTATCTATCTATCGTTAAATGTTAGAAACTCAAAAGTGTCAATTTGCCATTCTTCATTTTTGGGAACCCCCACGTAGGGGCCCAGCCCTAACCAAGCATGAGGTCCCTCACAGCCCCTTGTGGGCCATGATTAGCCATCTAAAGGCCAAAAGCCATGGTCTTGTCTCCCCCGACACAGGAACATTAGCTACTAATGATGGAGCTGCTGATGAAGGAGCTCAGAGTGGTGATGAGCGAAAAAAAGAAGGAAAGAAAAAAAGAAAGAGAGAGAGAGAACTTCATTGACCAAGAGGAGCCAGTGTGGGGGGTCACACTCGTCCTCCCTGCCTCCATCGCTCCCTGGTTCCCTTTCTTTCAACATGAGGGCCATGTTCGACCAACTTGAAAGATTTTCTCCTAAATTTCTATTTTTTTTCCTGCGTTAAAAATAAGAATAATCTATCTTTTCATCCTAAGGATGCAGTGCTACATTTTCCGATCCTTTTTTTTTTCTTTTTTTGCTGACCGTGGTAACACTGGCACCTCACCTCTGTCCGTCCATTCTCCCGAGGTCTCCCATGATCTCGACTCTGCATTACCGCCATGATCATCAATGTCAGCGGCAGTGGTATGTCCGCTGTGTCTTAACTTTCCTCCTGTTTTTTTGTTGTCGTTACACCCCCTAAATGATGGAGAGAGAGAGGGAGAGAGAGAGGGAAGAACGACACATCTCTTCATATAGCCCCTTGGTAGCATATAGATAATCAGTTTGGAGACCGATCAGATCGGATGAACAGCACAAGCCGTCCCAAGTGTGCATGCATGTGTGTGTGTGTGTGTGTGTGTGAGTTGAGAGAGTGTGTGTGTGCTGTTACCGGACCAGTGTAAATACATATGGAATGATGGGGATTTACAAAACCATATCTCTAAGCCTTGCTGATGTGAGTACTTCTTTGCATTTGTGTGTATGTGAAAGAGTGTATGTATGTGTGTGTATGTGAGTGAAAAGAGAGCTTTTAGGTACCTAATGTGGTGTGTGTGAAGGTGTGTGTGGATGCACTCACAGCCCTCTTCATTTGGATCATCATTTGGATAATGCAGGTAATGTGGAAAGGGAATATATATATATTTTTTTAAATACTAAAATTGCAACCTTCCGCTGTCTGTGATCATCTGCAAGCTTTGTTATTATTTTATTATAATTTGGTACAGATTTTATTCCCATTTGTTGCCCCATTTATTTATCATCAGGCACTTCAATTCGATGCCTACAATGATTGAACTTCCATTCCAAAATGTGAAAATAAATACAACTTTTATTTTAAGTGCTTTTTAAATGCTGCACATCTATTAGTAAGCTTTGTAGAGCTTATTTTGGAATGCACACATTTTTTTATGTATAATTTTTTTAGGTCTTTTAATGAACAGAGAAAGGAAACAGCGGAAAATGCTGATTTTTAAATAAACAAACAGCAACCAGAAATTGGAAATAAAAATGAAACTAAGGCCTGAGGTCAGCAAATATTAATCTAAAAGGCAGAACCTATAAATAATGATGAACGCTTTGTTTTATTTCCTCTTTGATATGAGAAGAATGCTTTTAAATGCTTGCAAATCTGGAAATAAGTTAAGCATTAACTACCATGTTTTGGTCATTGGTCCAAAAACTCAAAAAATTATATATACAAAACATATTTTTCTTATTTTAATAATCAGCAACCAGAGAAGCATTTGAAAGATTAGAAACTGTATTAAAATAGATGTATGTATGAAGGAAGTACATATGTATCGGAAGCGACACTATTAATTGTACTTATAATTAAAAATAATTTTACTTTAAAAAAAAAAAAAGGTAGAGAGGTCGTAAGCGTTAATCTTAAATCTCTCCTCTCAGAGACTGACAATATCAAACCGAGAGGGAACTCAATACATCTCACCCCACATGCCACCAGCGAAAGCAAAAAAAAAAATGCGGGAGCGCACGATGGCGGGCATCTATGAAAAGTAACACCTACGCAGATTTCCGCGAAGAAAAAGCAGCCTCCCGCCCGACAGCCCAGAACAATCCGGTTTTTTGAATTTTCTCCGCAACCAGCCCTTAGATCTTATGCAGCTCACGGCGCAAGGTGGTGTCCATGGCTCCACTGCCGCACCCCCGCGCCCCCCTCGATGTTGCTTCTGTGACGTTGAGATCTACTTCTCAATACTTTGTCTTTTACCTCATCAGTACTCGTATCATTTCTGATTTTTCCATAACAATAAAAGCCAAAACTGTATCCTCAAGCTGTCCTGGGTGTAACAATACATCAATCTGCATCGCTGTGTCAATTCAACACAAGCTGCTTTAAAAATGACAGCTTTCCAAGCTACAAGCTACTTATGATTGAATGTAGCTAAGCTACTGTTTTATTAAACAGGAAAAATATTAGCTAATAACCACAAACTTCTTCATCCAGTAACACTTAGTAACACTAAATTCTCTATAACGTCACACAGTAATACTAATAGAAACAGTAATAGTAAAATACTAGTAGTAATATTTAGTAATAATACGTTTTGTGCTGTTGGATACTCTTAAAAATGTAAAAAAAATTAAAATTTATTGAAAGATAATGTTAAAATGTGATGTTAAAAGTAATATGAAAATCTTTTTTAACAATATAACATTAATGTAATCAGGTTTGATTAGTTTAGAGTGAACAGTGTTTTGAATTTTGTGTAAATTACACTTAAATGTGTCAGTTCTAGGGATGTAATGATACATCGATTCAGTGATCAATGAGTCCGTGTCATTGATCCAAAATGAAAGCATCGATCAAACATCATACATATTTATAGTCACTAATTTTTTTAGAAGACAAAACTGGTTGAGCTTAGGAATAAAATGTCTAATGACATTTGAGTTGCTCTTTCTGATTTGATATAAATGAAAGTGATTGAGTTAAAGCAGCATATGATATTGTCTCATAACGATCACTGGTTCCTTAACTGTAGTGCATAAAGAGACTGTATTATAGCAGACTTGTGATATCCGACAGACATTGAATCGTCAGTATATACAATATTGTACTGTGATAAAACTTGGAGTTTTGCACTCTACTTTTGGAAGTACCTTGATAAGCCGAAGCTACCGATAAGGCAAAAGGGGTTCGTTGGATGTGTCTTGGTGTGGTGACCCCTAAGCGACCTAGTGACGGCGCATGCAGAAAAACTGGCGAATGGAAGCTGACGCTTGCGTGGTAGTAGCACACTGGCGCCAATACATCGATATTATTCTGTCAGGGACAACAGACTGTGAACCCCGTACTTCCAAGCGACTTTGCTGGCCGATACCAAACATTTTTGCATATGTGGGCGCGCAACAAAGGACAAGAGCATCTGAAGAAGCTTCCTTTCTTTGGTCAGCTTCAAAATGCAGGCTCGCTACTGATAAGCTACGGAAAATGACTGGATTAACCTGAGACCTCAGAATGCAAAAGTGTGTGAATTTTGCACCCTCAATCACTTAGGACTAAAGAATAACCCACAAACAAAGAGACACACACATTATTGCAATCTAGAGACCTCAGTCGATGTGGTCATCGCAGTTGCGCTTTTGTGCAATAAAATTATCACCTGTAGACAGTTAATAAAATTATTGGCTATATTTGAGAGATAAGCTCAGTTGCGTCTGGCAAAAGGCCCATATTTTTTACAATTACAATAAGCCATAGAATGCCATCTTGCAAGCTATACAGTACCTCAGTGACGAAACTACGCACACATATCTAAAATTAAAGCTTCACTGAAAACAATAGACCTTTTGACATTAAGGCGAAATTAAAAAAAAAATCAACCGCTTTCCAAATAGACTGATAAAGTAAACTGGATAGCGTCTCAAACTACCTTCACTTAGACATAAAGAGGTGAGAAAAAATAGTAGTATTTTGTTTTTAACAATGTAACTTTGCCTACTACACACACCATTGGTACAAAGACCAGTTACTGGAATGAACACAGCAATTCAAAAATTGTAGCCAGCTACTGTTAAGATAATGAAAACAAGCAGTTAAGTTAATGCGTCACTATATTAGTTGTTTAGAAAATCAAACTGCTTTCTAAAAAATACTGATCACGAACACTGGACCAACGCGTTTACGTGGCATAAACATTTTGCATCGTGGGCGACAACAAAGGACAAGCGTCTGAAGAAGCTTCCCTTCTTGACGGCGGGGAAGAGCAGGAATCGGCGAGCGAGGCATTCCGAGCGAAAACGACCAGTGTTTGCAGTCATCCATAGCGGCCACAATTAGGCGTGGAACGTTTTGAGTACGGTATGATGAAATGCTGAAAAGCAAGCGCGGCGATAATCGTCTTTCATGAGTAAAAGCCAACTGATAAGTTTATTCGCCGTTTATTATGCGTGCTCAACCCCTCCGAGCCGGAGATGAGGAGGAGGAGGCCTGGCGTTTTCCCCAGATTTAAAGCAGTGTTGGAAGAAAATACTTTGTTTTCCGGTTTGGTTGTTGGTTTGCATTTGAAAAAATGATTAGACGAGCGATACATAATACCCTCACTCTTCCTCACCTCAAATCCTCCAGCCTTTTTGTACTGAACAATTAAAAGTAGGCAGCCTCACAAGTAATATTTGCTTGAAGGGCTGCACCAATACAGTGATCTAATTTGAAACATCAATCCATAATGAAAAACTGATCCGAAAATATTTGTAAAATACTCCATTCATTAAATCACTCAAAATATTTTTAGCAAATGTCTAGTTGAAATTCCAAAATAAAGGGTCATGTTACTCACTTTGGTTGCTTTTTGTGATTTGATATAAAGGCTGACGTGTTAAGCTGGCATACAAAATTGTCTCTGAATAAAATTAAATCGTATTGTAGCAGACTTTGTGATATCAGCAGGTATTGAATTATTTATTTTGAATCAATAGCTGAGTCAAACTTGTGAATTATGACTCCTAGTAATTTTGAGACTTGGCGTTGATACTGTTTATGATGTATCAATAATCAGATATTTAAATTAAGGTCATTACCAGACTTAAAGACTGAAATAAACGAGCGTTAACAGATAGACGAACCAATGATACCTAAATTGCAGCTTTTCAGTAGTTGCGTTATGTCGGAAAGCATCACTAAAGGGAGCTGCATTAACCCAGTTGAAGATTCGTTAATATGAAATAAGAACTGAAATTAGGTGATTGATTATCAACACCGATGTTAAATTTTTTAAAGACCTAAACTGACCCTGCACTTTTGCATTAAGAACGCTGTTAAAGTTCTAAGATTAAACACTCTGCTTCATCATCATATACATTATGGTTTGCGTCAGTTTTTGTTATTCTAAATTTGGCCATCGATTTCCATTTCCCCCCACTGAGTTACGCTCAAACTCTCATTATGAATGATTCAGAATTTTGATTGGCGTTCAAAGCGTCCACACCGACAACAACTGGTCAAAAGCGTCGTCCTAATAAGCCTCTCCGTCACCAGCTTGACACCACTAGCACTCGTTAGCCATCATCACACTGAAAAAAAAACACCTTAAAACGTCCCACAGACCAGGATGTAAATGCTCCCCTCGGCGCTTGGGGGTGATTGCCGGAACAGCACCGAAGTGGTCTCCCTGGGCCGAGGCGGTGACACGAACCCCTTAACTAGTCGCCACAGAGACGAATGACACAACACGTGATGAAAAGGAAGCGGAGAAACATGGGGCTGATGAGGGAAGGGCGCTACAAAAAGAAAAAAGGCAGCTTTTCTTCAATTGTGAGTTGTATATTATTATTCTTTAGTCTTTAACTGTTTTTAATCTTCCGTTGCTGGAAAAAATGGAAAAATATTTTCAGATAAAATGCAGCAATTAATGGGGTCCAAAGCATGAAAGCATAAAAAATCATTTGACATTCATAGCACCGTCTATTTGCCCAACGTTCATACAACTTAGACAGAGACAGAAGTTTTAAAGTGTGGATTTAAGTTTAAAATTGTGAAATCTATGTGCTGGGGCCTCTTTGTGCGAAAAGGCCAGGTTGTTTGTTTCATTATCCAAATTTCAAGTCTCTGGACTTTTTCTCTGATTTATGACTTTAATGTCAGAGAATATCTGACTTTTTCTCCATAGAGTTCTGACTTTTTTCAGAGATTTAACCCTTTCTTGGCATTTATCTATAGTGTATTTCATTTGTTATAGTTGTTCCCCAGTCTGCTCTCATTTTGATTTAAAATTTCATCTACCTTTGGCTCATTAACAGAATTGACAATCGAGACAAAAAAAGTACTTTTTGGGTTTTTGTGGTAATCTTTATTTTTGTTTAATACGAGGGTTAATTGTTTTTACTATTACTGTCTTTACTATACTAAAATACAATTAAAATGCTTATTTAAAGACTTTTATTCATAACATAGAACTAATCGGCTTTTCATACCTAAAATGTCTACGCTATAAAATCCATATTCAAAGTTGATCAAGTCATACCGATTCTGTTTACATATTTTGGTGGCCACTCATCTGAAACTCTGGGTTCCCCCACCCACAAATCGCCACATTGACAGCAAAACAAGCCACAAACAGTCTGCCTTCTTGGCCGAGTATGGTACTCGATGGCATCTGAGCAACACCAACCCACAAGTGTGCAGTCAATGGCATGCCAACAGATGGCCAAGCTTGCAGCACCGTTTTTTAAAACCATCATGACGTTGTGCTGAGGGGTCGGTGAACTGTCGATGATGGCGCTTCTTACCAGGCGATAAAAAGAAAAAATAACCAAGGCTTGCATGGGTGGCGATGAAAATACTCACAAGCTTGAATGACAACAGGATGCTGGGGGATATTTGGGGCTCTGGCGTCTGAAGACCATAAAAAACCATCAAGTTTCCTGTGTCATAACCTCATTTCTGGCCGCCATTGATTGGCTTTGGAGGCGAAAAAAAAAAAACTGGGTGTGAATAAGCTAAAAAAGTGTTAAAAAGAGAGTAACCTGGATTAGATTATCTACATCACAATGCTTCGAACATGATCTCACTTCAAATCTTTTTAGCGATAACATAAATCAGCATCCAGTCTTTCAAAAGCGTTGACCATGTCCGGTTGCAGGCCTTCAGGTCTTCTTCTTTGAACTCGTTCCACAGTTCTCGTTTGAGTCCTTTTACATTTCTGGACAGGAAAAAGGGGCAACATAGATGTAAGCGTTTGCAGGAATGCTAAATCCCCGAAAAACGTTCAAAGTAACTCCCCATAAGCAAGGGATTACCGCCCTGCAAGCCTTCACGACACAAGCACGACATTCATGCTGTTGAGACCTGAGGGTCACCAGACATCAAAACCTCATACTGTAGACCCATTTGGCTTTCATATTTTTGAAGAATAGAGCAGTGTAACCAGTAGAGTTGGCCATTGAGTCAGGCGACAGCATGGACGTGCACGTTCATTGGATAGATAAGAATCACAAACCTTTATTGGTTTTAATATGGAACAATGGGAGTTGGGGGTCAAATTTTGGGGAAAAAAACCTAAACAATATTCCCACCCAAATTTACTCCTTGTAGGATGCCTAAATGGGACACCAAAAATGGCAATACTTTTACTGTTAACATGAATGTACCAGCGTCATGTAATTCAGATGATTCTCCTACTTTTCATTGAGACATTTTTGTCCTGATAGCAAATTACATAAAAAGGGCTAAACAAAAATAGATTTTCTCATTTGCCATCGTTTTCCTCATTTTTGTCCAGTAGCTGATGAAGTGATAAAACTTCGTAATGTGGAAAAACATCAAACAGATTCCGAAACCTCAATGGATACTATTTTCCAGAACCCTGCTTGCTTTCTTTCCTTTGAGGTCTGTCAAAAACCAGCTGTAATAGGATGGCTAATTCAAGAAGCATTGTATCAGCCAGTGCAGGATGCACAGTAATAAATGATAAGGTTGTAATAAAATACCAGCTTTATTAGATAGACCAAATATATTAGGACTAGCTGCTCCAGAAGTTACAAAACTGACTTCATAACAAAATAATGCCATGATTCTTAACAAAGGGGTGCAAATCTGTGCAAATCTTAGGATAATGCTGAAAGGATTTTTAAAAAGGTCCATAAATCTCAGTTTCCTAAAAAACCCCAAGAACAACAAAATGTGATGGGGGCACTAGCACTGCTTTTACGTTGACAATGTGGTTATCTACTCCACATTCTCAGTCGCCTACGTCCAACTATGGGAGAAAAAAGCACATCTCCTACCAGTTATCCAGACCTGAAGCTCTGTAAGAGAAACCACAAACCCTCATACGGGTGCAAAAGGGCAAATTCAACCACCAGCCTAGATAAGCGACAACTTTTCCCAGGTGGCAATAAGCGCGCCTACCTTGTAGTAATATATTATATGAATGAGAGGTAATTATGTAGTTTTATCATCATTTTGCTATCAAAATAAAAGCCAAGTAAACTTTGTCATCTCTATATACATTCGCTATATATAAACAGACGATAAAATATATAGTCTGAGACTGTGCAATTCAAGTTACATGCTGTATTGTTTTTGCTTTGTCAGGGAATGTGGCTGTTATAGGCAGGTAACACAACGACACAGCAGAAATACTGCAAAATATCACATGAAATTTGTAAATTATGTGTTGATTTTTACTATATGCTGTAAAAAAAAAAAAAAAAAAAGTGTTACAAAAGAATTCTCGCATTATTCTGTTACATTATGAACAAAATGTTCATGAGTGAGCAAGACAACAAATGTTTATGGTTCTGAGTTTTATAAACTTGGTTCACTTTAATTAACTATAGTCCAATTTCTTCAGTCATATTTCTGTGACACATGGAGAACTATGAATCAGTACTACTGATCTTGCTTTATGACAAGTTTCTGTAGCTGGTCAAGATGTCAAAATGACATCATGAAGTATAAAAAAGCAATGAATGCATAAATAATTCAATGCTGTGTTCTATGACACACTCTGAATGAATTTAGTTGAAGACTTGGGTTGTCAGATATCCTAGAGGTTTCCAGATTTGATCCAGCCATTTAAGATCTTAAAACCCTTAAATGACAATTTCTAGTTTTTTTTTTCTTTTAAAATTCACTGAAAATCTCCAATAGCTGTAAAACCTCTGAAATATGGGATATATTTGGGGAGGGAAATGATTCTTGTTTATCAGTAGTGGAAAGTGGTTTGTCAATCCAATTAATCCTTTATGAACATTTTTAATTTAATATATTTAAAATGTGAAACATTTTAAATATTTAGCTCCAGTCAAATCATATGATTCAATTTGTGTAGTCCTTCTGTGTCTATACTATATGATTTTAGGCCTCCTTAAGAAGATGGCTAATTTATATGTGTCATGTTTTCTATACAAGGCATTGTTATAATTCCACCCCCAGCTTACTCCTCCCCCACAGCACTAATTGACAAAAAGTTTCTAAACCCACGTGGGAAATTCGGCTCTAACGCATGTTGTGTTTGTGTGTGAGAGAGTCTTCTTTTTCGCATCTTAGACCTCACAGTGAATAGAACGGAACCTTTTGGCCTATATTTAGACGCATGGTCACTTTTGGGCCACGTTTGGAAAGTTTCTCTCTATCTAGCTTTGGGGCAGGTCAAGTGAAAGTGTGTGGCCAGGGGTGCAGTCTAAAAAGAAAAAAGCAAACTTTTGCTGACCTGGGATTTTTCAATTATTTAAGACCAATTTAACTCCGTGTAGATATTTATTATTAATGGCATCAGAGGCGGAGTTTCCCTAATGGGCCACTAGGGGGCAACCAGAGAAAAATGCCAAAAGATACTCAAAAAGGAACACAAAAAGTTATGCACATCAAATAAACTTGTATTACTACTACAATAAACAAACAAACAAACAAATAAATAAATAAATACACTGAAGAATTATTATAGCCATTATCATAGTTATTTGTATTATTTTTTAAATAACAGGAAATGCTTCTACTAACACTAACCCTAATGGCATTATTATTATTATTATTATTAATGTGTATTATTATTATTATTATTATTATTATTATTATTATTGTTGTTGTTGTTGTTGTTGTTGTTGCATCGCGCATATCAAATTCTTGTGAGAACACGTTCAATTAAAAAACCCTTTTATTTCCAGTTGCAGGCTAAATATAGAATACAGTTACTAAAAACGTTTCCCACTTTCCAAAAAACACGGTCCTATTCAAATAGATCTAACACACTTTCCGACAGCAAGAGAGCAAAGGTAGAAATTCCGTGATTGTGCGTCTCATTTGATTGTGGTTTTCAGATGGCAGCTCGCTTCTTTTCTGCTCGGCAGGACTCGTCAGTTTCCGATGATCATGTTCCGGAATAAGTCGCGTCCATATATGTGAGGGGATGGGTGTTGTTTTGTTCGCCGGATAAAGCCATGTATGGGGTTGAAGATGAACCGGAATTCCTGATTAAGAGTAATAGAAGTAGTCGATCAGCTCCTTTTTATACTCAAGATGCACTTTTCTCAGCCTTTAACTCGTTTGCTAAACGTTTGCATTGCTTCCAACCACTTTATTTCGCGTTTTTTTCTTTCTTCTAACATCTTATTGTGTTTTTTTCCTATTACTATCGCTTTGGGGCTGGAGTGCTCCATTGACAAGTGGTAGCCCAGTGACGTAACGGACCCCGACAGCCAATCGGATTTGGCAGCGCCACTCCGTGTTTGCTGCCCAAGCCTTATATGTGTAATGACGTCACGGCACATTCAGGGGCTCCCCATAAATACTTGGTACTCGCGACTCGACAAGGTGCTGTCATTCAAGACACACACAAAACACGAGCAACACACACGCACACAGATGTGGCTTAAGTTTGTTGTTGTTGTTGTAGGCGCGAGCCAGAGGTCATAGGCACAGAAAGAAAGACCCGCGCGAGAGCACCTGCACGGTTTTATTTTTTAGATTTAAAGTCCCGGTTCTAGTCCCGTTTTTTTTCACTTGCGAGTCCGAAATGACCGCAAAAACTTTGGAAAAAACGCCCGTGACCCTAGGAGGGTTTGTGCACCCTCTGTCTGAGAGCATCTACTCGGTGGACGAGATCTCCACGTCGTTGCCGGCTTCGGTGACTATATTTCCAAACGGTGATCTCGGTGGACATTACGAGCAAATCAATGCAACTTCTGGAGGTAAGTCTAGATACCTGCTAACTTTCTAAAAACATAAGAAAGGGGGAAAAAGACTTTTGGTGTTCGGTGAAATTGTAGTCTCAGGAGCGTTTTTGATGCAACAAAGTCTGAAGACACCTGCTAACTTTTTAAACGTTAAAAATAAAAGTACAAAAAGTGCTATTTGGGTCCACAAACTTGGAGTTTCAGGAACGGTTTTTGATTGGCGTAACAAAGTCTGAAACTTGTTCTGTAAACTTATCAGAATTATCAGAAATGTTTTAGCGTGTTGCAACAAAACCTCGAAAAGCTCTATTACACTCCTTAAATGAAGTTCACCTCACTAGTTTGAAATTCACTACATTTTCTTATATTCTAGAAATAACTTATTTTTATCCGATTGCGTGTGTTGTCACGTGTCCTTAAGAGCCTTTAAATGACCAACTTTCGTAGGTTGTATGTGGTCAGTGTTGTGGACCGCTTGGGAATTTTTTGGTATCTGCATCCTTTTCTCACTTTCTTTGAGGTGCATCGTATCTAAAAGCAAAACAAAAACTTGGATGCGGGTTTGGCGCAGGGCAACGAACATTCGTCGTTTTCAATCAAGTTTAATTATTTACTTCCTTTTCTTGCAGATGGCTTAATAAATGGGGATATGAGCACGGAAAAGCGCTCTCTCGACTTGTCTTACTCCGGCACCTTTGCTCAACCTGCGGCTCCCCGGAACCAGACGTTCACTTACATGGGCAAGTTCTCCATCGACTCGCAGTATCCCGGTAATTGGAACCCAGAAGGCGTGATCAACATCGTGAGCGCGGGGATTCTGGGCATGAGCCAGTCTTCCTCAGCGTCCTCCTCGCCGTCGTCTTCCTCTGTCTCCCCGAGCCACTTCTCCAGCACCCTCAGCTGCACCGTGGCGCAGAACCAAGCGGATCACATGGACCACCATCACATCTACTCCCCTCCACCCCCTCCCCCGTACTCGGGATGCGGTGAGGTTTACCAAGACACTTCTGCCTTCCTCTCCACCTCCATCTCCACCTGCCCCATCTCCTCCTACCCGCCCCCGTCCTACTCCTCGCCCCCAAAACCCAATCCAGAAGGACCGGGCCTCTTCCCCATCATCCCAGACTACGGCTTCTTTCAGGCGCCTTGCCAGAGGGACATGCAATCCATCCCTGACCGCAAACCTTTCTCCTGTCCCTTGGAGTCCTTCCGAGTGCCTCCACCTCCCCTAACCCCACTAAACACCATCAGGAACTTTACTCTGAGCGGCCCGGTGGCTGAAGGTCCCAGACTTGGGGGAGCCACAGCTTACAGTCCCCAAAACCTGCCCCTCAGACCCATCCTGCGCCCCAGGAAGTACCCCAACCGACCGAGCAAGACGCCGGTCCACGAAAGACCTTACCCGTGCCCGGCGGAGGGATGCGACCGGCGATTTTCGCGCTCTGACGAGCTCACCAGGCATATCCGAATCCACACGGGTCACAAACCTTTCCAGTGTCGGATTTGCATGAGGAATTTTAGCCGCAGCGACCACCTGACAACGCACATCCGCACGCACACCGGCGAGAAGCCGTTTGCCTGCGACTTCTGCGGCCGCAAATTCGCCAGAAGCGATGAGAGGAAGAGGCACACCAAAATCCACCTGAGGCAGAAGGAGAGAAAATCCTCCTCCTCCAACACCAACACCAGCACCAGCTCCGGCATCACGACCAACACGGAGCGCAACATCAGCATCAGCATCCCCTCATCCGCCATCTGCACCTCCGGCTCTGGCCAGTAAAGAAGGCTGCGAGACCAGTTCCAAAAATCTCCAAACACTAGGCAATATTATTCACAGAACTGCCATTTCAAGCAAGACAAACTCTTAAATAAAAAAAAAAAAAATATATATATATATATATATACGGTACAAAGTTGGCCCTTTGGAGTCGATGCCACTGAAGAATATTTAAGAGATGGTTCTTTTTCTTCTTTGAGAGCCACACCCCTAAAAACCATAAGACTGAAACGAGGTTCTACGCCAACTAATCCTTCAAGAACATCATGGCAAGGAACCTGGAAAACTTATTTTTCAAAAAAACGTTAAAAAACTTGCTAAACTGCGAACGTTGGCAAAGGGACGCAACTATTACTGCGGTTTGGCGCCTTTGATTTACTGTTTGTTCCAGTCGCACGTTGACTGACAAAACGCACTTTTTAAACATAATATTGTATTTAGTTGGAATAATTTAATAACATAACTTTAAGCAGCATGCGGGAGTTGGTGTTTTCTAATTTCCAATTGAAATGTCCCTTTTGTTGACTGATTACAATCGTTGCGGAACGGACGGACACTGAGGATTTGTGTATACAAAGCAAGTTTTAGGAAACTTTATTACAGCGCTACAGCCGCCCTAACAGCAAGCTTACACAAGCACCAATTTTACCAACAAAACTGAAACAGCAAAAGTTTTACGGCTTGAATCTAATTTAGATCTTTCCTCTTTTTATTGTGCCTTTGTCCGTTCTGTTGGTTTTGTACATAGCTGCATATCACATTAGGCTTTTAAATGAATTGTACAGCAGTCCTTTAATAATAAGAACATTTTCGGAAAGAATATATATTTTTGTACAAACATTTTCGTGTCGCAAAGTGTTCCATTGTGGTTTTCTGACATGTAAATAGATTAACAGAACTCCTACGTGTTTTGTGAATGTTTCAACTGTGTATTGGGAATGAAATAACTAACACAAGCCGGGAGCTTACTGGTCAAACTCTGTTATTGTTTAAAAAAAATACAAAAATAAAAAGTAATAAAAACAAAAGTGATATACATTGCAATTAATTTGCATTATTGCCAGCGGAGGAAACTGTGAAGTAGAGGTGAAGGGGGGGATTCCCGTTTTCGCGTCAGTCAGTTCTGACTCACTGTCTCACAAGGGCAAGCACCCACACACACACACACACGGAGGTTTACAGTAGAATGCAAGTAAATGTGTGAACACATCTATATGACCTCAAAATGCTATTTTATGTATCACGTTGATGTGCATTAACAACATAAAACTGCACCAATTGTTGTAACATTAAATATTACCTTTAACCTTGCCAGTGCACAAAGTGATTTCCAAGGCATCTCTTTCATATTTCAACTTCATAACGACGGGGAAAACCCTCAATGTCAAAAGACAAGAACAAGGGGGGCATGATATACAAATGAAATGTATTTATTTGGGAAATCTCTTTATCCAAATTCTGATGAGAGTTCCAAGAAGCGTAAAAAACTCTAAATGTGTTTACACAGATTCATCTTTATTTGTAACCACAATTTAAAAAAAAATCACTTGTCTCTCTTTTCAAACTGGGCTCTGTATGAAGCATGGGACTTTGATTTTGTTTGTTTTTTTAAAGAAAATGCAAAATGCAACAAACTTTATGTAAATAAACAATTTAATCTCTTACATGATAGCAGATTGGAAAGCACACATGTTCGTGTTATGACCTTAATGTGGTTGAGAAAAAACACTAATTCACACCTGCAGAGGTGGGGATAATCCCGGGTTTAGAACAGGAAACTGTATTGTTGATGGCATCCAAATACTTGTGTCCAATGAAAAAAAATGCATAATTTGAATTGTGTTAATAAAGCAGTTCAAGTGCAAATAGGCATCAAAACGAACAAAATCAGAAATTGTGCCCGTTTTCAAAACATGGTGAGTTACAGAAAAAGCTCCTAAGCCTAAATGAGCACTAGATTCAGCTGATCTATTTTTGGTGTGTGTGTGTGTATTTGTGCGTGCGAAAATTGACAATCTGAAGATTTCACATTTCTGTTGAATTACAGTAGGGAAAAAAATCTCAGTTCTAACAAGTATATTTAATAAATCTTCAGATGTTCTGAACAATAAAAACTCAACACAATGATGTCTTGAGGTGAACAATGCTCCATTCTGAGTGCAACCAGACATTCAAATGGAAAAAACAAATCGACCTCCTGTTTCATATAAAGTGACATTACAGATATGTGTGATATCTGGTTGACGTTTTCATCTTGGATTGATGCTATAAACTTAATCACTGCTTTGATGTATCAAGATAGATGGATCAAGGCATCGTTACACCTTTAGTAATTAATGGTCCTAATTCGCAGACTGTTGTTAAGTTGAAATTTGTTCTTACAGTTTTTAGAAAGATTCGGTCATTCAACAATGCACTCTTATTTGACATTTATTCTTAATTAAGAACAGAAACTTCAGACCATCTATAGCACTCAAACTTTATTGCATGCCTATCTGTGCAAAAAACTGGCTTACTTGGTTTTCTATGGTTGAATAATATACAACTGAAATAGCTCAACTTACATAAAAACAATTTTTTGAAAACAAAATGAAGAAAATATTGGTGAATGAGGCTCAATGTTATTCCACCTATCAATGCTCATAATGTCATGGTGGTTGGTGGGTATATACTGAAGATATAAAATGTAGCTTAAGTGAGAAAAAAAGATTTTGTGCAAAAAATTAGTTTAATCGGTCTTTTTAAATTCTACAGTTGCACAATACGATTTAAATGTCTAATAAAAAGAAAATTAACTTAACTAATTAAACATTGGTGAATGGGGCTGATATTTTCCAATAACTCCTCATTGTACAGGCCATTTGCCATATGTATTAGTTCCTAAACCCAACCGAGGTAGTTCTAAACAACCTGTATGCCAAAATGCAGATCAAGTAAGACTCAAGATACCAGTTCACAAGCATTCCAGTTGGTTTGCGTCTACAACAAGGTTCTTCACAGATCGTTTTTTCACCTTCCATAGCTGTGTTCTCTTTTCCAGCTAATGCACGAAGTCATCTGTAACCATCACCCCACACATGACAGCTCAGAAGCAATTCATAATGACAAGTCAATCTCTGGAGGCTACGTTAGTTCAAAGACAAAGTTGCAATTATGCTGCGAACAATGCAAATTGTGCCTTGTCTTTGAAACAACAGCCACTTTTCCATCTCCCAAACACTTTTTACCTGAGACCCCAAATCATTTGAAAGACCAGACTGACATGTTAGATACATTATAAACATTTTTAATCTTTTTTAAAACTGATATTTAGTAAGGATATGTCTGATTGTATCTGTATCTGATTGTACAAACAGTAAATAAATAAAAGGCAAAAGGAATAACGGAATACAGAAGTGCAAGGAGACAAGAGAAGATTATACGCCTTTAAAGTAAGATTACATTCAATACTCAAGAGAAAGTCCATCATTTATATATACCATTATAATTACCAAAAAATGCATATAGCTGCCTATCCATCAGCATTAGAGTTCAGTAATAGCATTAACACTGAATGAAGTGCTTCAAAATAAACATGTTAAAAATGACATCATTAGATAATATACAATACATTCATAATAGTGTCAGATCATGGCTATAATTTAAAAATCTTTTTTAACGTATGACTGACATATTTATATATAAATATCAGAGTTTTTACATAATTAAAAATCACAATGCAGTTTCATATATTTATGTTACATAGGGGTAGCCCAGAGCCACAGCCATAGAGGAATGGAAACTGTAAAACATCAGACTGTGCCCACATTTCTTTTTATGGAAGGTTTCCAGAGCAAAATTATATTTTGGGTAAAAGGGCCTTTCTTGGCGGCCTAGTGTAAATAATTATGGTGACCATTTCAGTTCAAACCATCACTCTCCAATGCTATTTATTATAAAAATAACACTTTTTGTTTGAAACAGCAGCATTTAGGTCCAGTCTTTAAATCTGACTACAGTAAATGACGATGTTTCAAACAGATAAATCTCTGGATTATTCATGGAAAAATTACTTCAAAATCAACAGGACCATTATATAATAATATCTGATCTGATTTGTGACAATGCTGAAATGATATACTGTACAGCCCTAGCTTATTTTCCATATATATTGTTTATCATATCATATAAACAGTGTTGGGGGTAGGTGACAAGTACTAATTCTCAATACCTTATCAATAGAAAAGTTACTGCTAAATGCTTTTACAAATGACCACACATTGTGGCACAACACCAACATAATTAATTTCTAAAAATACTACTACTTTTCTCCCTTTACAAAGACAGGTGTTCTCACATTGTTAATGAATTGTATTCTATTAATGCATTCTATGGTTTGTTTTGAGATTTTACACATTTTTTTCTGTGGTCACTGAGAAGATTATGTTGTACCATGTAAGTATGTTGAACCATTAAAGCTGAACTACTGCTTTTTCTAATGAAAGAACGCAATAAGTCATGTTTTTTAAGAGAACAGTACATAAACACACACTGGGGAAGGTATTAACAAAATTACTACTTCGTATAGTTAGGGATACACCGATCCGAAATGTGGATCGCATATCAGTCCGCTACTGACTCAAATAGTTGGCTTGGGTATCGGTGGCATTGGGCCGATCTCCAGAGCCGATCTGTAAATTAGATTTATCTATGTTTGTGTATGAGCTCTAATCGTTATGCATCAGAAGTGTAACTGCGGTAAAGCTGGTTCATTGTTCAATATTCGTGCAAATTCCTATATAATGATATGACAATTAGCAGAACAAGCAGTGCAACACACTACAACCCCAAAAGCAAATGACACGAATATACTATATACTAATTTCCTTAACAACACCAGCTCTCGTTTGCAATCTCTGTGTTCCTCGCTGCTGTGCTTGTTAGTGTGTGCGCCTCTCACAGGGAAGTCCAACATTTAACATTTTTGCTGATAAATAACAAAAACAGCCTGTTTTCAGTGTTTTCCGGGACACATGTTCGTTGCGTTACTGTATGGAACGCCGTTGGATTTGAATCCACAACGCTTTTGGTCTATAATGGATGAACCTAACGCTAGTTCACCGCCAAAATAAAGAATAATACAAAAGCTACCAAAGTAGGAATAATAGAAGCAGGATAGCAGGGATGGAAGACAGTGACTTGCTTAAGGGGAAAATGCTGGAAAGACTTGAACCCACAACCTCTTGCTCTGTAACCACCTCCACCAAAGTAAATTATGTGAAAGAAATGTTGGATAGAAGCTTTGCTCAGGGGAGTGTTGAGGAATCGGACCCACAACGTTCTTGGTCCATAACCTGTACATAAGCCTTTGTATAGTTCATCTCCACCTCTTCTAAAGTAAATTATAGGAATAATAAAAGCCAGGTAAAAGGGACAGAGGAGATGGAAGAGGAGATGCTCTTCATCGTGCATGTATTCTTGTTGTCTGAGCATTAACATCTGACTTTTTCTATGATCATCTTTGTTAAGGTGTGTAACTTAAGCTGGCCTTTTGAATTAAGTCTTGGAGAATGAGGGGAATATTCTTATCTACAAAAGGGGAAAACCCAATTCATATCTGCAAAAGGGGAACCATTGGGTTAGAGGGTGACTTGAGGGCCAGGATAAGGCTCGCCCCCACACCAAAACCCCTCAGGTTGGGGAATCTCTAGCAGCCACTTTTCCGTCCCCAACTCCTCCTCCTCCTCCTCCTCTTCTTCATCCTCCCCCTCCTCAGGGTGTAGCCGATCTCTCCGATCCGGCTGCAAAACTCGGTAATAGTGACAGTCTCTGCCCTGGTCCGGGTCGTAAGGTGGTGCCAAAATGTCGAGGAAAGCGGCGGGTCCGCCCACGGCGTCGATCTGGTGCAAGTTGTCCCGAACTGGGCTGAGCAAACACGGGGCGCTGTGCTCACTCAGCTCGTCGGTGGAGCGCAGCACCGACAGCCGCAGCTCGGCCCGCTGAAACGGGGACAGGGGCGGCTCGAAGCGCGGCTCTGTTTCCGTTTCAGGATCCAGCGGCTTGTGGGGTTTGTCGAAGCAGCGGATCTTCACCTTGCCGTACAGCACCTTCAACATGCCGTTCATGTCCGGGTGGTCGTGCAGCGGGATGCCGGCGCCACTCCGAAGCAGGAACACGCCCATGCTGAAGGCGTCCGTCTCGCAGATGTGCATGTAGCTGACCGGCGCCGCATTTTTGCGCTGTTTCGAGTGCTTTTTGGGCGCTGAGATCCGCAAATCCGAAGCCCCGATTTCGCCAAGCAAGGCGCCGAGCCGCGCCTGATTGTCGGCAAAAACTTTACCGTCGACGTTCGCGTTTTGAAACGTCACGTGAGCCTGGCTCGCGATTTTTTGGATCAGCGACGACTTGGCATCTCCTGGCATGGTTTTGTTCTGGTCGTATTTCTTTTTTTTTTTTTAAAGAACAACAAGCAAAAATCCGTTTCACCGTCAACAAGTGTTTTTTCCTTCGGCTTCCTTCCCAAAGCTAAATACGTGGTTCTCCTCCAGATGTCTAATACTAGTGTTAACCGGCACCGACACCGTTGTAAACGTTACGACTTAAAACGCGCCATGCTTCCAAAAATGTATTTCTTTTACTTACATATTAAGAGCAGCATGAATAGTTCCTTCGACACACAGTTTCTCATCTCCATCTGAGCCACAAGTCCGCAGCAACGGCGCCTGCGTAAATAAAGCGAGGCGCGACGGGGTTTGTAGTTTATGGACGCGTAAAAACGGCCGGTTAAAACTTACTAAAACTCATACCGACCCGATTTTATTACAGAATCATATTTTTCGAACAGGGAAATGTCTAGGTCTTGAGAAAATTAGCGAGATTCTTGTTACTTGAATTAAGTTTTTAATAACACCTATCTCGCTCAACTTCATTTCCCACAATTCTCTTCCCCCAGTCTCTTGTGAGTAAGGGGCATTCAACTCTGTCCCTCCCCACCCTCATAACCTTCTGAACCTCTTTTTACCCCGCTTTTTCTCCCTCACTTTCCCAAAATGCATTAAGAAAATGTTCACTGCTAATCTGAAGTAAAGCATTTTCACATTAAGTTTTCAATAAACACACTTTGAAACAATATGGTGGAGGGGGAAAGATCACGGTAATCTAGTAATCACTGTAATCACCGACCAATCGCATTTCCTATAAACTGTGGACCTATAACATTCAGTGTCCCAGGAGAGTGATTTTTTCCCTTGGGACAGACCATTAAAAAGAAGGACAGTCCCGGTAAAACCGGGACAGGTGGCAACCCTACTCTAATCAGCGTTGAAGCTACTTTTAAAAGGTAGCTTTTCGAGCCCCAAATTACTTACGATTAAAAGAATGTTAGCTACAGCCAAGCTACTTTTTACATATAGTAAGTAGATACACTACAAGCTACAGAGAATGAGTATGCAAAAATGTGGAAAGTGATGTTCAGAGTAATGCGAACATCTTAAAAAAACCAACAATATAATTAATGCCTAATCACAACAAGGTTTACGGCCACGGATTCATGCTTCATCTCACAGCTGCCAAGAGCATGCCAAGCAGTGAGCTGGGGCTGCACACCACAGTAGCCTATCAGATGCCACTTCTGCCAGTTTAACACCAAACAAACATTTGAAAAATCTCATCTTCACAAAAAGTAAATTAAAAAAAAGATCTATTTTGCCATTCTACATTACTATTTGACAAATACAGTTACTGAAAAAGCTATTTTAATGGTAGCTTTACTACTGACAAGCCACTGAAAGCAGTAGTTAAGTCATTATCATTGCTAATTTTAGTTAGCTACTACCCAACACTAGTCATAATGCAGTTTTCCTTTAGAATTTTGGCCATATTTGTAAATTTTGCAAAAGTTTTTTCTTACATCTGTAAGAAAGTTCCTAAGAAAAGTCATTGTCAGACTAATAACGTTTCTACGTTCATTTTTATAATGAGGAATTAAGTGTGCATGCAGTAAAATTAAGTAAAAGTGCTTCTAAGCATTCAAATATTAAATTCTTACTGAAGAACAAATCTCAAATAAGAAAACATTTATAAATGTTATAATCTTTGAGACAACTGTTTTACATATGGCTTGTAAGAACAAATGTCTTCTGTAAACCAGTCGGTGAATGAGGGCCATTGTTTTACATAAGGAACGTTTATCAACATCTTCAGCACTGGTCTATTGTATACAAAGTATATATTTCAAACCACATACTACTATATTGAAGGCTAAATAGTAATATTTGCGCACAGTATTTGGGATACAGCCTTTTGAAGGAGCTAAGGAACTGACTTGGCAGAATCTAGCTTCTGTACTAAGTGAAGTGTCTCTCTGTACAGAGCCACAAAAGGCCGAGCTCTTCAGATATAATGAGGCTCTCTCACTTCCGGCAGGGCTGATGCAATTAGCTTTCCCAAAGCTCACAAAACACACACGTATGGTCATATCTTGCTATCTTTGTGAGGTTCTTCCAACGGTCCCATTATTTTCAGATACTGCAACAACACTCAGTGTTGGGGAGTGATGATAGAAACTCAACTACTCTATTCAGCAGCCATATTTATCAAATTGTATGACTCCAAAATGGACAGAAGTTACACATCTGAGTGTAACTTATGCAAGCTGAAAATCAAAAGACTGTCAATCTTTAAAACAGCTTTTGAACCACGTTGTGGGTTGACATTACATTGTTAAAAATAATATACTATATACTTCTATACTATAAGCAGTAGCTTGTTGTAGCTTAGCTACTTTTAATCATAAGTATTTTGGTAGATTGAAAAACTACAGCCCAACAATGGCTATGCATAACCTAAACCGTAACCATAACCTCACCAACTAAATGTAAATATTTGAAATAAAAGCATCATTTTCTTATTGAAAACCAATTCTTGGTTCTGAAATACAAACATGCCCTCAAAAATATAAAATAAATCTAACAAATCTTGTTATAGAGGACAATCAAGTTCTCACAACCACAGATACCATTTTTTTTTAAAGATAAATGAATATGGCTAAGTGGTCAGCACACAAAATCATGTTACAATGTCAGTGTGAAAGGTCTATGTAATTGCATTACATAATCTTGCCCTCAGTAACTAAACACAAATCTTAGGAATCTTTTAGGTTTTTTTTAAATGGAATGCTGCTATAAATGCATGCCTTCCTTTTGAGAACAGGTGTTGACATCTAATCACAAAGTCTCAAAAATTTTAAAATCTCTTTTTTTCCCTCTTTGACAGACAATAATATTCTTACAACCACATAGAAACCCAGCTCTTAGGTCTGAAGTTAAAGAGACTCAGGTTAAAGTCATCAACATACAAACATGTAAACTCTATGGGTGTAAAGGGGTGTAAATCACAAGTTTAATCTGTTTAGCCAATCCCAGGAACTACAGACTCAAGGCGGGGACCGACCCTGGGCAGGCGCCAACACACTGTAGGGCTCAAAGTTTTCATTTTGGATCAATCCTATGGGCTCATTAAATAGATGTATCAATCTATGTATCATAACACCCCTATGATATATACTGGATGTCTGATTTTTTCATTTCATCTTTATGATATGGGTTCGTTGATCATTAAATTCATTTATTCATGTAAATCAATGTATCGTTACACCCTACTAGAACCCTTTTGGTAGGTCAGAACTTGTCAGCATACGTGCAAATACATAATGTTTTCTTTTGGCATGATCCTAAAGGAAAGTGATAGGTCTAGGTAATTGCTTTCTTGATCATGCAATATATATATATATTTTTAATTTTTACATGATTTTTGTACTCTCTCCATAGTTTGGAAATAGAAGGCACTCGGAATAAGAGTGTCTAATAATAATATTGTATCCAAGTGTTTATAACTCAAGAGTATTTCATTTTAGTTTGTAGATTTTTTTAAATTACAAAAATGGTAAATGAAGACTATGTGGATTACATTTCTCTATACAGTCTGGTCATTGTTTATCGGACAACACATCAGAGACTGGCATGCCCGTTAGATGACAATGAGCGAGTTTTTCCAAGCCAGATGCAATCGCTCTCAATGGCCAAAGTCCAAGCTGGAGAAAGGCAACATTATTCTCCGATGTTTAAAATGTGCATGACTTACATAGCGAAGGAGTCAGATGGACTGGAGTTCATACTTCTTGGCGAATTCCAGCAGAGCAGCCTGAATGAGCGGGCGATTCTTTTCCTCTGAGCAAATCTCCATAGAGGACAAAAAGTCCAAGCGCTCACACGTCTCGCTATGAAGGTCCTTTTTGTTGAGCCTGGGCCTGTTGTCCGATCTGTCATGATTGTTAGTTTATGTATGCGTCTTTCCATACTGGAACCTTCTTTTCATCCCCCCCGCTAAACAAATGACTTGTACCAGTAATTCCATCAAGACCATGCAAGAAAATGCAAACAGTGTGTATGGACAATAAAAATGCATGAGCCGGGTTTATTATGCAGGACAAAATATCTGCATGTAAAAATGAAAATGTTTGTTCTTTTCATAAAGCTAGTGCTGTGTGATTTCCACATGATTTCTGGGTTTGGTAATAAATGCAAATCAATGTGGCATGTGCGTATGTTTTTTCGTCACAGTATATGCTTGATCTTGTTACAAATGTCCCTTCAATCCCTTAAATGGATAGTATTTCTCCTCAAAATCCAAATACTGGAGACTTCCCACTAAGCAATTTTGCTGCACTTATTAGGCTAGCAATCACAGACTATAACTCATCCATTATCATTTCCATCCTGTTAGCCTCTACTCTGTTGACCACTGCTACTATTTAGGTTTTGTCTCATTCTTAACATAACAGTGACAGTGACATGGTAGTTTGTCTTTTGGCTAGGTTGAGAGGCTGAACAAGACCGATATATCCAGTCAAGAGCTCTTCTATGGTCTGACCATTGGATTGGAAGAAGGATTAATGGAGGACTAAAACATACAATAAATGCCAACACACAAACTTAAAAATGTGGAGCTACAAAATTGGGATTCCTAATGAAATGGCAGATGAGGGTGTATTGCTCATAAAACCATCCTGACTTAAAGTGAGATAAGACAGCTCTGTTTTTATTGGCTGCCTCCATTCAGATCTCAGCTCCCAAAGAATTCTTGGTCACTAACTGCTCATTGCCATCTGTGGGTCAAAGGCTGACGCCTGATAATCCAAAAAACACACTTGAAATGTGTTCTGACCCCTCAGCCGAGCACACTTCCCAAAGGACTTGACACTGGATGATTGCTGCAGTCCAAACTTTAAAAATAACTCAAACTCACATGGTGTGATTTTTCAGAGATTTATGATTTGTGATTAAAATAAGATCAATTCATGGGATGCTTTTGTCTAAACATCCTTTAATACACATATTACTAATAACAGTTCCAATTGCCTGTGTTTCAGAGCAGATTGAAAGAAGTTCTGGCAATCAGACAAGGAAGAAAAAAAATCAGCTGCCTACCTACCACATCCATTGATCTATTTGCTCAGGAAGAAGTTGTTGAAAGAAGCTGTGGGCTTTGAGCAACAGGTTTCCTGATGACAGCTGTAAGATCCTATCTATCACGGTGAGGGAGACCTCGCTGCCTTTCACGCTTGGCCTCCGAACCGGAACAGGTTCTACAAGCAACCTTGAATTAGAAAGGATGAGAGCTGATGTTCTGCCAGCCCCGGGGGAAGATGTAAAGGGGGACTTTTTTATTTTCGTATCACTTCGGCGGATTGCAGAGTCGACAGCTGGGCGGCAAGAGCAATGGGTTGCAGTGAAAAGTCTTACCCTCGCAGTCAACACTGGGACATTCTTTTTTAGACAAATGTTGCAGTCAAAAAGACCGTTTAAACAGTTGAAAAAGGACAAACTAAGCCTAGCCCTGTTGCAGTCTTGACAGAAATTAAGATGAATGATTTTGTGGTATTAGGGTGACACTGGCATCCATGGAATAGCTTCAGACCTGTGGACCTCACAATCACTTTCTCCCAAGAATTTCTGGGACATTGTCATCTTTACATGCATCAGCTGTTGATGAGGGGCTCTATAAGTAGCCATCTCATTTATGTTAGCAAAGAGAAAACTGAAATGAAAGATAAGAATTGCTCAATAACTTTAAAAACCTTGTCTAAGAATATACAAATTCTGTTCCCCTACACCCCCGAAATCACCACTTTAGACTGTATGAAAATATCATGCAACTCTTCATTGTAGATTTAGTTTAACAAAGACTGCTCCCAGATAGCAGCCAATTGACATTATTTTTAAATTGGGAGTAATTGTTTGTTGGACATCAATTGGCTTATTGATTTATTATTGCTACAACATTATATCTGGGGCCAAAAGATTTGGAAATACTGAATGCAATGCTCTTTAACTTGGAAATATTTTTCTCTAGTATCAAGTATCTCTAGTAAAATCTTTGTTACCATTACTTCCTCTTTGAGTGGTAACTAGGTCTATTTAAGAAATAATGGATTGACCATCTTGTCATGAGATCCAGTTTTGATTAAATGTCAGGGATTTCTACACCGAGTTCCAATAGAATTAAGAATGTTTGCCTGAAACAAACAACAAAACTTGAGAATCAGTTCCTTGTTAAGAAATGGACACAATTTTAGCAAGATACCAAAGCTACTGTACCTGGATGTGCTTGGGAAAACAGAGTTTGACTCAAGAAACCCTGAGAAGGTTGTCACAGTCGAGGTGTGTCAGAGGGAAGAGGGTTTCGATGTGGCCCGGCCTTCCAATGTCCATCCCTATGAGGCCTAAAGGAGGCTTGCATTGCTATGCAAATTCGGCCTCTTGTTGGGGCGGAAGCCTGTCGCCATCAAGGTGGACCGACATGCAGGGAGGGGCCGGGGGCAGGAAGGAGCTCTCTTGCCCCACCGGGGGGCTTTCAAGCTTTGTGAGGAAAATGATGCACGAGACAGCGTCTCCTTTGGAGCCCAAGGAGAACACGACAGAGAGGGCCGATGCCTGTGAAAACACCATCTCCCGTAATGGAGACGGATGGCCATGTCCTGTCTCCCGGTTATTGTCACCGATCAAGATTGAAATGGGCCCTCCGTACGAGGGACCTCATCCGGACGGCAGCTGACGTCTGGCTGGCACGAGGTGCTGACTGTTGCCTTTCCATCCGCCGCCAACACCGCCGCTGGAAGTGACGACTCGGATGGGGCCCTTTTTTCTACATCCTCTTCTCAACCCTTCTCCGAAACATTCCTGGCATTTTAGGCTACATTGCTTTCATATCCCAGGTTTGAAGGTTTGACTAGCAACAGGACAAGCTCCCGACAGGCTGATGAGGGGGGTATTTTTTGGAGCATGTTAATGAGCGAGGGCCCAGGCGAGTGGCTGTTGAAGAATAACGGATGTTTTGCCTTGAAAACGGGGACGAACTTGGAACTAAGTGGAGGGACCGAGTGTTGTGTCGTGACTTTAATCAAAATGAGCCGGTAAGGGGGAGACAGGGGAAAAAATATAATAATAATAATAATCTGAATAAGAAAAGGGTTCATGCGATGAATCATTTCCTGCCATCATTTTGGAGCCGACCGTTTTTTCTCCCTCATTCTGAGGTTTGAATTAATATCAAGTGGCATAAATGCTTTCTAATGCTCCATGAGAAGATGTCCATGGTCCATTATGCTACTATCATCACAGCTTCCTGTCATCGTGCAGTTTGTTTTTGGCACCAAAATAAATTCAAGTGGCCAAAAATGGAGAAACTGATTGTGTAACATCAAACATGCCACTCCGTCCATGTGGTACACCCACTCTTGGCTTTGCAAGTTCTCTTCATGTGAAACTGACTGGTTCCTTGCTTGTTAGTCATCATTTGTTTTGGTGCACATCTGAGTAAATTGCCCAATATGCATCTTTTTCCCACAGGAATAATATCTTCTAAAGACTTGGATGAAAAATACTATTAAAGAAAATAAAGTTTGAATTATTGTGCATCATTATAACTGCTTAGAGGATCTGGACTGGTCATACGATTACCTTTTGTGGAAGTGAGAGTTCTTCTAGTGCATGCTGCAAAAGGCGTCCAGTGTGTCAAATCCATGAGCTTCCTGCATTCCCTTTTCCCTTGAAGTGGTGCTTTCCACTCCTTGGTAAAACCAATAGAGTGCAGTTCCGAAATCAGATGTCTCAGTTTCGCTTTCATTCATCCCCAGACGCTGTCCATTTTTGCTTCTTTTGAGTCCACCCTCAAAGCTAGACCACAGAAATGGTGTCGAGGGACGAAGACCATATCCTCCCATGGAGAGAGGAGGAAGAGCGATATGAAGAAGATGACAAGATGTAAACAGAGAGAGAAAGAGAGACACCAAGAGAGGTTGTTGGAGGCCCTCGCTAACCACGAACAGACGAGTGCGGGGGCAGCGAGTCAAGCAAAGAGCAGAAGGGCACGAGCAGTCAGGGGGAATCCACAGGCCTCTAAACGCGGATCTGAAACCAGCCGTACAGAACTCTTCCCCGCTGAAAAGGTCAAAGGCTGCCCTTTTAAGGCTGTTCCTGAAGCTGCTTGTGTAGCTAAAATTAATAGCACTATGTGCTATGATTAAGAAGGTGACTAAGACTATGGCAACCTGGAAAAAAAAACAACTAAATTTGTCTGCGATTGCCAAGTAAACAGACAACCGTAAGCAATGGTTAATAAAGCATCTGAAAGTCTCAAGTAACAATAATGCATTCTAATAATAAATAATAATGGGCCTTATCAACTGTTCTTAAGAAGAATTTGTTCTTAAAACAAGGAATATGAATCACTACTTACTCATTTTTCACCAAGATTCTGAAGTTCACCAATATTTTCTTATTTAAGTGATTAAGGGAAAAATCTATAATACAAGAAATCCACAAACCGCCAGCACATTTTCAGTGATTTAATGGATTTCTTAACTGTGTAAATTTACAGCAGTTAGGGTTCAATAAGGCTTGGACAGACAGAAATATATACTGAGATTTAAGAAGCAGGTCAAGCTTTCAGGTTTGGGTGTGAGCACCCAAGCTGGTTCAATGGGGCGGAAAGTCGATCCCAAAACCTTCATTTCAGTTCGCATCTCATGCTGGTGTCTGATGGGAGTTTGGTCATGGTTGTGAAATGAGTGATCATTCCACTTCAAATGCTACTACGGTGAAAGTGGCCCAATTCATCAGAGCAATCTTCGAGAACGAATAAAAGGTGGGTGTTGGAGAGGAAGAGTGAGGGGAGTAAGAGAAAGAGTGAGAGTGAGAGAGAGAGAGCAGACTTTTATTTTCCATGACAAAATGGTGTGATCCTCCCCCAAGCAGGCTTCTGATGTATGAAGCTTGTTTTCTCCACTCCTCAAAGCCCATTCCCTCTCTCTGGGGAGGACATATATCTCAATGAGGCGTTATCCTGTAATGAAACACTCATTTTTCACTTTTAAAAAAACTTGACCTGATGAGTTCTGCGCTACTCAGTCAGGTGAAGTTGCAGGTCTGGCAAAGTTTAGCACTTGTTCTGATCATCTATTTTCACAGGTCTCATCATTTGTGTTCACATTATTAATAATATATTTATTCTGATAATAATATTATTTATCATAGAGGTAAAAAAAACATTATTTTTTTAGATATCAAAATACAACACAAAATATTTTTTATATTATAATAATTTGTAATAGTAATAGTAAAATGACCATTTATTATTATTAAATCCTTTTAATAAAAGCAATTCCTATTTGATAAAATATAGTCCTAATAAATAATAATATAATTAAAATATAACTATACCATTAATATCAAAGTAACAAACAGTAACAAGTTTCTTTTTGTTATTGTTTATAAGAAAATAAATAGAAATATTTTTTTACAGTTTTTATACAGTATATAGGTAAATATACTACAGTATTATATTTAAACAAAAAATGTGTAAACCTAAATTGATAAAATGTTCTAATACTCACTTAAAATACTGTTTAAGGCTGTGATAAAAATAATTTAAGTACAAAAAAGAAAAAATACAATTTAAATATTACTACTATTACTAAAATAACACTGTAACGTCATATCCTAAGGAGGTGGCTTGTGTCAGCTGTGAGAAGTGTTGTTGGAAGCGAGGCCATTGTCCCAGTCTCAGCTGTGTGGCCCACTGGGTAAAGGCAGGAAGCACTGCTGCCTCATCACTACCGCACTCACGCCCTTGCTGTCACCCGGTCAAGACCTTTTTCACTATCTCTTATTTGCCTCTCTCATGTTGCAACTGTTGTTTTTGTCCCTTTATTAATACTCCTTGTAATTTGAACCATAGCAACACCCAACGTTGTCACTTTCATGCTTCTAAAAGTAACATTGACTTCTGTTTTCATTTATTCATTATCCAAATCAGTTCATTTCAACCAGGGTCATGGGACAGGACCCTTAAGGGGCAGATTTAGAGCCATTTAACCTATAGTGCAAGCCTTTGGACTGTGGGAGGAAACCGGAGCACACAGAGGAAACCCATGTGAACATGGGGAGAGCATGCAAACTCCACACAGACCTACGGCCGACCTGGGGATCAAACCCAGGACCTTCTTGCTGTGAGGTGGCAGCGCTAACTACTGCACCACCATGTATTTACACCAGGAGATGCCCGAGCTGAGCAATCAGGATTATGGCAAAAACAGAGAGACTCAGGAGGAGCTACTATTCTCACACCACAAGACTTTTAAGCCAGGGCATGACAACACTAATTCCCACCTGTGTGATATAACACAAAGTCATGTGAACTCTTCTTGCCTGTCACCAACCTGCTACTTTAGACTTTGCTTATATGTCCATTTACAGTATGCTTATATGTCATCAACTTGCCTTTAATGAACTGTATGTGTATTTGTTCATTCTGCAACACACATTGCACTTCAAATACATACACTGTGTGCACAATTATTAGGCAAGTGAGTATTTTGACCATATCATCGTTTATATGCATATATTTCAACTCCAAGCTGTATAAACCTGAATGCTTATTGGATTGAAGTCTATCAGGTGATGTGTATTTGTGTAATGAGGGAGGGTGTGGCCTAAGGAGATCAACAGCCTATATCAAGGTGTGCATAATTATTAGGCAGCTTCTTTTCCTCAGGCAAAATGGGCCAAAAAAGAGATTTAACAGACTCAACAGATTTAACAGAAAAATCAAAAATTGTAAAAAGTCTTTCAGAGGGATGCAGCACTCTTGAAATGAGTAAGATATTGGGGGCGTGATCACAGAACAATCAAGCGTTTTGTTGCAAAAAGTCAACAGGGTTGCAAGAAATTTGTTGATTAAAAAAAGACGCAAGTTAACTGCCAAAGATTTGAGAAGAATCAAGCGTGAAGTTACCAGGAACTCATTATCCTCCAGTTCCACCATATTCCGTAACTGCGACCTACCTGGAGTGCCCAGAAGTACAAGGTGTTCAGTGCTCAGAGACATGGCCAAGGTAAGGAAGGCTGAAAGCCGACCCCCACTGAACAAGACACATAAGTTGAAACGTCAAGACTGGGCCAAGAAACATCTCAAGTCAGATTTTTCAAAGGTTTTATGGACTGATGAGATGCGAGTGACTCTTGACGGACCAGATGGATGGGTTCGCGGCTGGATCAGTAACGGGCACAGAGTTCCACTTCGACTTAGACGCCAGCAAGGTGGAGGTGGGGTACTGATGTGGGCTGGTATCATCAAAGATGAGCTAGTTGGACCTTTTCAGGTTCAAGATGGACTCAAAATCAACTCCCAAACCTACTGCCAGTTTTTAGAAGACACTTTCTTCAAGCAGTGGTACAGGAAAAAATCTACTTCTTTCAAGAAGACCATTTTATGCAGGACAATGCTCCATCACATGCATTGAAGCACTCCACTGCAAGCCTGGCCAGTAAAGGTCTGAAGGATGAAAGAATAATGACATGGCCCCCTTCCTCACCTGACCTAAACCTTATTGAGAACTTGTGGGCCCTTCTTAAACAGAAGATTTACACTGATGGAAAGCAGTACACCTCTCTGAACAGTGTCTGGGAGGCTGTAGTTGCTGCAGCTCAAAACGTTGATCATCAACAGATCAAGAAACTGACAGATTCCTTGAATGGCAGGATTATTACTGTTATTGACAAGAAGGGTGGCTATATTGGTCACTGATTTTTTGTTTAAATGACAGAAATGTTTATCTGTTAAATTTGAGTTGTTTGTTAATAATTCTCAGTTTAACAGATGTAAATGAAAAAGTGAAATGGTAAAATTGTATTGTTTCATTTAGTCGCGTAATTCTGCACACTAATAGTTGCCTAATAATTGTGCACACATATGTATTCCCCTGAGAATGTGCACACTCACATTTCCTTTGCACAAAAATTCATGTTTCAGGTGTATTAACATTTTGGATTGACCGTTAGCACTGTATTTGTTCTATATTAAAATAAATCCTCAAAATACTCACTTTCCTAATAATTGTGCACACGGTGTAGTTTCTGCCATAATATGCATATTTAGAGTCACTGTCTATAGTATAAACATTTTAAGAACATTTTTCTATAGTTTCATATGATTTCTTTAACTTTAACCTGTTGTTAGCTTTTAATTTCTAGATTCTTTTTGGCAGTAGACCCTTGGTCTCAGGATCGTTCAGGGTAGATTTGACTGCTTGTTGTACCTGTATAACTATGTACAGTGCTGCTTAAAAGTTTGTGAACCCCTTAGAACATTTCTGCATAAATATGACCTAAAACATCATCAGATTTTCACAGAAGTCCTAAAAGTAAATAAAGTGAACCCAATTAAACAAATGAGACAAAGATATTATACTTGATTATTTATTTACTGAGGAAAATGATGCAATATTACATATCTGTGTGCTGCAAAAGTATGTGAATCTCTGCTTTCACTGTCTGGTGCGACCCGCTTGTGCAACAATAACTCCCGTAAGTGATGATCACTTCTGCACGTTGACTTCGAGGAATTTTAGCCCATTCCTAAGCACAGAACAGCTTCAACTCTGGGATGCAGGTGGGTTTCCTCAAATGAACTGCTCGCTTCAGGTCCTTCCACAACATTCGATTGGATTCAGGTCAGGACTTTGACTAGGGCATTCTAAAACATGAACTTTATTCTATTTTAACCATTCCTTTGTAGAACAACTTGTTTGCTTAGGGTTATTGTCTTGCTGCATGGTCCACTTCCTCTTGAGTTTCAGTTCACAGACAAATGCCCTAACATTTCACAATTCAGGGGTATGAATCAGAATCCATTGCTCCATCAATGATGGCAAGCCGTCGTGGCCCAGCTGCATCAAAACAGCCCTAAACCATAATACTACCACCACCATGTTTCACAGATGGGATAAGGTTCTTATACTGGGGTGAAGTGTTTCCTTTCTCCAAACATAACACTTCTCATTTAAACGAAAAAGTTTTATTTTGGTTGCATCTGTCCGCTAAACATTGTTCCATTATCACTCTGGTTTGTCGATGTGATCTTTAGCAAACTGCAGCTGTGCAGCAATGTTCTTTTGGAGAGCAGTGGTTTTCTCCTTGCACACCACTGTTCTTCTGTCTTCTTCTGATGGTGGACACATGAACATTATCGTTGGTCAATATGAGAGAGGCCTTTAGCTGCTTACCCTGTTACCCTGAGATCCTTTGTGACATCACCGACTCTTACATGCATTGCTATTGGAGTGATCTTTGTTGTTTGGCCACTCCTGGGGAGGGTGACGGTGGTCTTGAATTTTTTCCATTTGTACACAATCTGTCTGACTGTGGATTGGTGGAGTCCAGACTCTTCAGATATGGATTCTCCGGCCTGATGAGTCGTAACAACTCTTTTACTGAGGTCCTCAGAAATCATCTCTTTTTCGTGCCATAATACACCCCCAAACATGTTGTGAAGATCAGACTTTGATAGATTGTTGTTCTTAAAATAAAACACAGCACCCACTTACACCTGATTGTCAACCAGTTGATTGGAAAACACCTGACTCTATTTTCACCCTCAAACTCTTTGATAATCCAAGAGGTTCACATACTTTTGCAGCACACAGATATGTAATATTGCTTCATTTTCCTCAATAAATAAAGTATAATGTCTTTGTCTCATTTGTTTAATTGGGTTCTCTTTATCTACTTTTAGGTCATATTTATGCAGAAATATAGAAAGTTCAAAGAGGTTCACAAACTTTCAAGCAACACTGTATGTGACAAATAAAGAATCTTGAATCTCTTTAAGTAGGGGTGTAATGATACACTGCTCTACATCGATACATCAGTTTACATCGATTCAAAATAAAATCATTGACCAGACCTTTTTATTAAAACATCTGTCTGGTTATTAAACTATTTGTCTGGGTGAGCTCAGAAATAAAACTGTCAAATGATATTTTAGTTACATTCTGTAATTTGATATGAAGCGGCCTCTGTACTTTTGCCCATAACCGGGCATATGTTGACCAAGTTGGAAAGATTCCTTCACTGTTGCAGTCAAAGTTAGATTAGCTTTTAACTATATTATTAAAATTAATTCATTATTACATGGCCCATGACATTTAAACATGTAGCTACGATACTTAAAAATAATTACTGACAATGCAATAGACTATTGCAACATCGGCACTGGCGATTTTGTGCATGTGTCTGTGTGAAAGAGGGGCATTTTTGAACTTGTAATTGCAAAAAAGATTGTCACATTTGGTCATAAATTAACAAGTACATCATTAAATTTGTCATGTATAATTAATATGGTAATATCATTCCACAAATCAAAATCAAGTCAAAGTTTTGTCATCTAAGGCATATACAAGTATACAGAGAGACAAGGCGATGTGGTTCCAGTATTTGCAGAGTACAAAGAAGGCACATAGAACATGCATATATAAACAAACTATATAATATAAAATCTGAACAAGAAGTAGAAAATGTGCAATTTCATGTACACAAATTATTTGTATGTGCAAATAATGCAAAATGGAGAAAAAATACAATTGCAATACTGGAATGTACTTTTGAAATGTGCATAAGATCTGCAGCAGTTTCATTTTGATTTGTGGAATGATATTACCATATTAATTACATATGAATCTACAGACAATCTAAAAAAAAAAACAGTATCTAAGACAGTATGTAAATACAATGTAGCATAGAAGAGTTTGAGCATGTAGCAGGGTGTGTATCATAAAACTGTGATGTGTAAAGTGTAGAGCTCACAGTTTGGGTGTGTGTGAGGGCAGGCTGTGTGTTAAGGAGTTTGATGGCTTGTGGGGAAAATGCTCTCAAAGGTATTGTAGCTTCACATTTAATATTTATAATATAATAGTCACATTGTTGCAAATTTAATTCAGAATGCATCAGGTAATGAACTTATGGCAAAAGTATGGAGGTCCCATATTGTCTACAAGTAGGCTAACGATGTTCTCAACAGAAGCTAGAAATGCCTTTTCAACTGATCTGAGGCCTGCTGTGTGAGCCTTTCCACATTTTCACTGATCTCCTGAGGCTCAGTGGTCTAAGCATTGCTCAATCAAATGCAGAAGTTGTTGTGGTGCACAGTGTGCTGTGCTCAGACAAATAATCACTCACTCACTCACTTATTTTTATCTGCATGGGTTCAAACAGTGGCAATTAAACCCAGATCATCACTGGAAGTACAAGTCTGAGGGTCGAGGGCTCTTTTAGGCCTGACATTTGGGAAGCACTCCCCAATTTCAGGCCTTTTATTTACACTGGCCCAAGAAGAACCCATGTAGCATTCATTCATTTGCTTTTAAATTAAAACGAAAAACCACAATTTAAGAAATATGTTTTTTCCTTCTTTGTTTCTTTCTCTGCTTACTTGTTTCTTGTTTTCTTCGTAATTTTCTCTGACGCATTTTGTTATTTCTTTCTTTTTACTTACTTACTGTCTTACTTTTTCCTTCTTTCTTAGTTACTTTATTTATTTATTTCCCTCTTTCTGTAAATTGCTTTTTTAGTTTTTCTTATTTTCCTTTTTTCTTTCATTCTAATTTTCTGTTCTTTATTTCTTTATTTTTTCTTATTTTCTTTGCTTCTTTCTTACCTTTCTGTCTTGCTTAGTTTCTCTTCTTTTCTTTGCTTACCTTTTTCCTTCTTTCTCGCCTTATTTCTAGTTTTCTTACTAACTTTCTCACTTAAATTCTTTCTTTTCTGTTCTTTCTTGGTTACTTTGCTTCTTTCTTTTGTTCCTACTGTCTTTCATGCTTACCTTCTTACGTTCTTTCTTTCTTTCTATCTTTCCTCTTTTGGTCAGGGCGGACTGCATCTAACTTTCTTTTATGTCTAGCGATACTGGCTAGGCAGAGTGTGGGAAGCAAAGCTGTCACCTCTCTCTGGCCTTACCTAAAGCAGCCACCTGGTTGGCCGAGGTGCTCATTAACCCTGTTATTATTAAATTAACGGGCGAGCTCATTAGCACTGGCCTACGAAGCTGCGCTTGGTCTTCTCTCAAGGATCAATCGTCTTACGTCAGGCATTGTGCTCGGTCGACTGACGCCTGGCCCTTTTCACTGCACTACGATTAGCCATACTAGCGCTAATTATCCAGACCCCGGGCTCTTCAGAGATGAGACGAAGCCGCTCATTGTTTTTTTTTGGTAACTGAGCGTTCGCTTGGCATGCGACCCAAAAAAGAAAAAGAGCAGGGTGTCGAGGACAGTTCTGAGAAGGCCATTCCAGCTTTGGAAGAACCCTTGTAGACCAGACCGGCTCAGACTGATCTCGCACTTCTATGCAAAGAACTAACGAGGTATCCAAAGTGATGACAAATCCAGGAGCCTTCCATTAGCGAGATGGAGATACACTCAGTGACTGCCTGTTTTGGTTTTTTTAGCATCTTGTTTTACGTAAGCGCAGAAGAGCGAGGCACTCCGGAAAGTCACAATAAGACGTATGAGGAGTTCAACAATATGATTAGTTTGTTTAGTGGAAGTTATTATTCAAAAATCATTTATTACAGCTCTATAGTAGTGTCATGCTTAATAAAAGGTGTGACTAAACCACCTGACATCTCTGCTCTTGCGTGGCAAGAGATGTTCAAAATGCACGATGTCTGATCAGCATTCTCATTTTGGGTCGATCATTATATTGTTACAGCTCTAGTGTTGGTCAAGGATGGGCGATACGACCTAAAGTCATCACAATATTTTTCACTTTTTGCAGCAGTCTTACTTTTTTCTCCATGTTGTGGCATGTCCTGTCCCATTATATAAAAACAAATATTTTAATAACATGGAATGTTGTGTTTTGATTTGGGAGACAGCATTTTGTTTTATAGAAAGCCTTAAAAAAAAGATCTTAAAATTCACTGATCACACCCTGCCTCACCATTATTTGTTTTTGTATGTATGCTGTGGTGAGATGAGTGTCTGTCTCTATGGATGTGATTATTCTTTTTATTTTTATGCATTTTGATGGACTATGACAGACATTTTGATGGACTAAAAAGAGCCATGATGCAAATGGTATGCAAGAATTTAATAACACTGGGCCTCATCTTCCAAAATTTATTTCATAAATTAGCTTTTTAAAAAGGATTAATAATATGTATGTAAGTTTAATTGTATAATTATAACATTTAAGTAGTGCAATATTATACAGTCTGATTACAGATTCTGTAAAAACAAATCTCAAGTAAGAAAACATTGGTGCCTGTCAGGATCTTCCTAAAAACTGTGTAAGTGGATTTTAAGAACAGACATCTTTAACATAGTTGGTGAATAATAACCAATAAACCAATATGTTCTTAATCTTTTGTTTAATTTGTTCTTCAGAAATTTAAGACATTTAAACAGGAAAACATTAATCAACTGTAGAATTGAAAGAAAATGCTAACAGTCTATTGTTTTGCACAAGCATATGCAATAAAATTGAAGTATTCTACAACAGTTGTATATTCTGTTCTTACCTAGGAGCAAATCTCAAATAAGAAAATATTGATGAATGTCAGAATCTTGGTGAAAACTGCGTAAGTAGGTTCAAGGAAACAAATTTCTTCTTTAGGTTGTTGGTGAAAAAGGCCATTTGAAGACTAGTTTTGCAGCTACTGTACATACTGAATCAGTTGAAGTTCTCATCACCTTTGATGGAAGTCCAGCCAGAGAGCTGGAGTCATTCCAGTTTAAAAAAAGACCAGAAACCGGATGAGGAACTGAGTGTGTCTGTGAAGGTTTTCATTTGCCCAGCTCATAATCATTTTGAGAGCTTGAATCTGGACTTTATTTCAGGTCCTTCTAGATGTTTCACCTTTCATCTGAAATATTTCTACAGTTCTGAAAAATTTGATTGGACGGATCGAGAATTTAACATCTAATGGAGATGTCACCTTGAAAGCGGGTGTTTGCCATCCAGTGGGTCGTTAGGGTCACACAAGGCAAAGTGCGAGTCAGCGTGTGAGTCATAAGGGTCACCTGAGGCCAGGTGTGAGCCATTTGTGGATGGTTGCTCCTTGAAACGGACTTTTGGTCTAATCAATATAATTTAAAAAGGGAGCTCAGTACATTTGCCCATAACGTCTTTCAATATTGGCTGATTTACAAAATTTACTTGGGAGTGCCCAGCTAGCTAAGAGCATGGGAATCTTAATCTTAGGGTCATGGGTTCGAGCCCCACGTTGGGCACTGTGCTTTATTGTTAGGGCAAAAATCAGGGTCACAACTGTGCATGTCTGACTCTCTCATGATACAGTAGGAACTATAACAGGAGGCAAGTGAGTCCAAAACCTTCCTGATATCAGGTATGGCTAGCCACGCTTTGGCACAGGAGTTTTGTGCATTAACTTGAAGGCTAGTGTAAAAGATCATGGGTGTTAGTGGTGATAGTCTAGTGGTTAAGACACTCACCTCTGTGTGTTTGGATCATACCTCCAGTCCTACAATCATTGGCTCCCTGAGCAAGACCCTTAGCCCCAACTTGCTCTCAGTGAAACTGTCACTCTGGAAAAGAGCATCTGCTAAATGCCATAAATCGGCAAGTCACTGTTACTTTCACAATCAAATTCATAACCAAGTGTTTATGATTATATTTTTTTATTTTGTGATTATATTTATTTGTTTCTAGCTATCCTTCCTTCCAACTTTACCCTCACTACACCCATGAATAGCCTTAAGTAAGGGCTCACCAGGACTCAATCTTGATAAGCAAAAAACAAATAATTAAAATAAAATAATAAAATAAAACGCGATGACAGTAAATGGGCGGCACAGTGGCGCAGTGGTTCGCGCTGCCGCCTCACAGTGAGAAGGTCCTGGGTTCGATTCCTGGGCTGGAGGGCCTTTATGTGAAAGTGAGTGATTGTCACTGTGAACACAGCACAGCATACAGTGCACCACAATGAAATGTGACCTCTGCATTTAACCCATCCGTGAAGTAGCAGTGGGCAGCTAACAAGAGCCCAGGGAGCAGTGCTTGGAGATGGTACCTTGCTCATGAGTACCTCAGTGGTAACTTTACCGGTCCTGGATTCGAACCTGCGCAAACTGGGCGAACACTCTACCGTTACGCCACCAACTGCCCCTTGTGTGGAATTTGTATGCTCTCTCTGCAAGGGTTCCCTCCCACAGTCCAAAACCATGCTATATAGGTTAACTGGCAGCTCTAAATGGGCCCTGTAATGTGAGAGTGAGATTGTGTGAGTCCCCAATGCAACCCCGGTTGGGATTAAGCAGTTTGGATAATGAATGAATGAATGAATGAAAGACACAGTAAGACCAACATCTTTCTCACAGGCTCAAACTAACTTTAAACCCTTGAAAATGATTTCTTATCCTTGGCGTCTGTTTAATTTTGTATAATAAAGTTTAAAGAAAAAAAGAAAGAAAGAAAGGGCAGCAGGAAGGAAAAAAGGAAAGAAGGAAGGAAGAAGGATAGTAACGAGAAAGACAGTAACATGAAAGAAAGAAGGAAAGAAAAAACAAAAAAGCAAGCAAGAAAGAAACAAAAGCAAGAAAGAAATTAACAAAGACAGAAGGAAAGGAAGTAAGACGGTAAGATAGATAGATAGATAGATAGATAGATAGATAGATGGATGGATGGATGGATGGATGGATGGATGGATGGATGCATCGGTCTGCTTAATCAAGTGCCGCCATCTACTGGACAAAAAGCGTAACTGTCGAATGATCAGGGGGAATCAGTTTCATTTGCTGAGATATAATCCTAAATTTTCTCTAATAATTCCTAGATTTTCCTCTAATAATTCCTTAAATTAAAGCGTGAGAAAAAAAATACTTGAATAAACGAAGGACTGCTTGACAGCTCAGGCTGAAGAACAGTGGGCCAAAAAAACTGCCAAACGTGAAGAACCGCTAATTAATTATTATTATTTTATTTTTTTTAACAAAAAGCTACAGTTGAAGTTCAAACACACTTCGGTTTCTCATTTCCTTTGCTGTTCATCTCCGATCTTCAAAGACGGACACTCAAGGAGGAGGAGAAAAGGAGTAAAACCGTATTCATTTGGCCGGTATTTCTCTCTCGCTCGCTTTGATTCTTTACGGCCAGTGAAAGGACAGTGAGGGTTTTCTGTCACCCACACCAAATCGACAGACAAATAAATGAGCAAATGAGAAGGATGCGTGAGGTTGCTCTTCGTCTTTGTGAGCAGGTGATGAAGGGAAAAAACGCTTTATTCACTCGTTCGCTGCTGAATTCTCGGCTCCTTGGAAAAGCTAATAATGAGACGTATCAGCAACTTAAGAGCCCGTTTATTGATGCTGTCTGATGATAATTTGGGTTTGTTTTGATCTAACAGGTAGCAACCATAGTTACAGACTAAAAGGGTATATCTAGAGGTGTAACTATACAGCCATTTACATCGCTTCAGTGATCACGAATCCCATGCATACGTTACAAACGTCACTTAACATAGGACAGTAGTTCTGTTTTTAATAAAAGAGAATATTGTCTTTCCTTTAATTACCTGGTGAGCTCAGGAATTAATACTGTCAAACGGTCTGATATGAATGGAGGTGGTTGTGTTACATCAGCATATGATATTGTCTTGCATCTCGTATTTGTTGATACTCAAATTTCTTTCTTTGAGCCATTTAAGACAATCTTTGACATTTTAACATCTCAAAATTAATTCTCTGTAATAATTCTAATCCCATAAATGTTTTGAACATAAATTGTGGTGTTAAGGAGAAAGAGTACGTTTTATTGAATATTTATGCTATGGGGATTTCTGGGCCGGATTGTCTTCATATTGTTTTTAGTTCTTACTAATTTGTAATCCCTTCATTGTGTTACTTTCCTTGTTCTAAATGTTTGTCTAACATGTTCTTTTTTATTGTCATAGACTTAATATTCCAACTGCCTACTCCTGCAGAAAAATACTCTAAAATTAGCTAAAAGTCCCATGTTAGAATTCTACTTGAGTACAAATACTATTATTTTGCTAGTATTAGTTAGTCATCCTAATCCTTGACTCAAAGTCTTAAAATGGCAATTTCTAAAAGCCCTTTAATTCCAAATCACAAATCACCATCAGGTTGACTCTTAGCAAAGTGAATTGAAGTGAGTAATTATTTGTCATTGTCAACACAACACAGCACACAGCTCACAACAGCAACAAAATGTGACCTCTGCATTTGACTCATCCATGAAGGAGCAGTGGCCAGCTGACGTGTAGCACCTGGGAAGCAGTGTCTTACTCAGAGTACCTTTACTGGTGTGGGGTATGAACTGACAACTCCATAACTATTACACCACAATTGCCCTAACTGGAACATGTTCATGGTTTATCAACTAAAGAGATAAGACTCTTTTTCTGCCAAAGTCAGGTTCACAAAAGCCTGCAGGTATCAGGATTATTTCAAAAGAAATAATCACTCAAAAATAAATGAACTTGAAGGCTTTCTAAACACATCTAAAGACTGTAGGCAGCCCGGCCATTTAAGAATAATTCTTGCATCTGTGACACAGACTAAAAAGTTGTTTCCTGATGAACAAAGATGGATTTTTAAAATATCAATATGAATTTATCTGTAATAAATACTAATGGTAAATGTACCACTAAGGTACTCATGAGCAATATACTGTCCCCAAGTAGTGCTCCCCAGGCACTGCCAAAAAGCTGCCCACTGGCTCCTTCACAGATGGGGCAAATGCAGAGGTCACATTTCGTTGTGGTGCACTGTGCTGTGCTCACAATGACTATTTAATTATATAAACAATCATTCACTCAATTCTACCCCAGACACATTTTGAACATAAAATGTGTATTTCTAACCCTTATTATTTTTTTCATTCAGGTTTTTTCTTTATTATAATTATTATTATGCAAAAGTCCGACCATAGCCTAAACTGCATAAGTTATATCAAAACCCTTTGACGGACTAAACAGGACTGCATGTCAGACCTCAGAGACAAAAAATGGGACATGTCCGCCTATAGGTGGTGATATTATAAACCAATACACGTTTTAGCTTGTATCTCTTGAATGGTGTGAATTTTTTTAAAAATTCTTTTTCCCGCAGTTCCCGGGAAGCTCTTGAATCTAATGAACATTTATGCCTCCCAAAATCACTCGCCATTTTGAAAACTCATCCTCACCAACTCCGATACCGTTCGTCCGATTATCGCAAAACTTGGCACGCTTCATCTAGGCTCCGTCTAGGCAAAAGTTGTGTACAGAATTTTGATAACACAAACGGTTATGAAGTTATGCACCAATTTACATGCTACGTGTGGCATAATTACTGAAAGCCTATATCTTCTCAGCAAAACATCTAAACAAAACTTGGTAGACTTTGGACATCAGCTAAAGTGCAATCTGATGAATAACTGCCATAACATACATGTTAGGATCTCAAGAACCGCTCAAGATAAAAATCTGAAATTTGTAACACTTCAGCTCCACTCCTGAGTCAAATCCTAAAATATTGCAATGGTTGCTTAAAGGGGGCAGACACTATTACAATGACTACACATTGCCATATGTTCCATGTAGTACAGCCTGCACTGTACAAATTTCGCAGAAACCCTTTGGACTGCTGATGTGGGATGGTGCTCTGACCACATCAAAAATGACATGTCCACCAAGAAGGAGCACTACAATATGTTCATTTACATTTTTGCTCATATCTCTGGAGCCAAATGGAACGACAGTGCCCGGGAGGTGGTCCGTGCCAGTGCAACAGCTTGCAGTTGTATCTCTTTTTTCTTCCCAGTTGGACGTAGTCAAGGTGGGAAGCATTTGTAATCAAGGCAGTTACTATAAAGCACTGCAGGAAACCCTGCACACACAGAGTAGCAAATGTAGAATAAAGCATCAGGCTCAGAGGAAATAAATACAGTTGATCTACTTGAGCTGCTTGCTGCTATTAAAGGTGTTGGCGACTCCAACAGGGGGCGGTATCCAGAGTACCAATTACAATATCAAATTAGCAACTCAAATATCATAGCTGATATTTCAACTAGAGATGGGCCGATACCACTTTTATGTCTGATACCGATATTGTAAATTTGGATATCTGCCAATACCGATACAAATCCGATACAATGTCTTTTTTTAAACATAAAATAATGCTTTAAAAATGTCTGAATACATGACAGATTATTGTTATGCTTAAGGAAATGCTTGATTTAAATACTGTTTTCTTACTAAAACAGTGTAATAATTACACATGTATATGCTAAATTATTTGTTCTCAAAAATTGTTTAGACAAATTTCTTCTTATTGATTACACTAACATAAAATTGAAAAAAAATTGATAAATTGAAAATAAAATACTGAAGTTTGTCATTTTGAACCAATTTGGCCTATAAAATGAACTGCTTTTGCAGAGAACTACATTTCCCACAATCCTCTGTGCGTGCCCCGGAGCCACGTCACAATGAAGCTTTGGGCGCGCGTTCCAGAATAAACGATGGAAAATCTATGGGAAAATCTGAATAAACGGCAGAATTGTGAGTAGAACGCTGGTTGTTGTGGTTATTTATCAGCTAAAATATGGTTTGTGTCTGTAATAAAGGGGACATTTTGACCGGAATGGAGCGTTTTAGTAATGGCGCTCGTGCGCGCGGTTATTAACACAGCGCATGTTTACATCGCGAAAAATGTTTTTATGGATTTACTTCCGTTTTAGTGCACGGAACATCTCACACTTTCACATACAGAGGGATCAGGTCTTGTCTTGATCGTGCCACTGAAAATGTTGTGTGTCACTATTAAGCGTCCATGTGAAATACAAGCGGAGCTGCTCTAGTGAGTAGAATGAATTAAACGAAGCTTCAATTCTAGAAATTTGCCTCGACCATTTTTTTGTCATAGAATTCTTCACATTATTGGAATAATCGTTTCGGCTGTACTTCACCGCAGTGCTACTTCCCATGCATAATGAATTGAGCGTGCACGCATTTACAGATCGACTCCATAGAGCGGCCCAATACCACCGATCCAGCCGTTATCGGACTGATGCGGATCCACATATCGAATCGGCTACATCTCTAATTTCAACCAACATAACCAAAGTTTCATGGCTAAATCAAAATCCTTTTCAGAGCGGCTTGTTGCAGACTGCGCAGGGAATCGAACCCTGTCCTAGAACCCCAGGAGTGCCTCCACCACAGCCTTTTGCTTTTTGTGCGCGAGAAAAGCAAAACCTGACCTGAAACATAAAAACTATATTTCAAATCAGGGAAAAGAAACTCTTAAGACTCACCTGCCTTCGCCCTGATTGCCTTGACTTACCCACACTAACTAATCCAACGATGTTCTGCTCTTCACCCAACAAAGGCACGACAGTGAAAATAGGACATTCGACAGTATTACCTTAGTTATATTTTACTTTAAACTTCACTGTATTAAAGTTTAAGTAAATTCTTAGAATTTAAATTCAAGTATATTATCTGAAGGTTTATATTCTACTATATTGTCAAAGCTATATTCTACTTTAACATACAGTGCCTTGCCAAAGTATTCATCCCCCTCACTCCCCCCATTTTGTTGCATTACAACCTGGAATTGAAATTGATTTTTTTGGCTACATTTGGCTTTTATGTAGTGGATCTACACAATAATTCAAGATGATGAATTAAAATGTATAAAAATGTATAGTTACACTTAATAAAAAAATGTATATGTATTCACCCCCTTCGCCATGAAGCTCCTAAATTAGCTCCAGCATTGCCAATGACTTAAATTCACAACTCAGATTAGCTAAATTAAGTCCACCTGTCTGCTGCCTAGGTGTCACATCTCAGCATACATATAAGGAGCTCAGACGCAAAAGCCACTAAATGCCACCTGTGTCAAAAATGCTCTCCACACAGTATACATGAAATCTTTTTTGCTTCAAAAGCCGCTAAATACCACACTCCACCTAGTCTGAAACAGCAATTTGTAGGCAAAATCCTCTAAACACCACTTCCCTTTGGCAGCAAAAGCCTCTACATTCCAAGAACCAACACCACACAAGATCGAATCATGTGACTTCAAGTATTTTCAACATGGCACCACTGAAATGGAGAATGACATGGATGAGCTTGTCCTACTGACAGCAAATGGACAAAAATGTTGCCACCCTCAAAACTCTGCCTGTTATAAGGCGAAAGAAAAGCGGAAATGGCTTGGTCGCAGGTACAGCATGCAGTGTTTCCCCTACCACCCCACACCCTGTTGATGCACACACACACACAATCTACTTTTGTGGAGACATTCCATAGACTCATGTTACTAGATGTATAGAATTCCACAGCTAATCCAAACCCTAACCTCAGTAACCAAATGCATATTCACCACATTTTCTGTAAAGTCATTTTTCCTTATGGGGACCACTCCAATGTCCCCACAAAAATAAAGTGACTTTTAGGGGACAAAAAGATCTGCACGCACACACGCACACACCCTCCCACCAGCAGACAGAGAGTGCACATTGGAAAATTTTGCTTCAACCACCTAAAAAGCAGCCAAAATACCTGCTTTTTAAAAACTCCCAAGGTGGGGAAGATGATAAATGATCAAATAATTGAGTTGGAATACTGCTGTCATTAAAATACACACACACACCTGATTCCTTTACGTGTTCATATAGTTAAGCCTACCCTAACCTACTCCCCACCAAAGCTGTAATCCTCAGGGAAACACTGACATGAGTGTGAATGAGGCCCTGTACACATCTAGCCAGGTATTTCGATTTTTTTTATGCAGTCGTCCACACGTAAACGGAGGTTCAAGTCACTAAAAAAAAATAGCTAATTTTTGAAAACTCTGCCTTCAGTGTCTACATGTGGATGGATAAAATGAACGTTTAGTGTGCGTCTGGAAATGCGTGGACGTCAGGTGTGAGGTTTGTTGACATTGAAGAGGGATACTGTCTTTTGCCTATGTGGAAGAAGTGGATTTAGAGGGTTTTTGTGGGGGGGAAAAAAACTGTGGATTGGGTTTTTCTTAAAAGCAGTGAATTAGCTGAACTTCATTTACTAATAATGATCATTGCCTTTAAAATTAAACTTGAACACAGGTGCGTGGTCAGGTAGGGTTTTGCATCTGAACTCTTCATATACAGTATATACCTGAAAAGCCCTAAAAGTGGCTAGATGTGCGAAGGTCATAGAGACAGTCGAAGAGACTAGCTGCTGCAAAAGGTGGCACTACTAAATATTAACCTGGAGGGGGTGAATAGTTATGCACACCAAAGTTTTCTGTTTGCTTCACAATAACCTTTTGCATCTCAAATTGTAAGCATGTTGTGTAAACTAAACACAAATCATTTGTGAAACAATCCATTTCAATTCCAGGTTGTAATGTAACAACAGGTTAGATAGTTAAGTATTTATGTCATATTAGCAGCTATGGCTATTTCAAAGCCAAGGCAGGTATAATTAAGCAAAAGTAAAAACAGGAACAAAATAAACCTAAACAGGTTTCAATGGTGAGACCTTAGTAAAAACCAATCACAGAATTTTGCCTATAAAATTGCTGACTTTTGTTTGCAGCAAAATAGAGAAGAGAGGGTGAATACTTTTGCAAGGCAGTGTAGGATTTACGGGCCAGGCATTAGGCTAGGTCAAAAGCATCTCTACCAAGACTGATCTCAAAACATGATCAGCCTCAAAATAAACAATACGATGCCAAGACAAAACAGAAAACTGAAAAGAAAGACTTACCGTGTCTCGCTCAAAAGGAGTGAGACTTGTCAACTCCCCCCACAAAAAAATGGTTCAGCAGCAATTTTTCACCTATTTTTGGCCCATTTACTCTTATTTAAAGTTAAATTATTGACTAAGTTACCATCTAAGATAAATTTAATTAATAATTGAGTTAGTTATCTTTTAATTAGTTACATTTGAGTTAAATAATCTTATGTTGATCAGTAATTAAATTTATCTTCCAAGCTAATTAGTAGTAATTTGAGCTAGTTATCTTTTAAGCTCACTAGCAGCTACATTTGTTGTGTTAGGTGTTGAGTTAGTTATGTGTTAAGCTAATAGTTAAATTTTAGTTAGTTATCTTCTAAGCTAATTAGTAGATAAAACAAATCCTACCTTTACCCTTCATCTGAACTGCTCACGTTCACCTCCATATTCGAGTTACAGACCGCATTTTGTTTTTCATCTGACTCACGTCCGAGGCTGTGTTCCATGTCCAGACCACATTTTCCACTTGCCCGATGACAAACCGAAGTCCTGATGGGACAAAACCAAAGAAAGAAAGTTTAGCCAAATACCTCATTGGAGTCTCTTAATTATTACCCCAGTTCTCACTTACTAGTCATGTGGATCCAGTATTTTGGGCGTCACCTCGATGGTCATCCAAAACAAAGAATCTGCAATATACCAAGGATAAATACATGACATTAAGTACAGTTAATTAAATAATGTCACCTTAACTCATTTTCTGCACAGATCACTACTCACCACCCTTCTTCTGGCTCCATCACTGTAGCTTCTTGGATGCAAGAGGGCTCCACCTTGCTTCTTGGGATGAGGGTCTGAGAACTGCAGTCTAGAGTGAGAGAAGTCAGTACAATTTCAGTGGTTCATGTGTCATTTAGTGGTTAGATGCTCATAAAAGGCCAATTTGCCCAGTTGAGGATTGAGACTAGCTTAGACTTCATATGGTAGATCTCAACTGGTACTACAACTTATCCATGACTACCCTTAACCCATGTTTAGGAAACCAGCCCAGAGAGCACAAACCACATCTTAAGCTGCTAATGGATCTTTATAGATAAGTTTCAGTTTGACGGGCTGATTCCATGCTGACGGATTAAACCTAATCTTGGACTAAACTCTAAACTAGCCTAGGCTTAATCCTGGAATGGGAAATTGGCCCGACAAGTTTAACATAGAGATGGTTTTGTAAATATTAGTAGAATTGTCAATGTAAGAAAGGATGATATTTATATGCAATATATACTACATCTTTTCTGTGTCACACCGTCACTTCTCAGGTGGAGTCCAACTTGGCGTGCTTAACCACAAAACCAAAAATATAAAAGCTATAAACAGTCATTCTTAAGTCATAGGAGCATACATGAGGTCTTACACTTACCCATTACACTCCTGTAGTTAGTGTGCTTCACATTCTGGGAGATTCTTCTGGTGGCAGAACTCATTTCAGTGGAGATCTAATCTTAGAGAAATAAAACAAGGAAAACCTTAACAATTAGACATAAAATATCATGCCATTTTATTCAAAGTACCTACCAAATTTTTGCAAGAATATAGCAAGTATACTTACTCAGCTTTTCATTTAAGTACTCTTGAACGAACAGTATCCAGGGATGGCATGGCCCTGGCTACACTTAAAACTCAATCATATGGTTCTTTTTCATCTGTATTGCCTTGTAGGAGTGAGAAACAATCAGTATTTGTTTGATATAGAGTATAAGAAACGATTGTTGCAAAGTAACACAATGTAGCTCATGAAGGGTGGTCACCATAAGTGAATCAAGTCACTAAACAGCCAGCTCCAGCCACATTAATACTTAGATAAAACCACCAGAGAAGCACAGAACCACCTGAAGGAAGTCAAAAAGGTTTGAACAGTCATTGCTCAACACATCTGAACCATCGTTGTCCTCATCCGCATACTTTGAGTGCAACTAATAACCTTTCGATTCACAAATACCATGTCGATGCTGTGATATCCAAGAAAGAACATTGACATGCCTCAACAATCTGAAATATTCTTTAGAATCCATCAAAGCCATGCACCATGTCCAAAGTTCGGTCTCCGTAACATGCAGTTCTTTCTCAACTTTTCCATTTCCATCTCTCCAAGGTAAGTCCATTATTACAGTTTATGTTTCAGAACCTTCGCCAAGAATGTCTCCTTTTCCATAAAAGTAGTTTGTTAAGTGCTCGAGAGGCAGGATCACATTGTTCTGATGCATACAATTTTCAGCCCACAAAATACCACGTCTGTGTTGCGATATCCAAGAAGGACCGCATTAAGAAGGTCCAAATATCTGCATGTTCCTCCCATGGTTCAATGCCACTTCAAGTTGCCATCACAAGTCCATTAGTGAAGTGAATTTTGGGTCCAGACAAAATGTGCAAACATGCCAGGCAGTTCAGTGCAACAGCTGCAAACCTGCATGATGAGGTAGAAGAGGAAAAGAATAGGCTCGTCACATCCATATTTGCTCCGTTTTTGAGAAACACAGTATAGCACCACACCGTTGATAAAATAAGGACATTCTGATAAATGGCGATAAGATTGCACGTTTTCCAGCATGGAAGCAATTGTAGGAGCTGACTTGAGGTACACTTTCAGGCCACCATTTGCCCATCACAACCCACAATCACATTTGGAAGAAAGCAAGAAGCAACAAAGCAATGAAAACCCAGCAATGTGATACAAGAACCCAGCCATTGATACCAAAAAGCTTCCACATACAACACTTTCACCAAATTCAGCCAGATTTCCATCAAACACAAGCTCATTGAAACCAGCCAAGCCACAAGATTCACTTACAGCAAACATTTCCCTCTTGAACCATCCAAATAGTAATGCTTTTAACCCACAAGGCAACACAGATCAAACAGGAAGGACCATCAAACTTCAACAAACTGCACAGGTAACTCCAAAATGTCTTATTAGGAGAAAGAACCAGCTCCATTGTTCCTCCTCAAAGCCATGCTTCTTCCAAACATATTAGCTTAGTGAGAGCAGGGTTTTTCAAACTAGCCAATCCCGTCTAGACTCCTCCTACTGGCTGCTCTTTACTGGCTGAGGAGGCAATTAGGGCAGATGGAAGAACTTGATTGGTTGTTGGCCAAGTGAAACAGCATTTGAGAGGTGGAAGTGTTTGGGTGACTGCTAAAACTTAGGTGCAAAACTTCTTATTATGGATTTTCTTATTATATCTTTTTTTTTTTTTTTACCAAACCAAAGAATCAGGATTCAAATTGAAAAAATAATTGCCACTTGCTGTACAACACTGTATAGTGGTAAAATAATCTTAAATAATATTCATGTATTGTTGCTTTAAAATTACAAATATTTTATGAAATTTTAATTCAGCACCATGCCAAAGTCTATACCACACCCAGCACCATACCATGAACATTTCTTTATAATATTTTAATATTTTTACTAATTGTGTAATTTTTCATTAATCATATTATTGTGAAAATTATCACTCACATTATATCCGTGTAGAATTAAAGGAAACCCAATAAACTTGTTTTCAAACTTTGACACAGTCCGAAACGTCTGTAAGAACTCTCTTCTGCATTTATTGATTCTGTTCTAATCAGGGAATTACTGTCATTTTTCCTTATCCCAGGCTTCTTAAATATCCAGTCCTTGCCAGAAAATATGACATACTTTGACGAATTTTCCAACGTGGTCACCATCGGTGGAAGATCTCTCTACAGGTAAATGCTTAACAAACAGCAGCTGCTGCAAAACACAGGACATTTACAGTTCAACATTTTGCTAAAACAATTTTCACTGTTTGCCCAAAAGTCTAATCATAAAAATAATACAAATTCCTCCTCCTCCTTCTCCTTTTACCCTTCCTCCTCCTGCTCCTCCTCCTCCTCTCTTATCATATATCATAATCTTCATAGTTCTCTTGTTCTTCACCTTCTTCTTCTTCTTTGTTGTTGACTTCTTGTTTCTTTGTCTTCTACTTATCACTATTATTCTTCATCTTCTCCTAATTTTTAGGGGTCTGAACACAGCCTAAACCATACATATTATAAAGAAACCCTTTGGTGGACTGAACAGGACTCTGTGATGGACCTCAGACACCAAAAAATGGCACATGTCCGCCTATAGGAGGCGCTATTACAAACCAGTATATGTTTTAGCTTGTATCTTCTGAACGGTGTGGAATAAATGTGAAATTCCCTGTTATTTTGTAAAATCTTAAAAACACTGTTCATCCGATTCTTGTGAAACTTGGTGTACTTCACTTGGTAGACTTCATGTACACTCTGCGCTTCGGACACCAGCTTCAGATGCAATCTGATCAATAGGGGGCACTATGACAGAAACATGTTAATATCTCAAGAACCGCTCAAAATAAAAATCTGAAATTTCCACTCCTGAGTCAAATCCTTAAAATATGGCTATGATTGCGCTTAAAGGCAGCATGGCCTATTACAATGACTGCACTTTGCCATACGTTTCATGTAGTACAACCTGCACTGTTAAAGTTTAGTGGAAACCCTTTGGATTGCTGATGTGGGATGGTGCTCTGTCCACACACATCAGAAATGACACATGTCCACCAAAAGGCAGGCGCTACAATACGTTCATTTACATTTTAGCTCATATGAGACCATATGAAACGCACCCGGGAGGCAGTCCGTGCCGGTGCTTGGACCCTGTTGATAACTGCTTGCAGTTCTAATTTTCTTATTAGGATTTGTATAATCAGGTTGAAACAATTAATTAAAGAAAGAATCAAAGTAACAAGGAAAATAAGAAAGAAAGAATAAAAGGAAGCTAATTGAGAAAGGAAAAAAGAAAAAATAAACAAGAGAAAGAATCTGTAAGTAGCTCATCTATTGGACAAAAAGGATAACAGCCAACTGTTCAGAAAGAACAAGTGTGAAGTACATTTACATCCAAAAACAATTAGACAAACAAAAATAACACAAAGAAATTAGACAATCTCATAGATTTACTGATACACTCAAGGTTGGATGATTTTTTAAAGAAAGAAATTAAAGAAATTCCTGTATCTATTACATTTTACATACATATTACATACATTACATATTACATTTTCTCCACATGAATATTCTGTAATAACTCTAAACATTGGAACATATGTTGTGACGTTGGGGTGATAAAACATTATTTCTTTAATAAAGGTGAAAGAAAAAAAAGAAAGAAGAAAGGAAAGTAAAATCATTGTGTGTATGATTAAAAAAAAAACTTGGACTCATCAGTATTCTAATTATTCTAAATTGGGCTCCATTTTTATGTATGGAAATTGCTATACAAATAAAGAGAATTAAGAATACTACCACGAACACCCTTTGAACGGAAATTGTGGTGTTGGAGCGACATCTAGTGAACACTTTGAAGAACTGTTTTTTATAGATCAGGGAAATTTAAAAAGAAAAAGTGTATTGAGAGTGTACAGTATTGAGATGTAAAAAGCCCATTTTATGCTGTGGCTGAGTCTGATTACAGCTTGTCTCATGGAGTGTCTGTTAAATATGATAGATAAATATGACAATTTAAACTGGCCAAAACTCTTTGCTGCACTGATTTCAGAACAATCTGTGAAAAATAGTGTAATTGTATACTGTATGTCACACGGAAAAACCTGTGAAGTTCAACTTAAACTATGTGAGGAAACTGATTTTCTTGCTGTATAAACCTACACTATTTAAGTGTAATATGTGTTTGAACTGAGTACAAGAAATTGATGTATTTATTGTTAAAGTAACTTAGATAAATTAGCTTTATTTAGGTAAAATTCATTTACCCAATCTATTTGCTCATTTAAACTCATTAGAACCATTGTCAGCTATTTAAGAATACTGACAGAAATCATGCATTTTGCAGACTTTTCTTTAAAAACAAATGCCCTTGTAAGAGTGTATGGCTTTCTATTATGGCCTTCGAAACTGTAAATGTAAATCATTTTTAAAATAATGATTTGATGAATAAGTCATGTTCTTCTTTCATTTACTCCAATGTAAGACCATAAATTGTGCACGTTCAACGTTTATGATCTTTCATGGCTATATTTAAGAAGGAATGTGTTAATACATCAATACTATATTATATATATATGTACTGAAATCACAATTGAATATATATGGATATATACTTTTGTGCAGAATGTAAAAAAAGCAAACAGAGATTTCTTACAGAGAGCAATACAAAGCTAAAACTAGACTTCAAATCATGAGTTGAAATAATTGGCATATCTGAGGGTTATGTTTTTAAGTTGAACCAGATGTATTTTTTACAGTGTGCGTGTGTGTGTGTGTGTGTGTGTATTACCACATTCACTTTTAAACATGGCCATAGTTACAGTTTAGAATATAATCTGGCATTTCAACATTTTCCTTTCAGTGAACTGACTTTACAACCTATGCTGTAACACTGAAAAATCATTTTATACAGTGTAGCAACTCCATAAACAGCCTGGAAGTGGGCCACGGTTTTTTTGGGGAGATGGTTGCATAATTCAGAATTACAGTAAACAAGGGGACAGGCTTTACTTGTGTCTGAGTGCTGAAATGTGATTTTGTGTGCTTCCTCGGCTGCCAGCTCCAGTCCTTTTGTAAATGAAATGAATAGAGAAATGAAATGATTAGAGGACACACCCTCCCGGGGGCAGCTGCAAACATGTTGCCCTTGCTTTGTTCCATAAATATCACTCTTGACATGTTATTGTAGAATACTGCCAACAATCCATCGTCTCAAAGACTAATACCCCTGCTTGTCTTTCTTTATTTTTACAATTGCAACAGATTAAAAAAAAATTTCAGTATTGTTTAGAGTAGCTGAAACCCATACTTAAATAAAAACTAAGATTCCCAAAATAAAGAAAGAAAATGACACTACTAGAGTATGTAATAACAGCACATATGTATTATATATGTGTATATATGTATAATATATGTAATATATATGTATAATATATGTATATATATATATGTATATATATATACCAGAACATATCTATCTATATTTACAGAATAGATATTTATTTCACAAAGGCTAAATGTGTACTGAAATAAACTCATTCATTCATTCATTATCTGAAACGCTGAATCGCAACTGGGGTCGCGGGGGGAACCAGAGCCTATCCGAGAACTTACTGGTCAGGCGCCCAGCACCACTGACGAACACTCACCTCCACATTCACGTTCACACCTTCACAGGGGCAATTCAGAATTTTTCAATTAACCTATATGGTGCATGCCTTTTGGACTGTGGGAGAAAACCCGGAGAAACTCATGGGAGAGCATGCAACCTCCTGCCAAGCCCCTCGGCCATTCCTGGGGTTCAAACCCAGGACAGCAGCCAGCTGGCGGGTGGCGCCCAACCAATGCACTACCTTGCCGCCCCTTTGCAACAACTTATTAAATTATATTTTAAAAATACTGTAGGTTTTACTTAAAAACTATCTATGATCACTTTGGGAAATTAACTCATTTCAATATTTATGGGAAAGACCTGTAATTGGTACAAACGACAGGCCTATTTAAATGTTGGTAATTTACTATAGTTTCATTTATGGAAAAAATGAACAAGTGATTAAGAAAAATCAATATAAGAGAGGAAATCCAGTTTACCTCCAGTTTTATCCAGTTTGCCTGTACATTTCTTATTCTTTTACTCATTTGGTTTGCAGTGAGTTTAAGTTTACGTTGGTAACGTTCACTCAAAATAAGACTTAAATAAAACAAAATAGAAAATAGCTGATCAAAACTAAATGGTTTAATCAATGAGTCATGTTAACATACTCAGTTGTACTTCAACTTAAACCAATCATTTACACAGGACAAACAAATATGCAACTAACATTTTTAATGTTTCCAACTTAGGTAAACTTAAGTCAATTTGCAGAAATTACAATTTGACTATGAGAGATTAACAATGGTTATGATGAAGAATGAATGTAAAAAAAAATCCATCTAGTTCAAGTCAAAAACCTTTTAGATCAATTGCCTTAAACCTTTCAAGTAAAATCACAATGTATTCTAATTACTTCATCTCATTTTAAGTCTAGTTTTGTTTTGTATTCTACTGTAAAAAATCCCCATGTGGGATTAATGTCCATATGAACATTATATCTGGTTTTATATGTTATGATGTATATGGTAGCACATTAATTCTTAAACAGAGTACTTTGTACTACTAACAGTTTTAAGTTAATCTGACATTTTGTTAATCTGACAAGTTGTAACACTGAGAAATCATAAAAGTTATTTGTAATTTCAAAACCTATGGTTTTAGTTTGATGCAAATTAAAGAATCAACCTGATCTAGTTATCAGATCATTCTTTACAGAATGATATACTAGCTACACAACTATATAACTAACTCATGAAAGTTAGTTGAAATGGCATGAATTATTATAGTAGATGTAATTCAATACATCTAATAAATCTTTTTTATTTTTTTAGTGAAGTGAAGCACTACACAGTAGACAAATCTGTTAGGCAAACATTCCACAGCATCCCAAAAATCCAATATTCTCTGAATATGAAGAGCATGTAAAATAAGCCACATGACAGTAACGGGGCTTGTTGGTGCAGAAGGGAGGGTTGGGGTTTGGAAGGATATGGGGAGGAGGGCAGGACATTTTTGTACCGCTTTGTGGTCGTAATGCGCTGTGGGAACCTGATTGAAGCCCTAAGAGCTTCCCACAGTCAAAATGAGTTCTAGAAGTATCCATAATCCAGCTCCCAAAGCCACAGCCGCAAGTTCACTGCGGCTAATATTCAGCTTTTAAAATACGTTAGGGAGGAAAAAAGTATGTTGTGTTTTCTAATGGGTGACACTTGAGGTCAGTATGGCAAAAAGACAACAATTTTGCCCCTAGTTGAGAGGAGATCTTCAGAATTTCATAAATGCAAAGAAATGACACAAAATAAAGAGTAAAAAGTAGACCTTTTTTTGCAACTTTTGAAAATTCCTTAATATAGCTTAATAATTCTAAAGAAGTATATTAATGATTAATTAAGTGGTGTGCTAAACATTTTATGAATACTCCAAAACTAGACAGGCGATTCCTGAAATGGTGTGATTCATGCGTGCTAAAAACATAGAAAGGGATAAAAGATGAAATGTATTTATTAAAGAGAAATGATAAACCCTGTTTATACATAATACACATGGTTTATTGCTGTTTCTGATGATTATTGTTTAGTGATTGATCACTGAGGTGACTTTAACATTAATTAGGTCTAATCAGGTCTGTAAGGGCCATAAACAGTAGTAGCAGATTTCTCTGTACTGGTGACACACCCTTGTCGTCAAGATAGGACCTCAAAACAATTGAGATTGATGACTGAGAACAAGTTGACAAGGAATGACAGCCTTAATCAAGGCCAAAATATGGAATTACAGTTTTTGAAAATGAAAAAATGTTCTCAATCTTCTCAATTAACAACAGCAACTGTGGAAGGAGTTAACAAGACCAAAAGAGAGAAGAAGTACTGAAGAGAACCAAACAGTCACAAGAGCAAACAGAGGATTGTTCATGTTCCCTTAAGTAGGTATTTCAGCCCTTTAACCCTTGCTGAAGGTGAGCACTTAGCTTTGAATAAAAAAGGAGCTCTGGGGACCCAGCAGTTGAAAGGACGCTAGTAGAGAGACAGCAGGAAGAGCTCATTTGTTTTTAAATATTATGAGACATAGCCCGTAGCTTATCTGCCTGACATCATTAAAAATATTGTTGAAGGAAAAGGCTGCCTAAAGTACTACTTAAGTAAAAGTACTAAGGCATTTCATATGGTGAGTACTTTAGTATTAAAAGTATATTGTTGACATTAGTATAATTTAGTCATTATAAGAAATACTTAACTCATAGTCGTAACATTAAGTGCTTTCTTTTGCCTATTTGCCAACATTAAAGCCAATTCATGCAATTATATATGTGACCCGATCTACCACAATGAGTCGGAGAAGGCATTCTATTCTATTTAGATATATGAGCGATTATGTTGACAAACATCAAAATATTGATTTTCTTTTTTGGTCTTATATGAAAGAAAAGGTCTTCAAAATTAATCCTGTCTCCAAAAAAGAAAAATCGATATTTTTGTGATGTTTTTCAACATAATCGGCCCGTATCTAAATAAACTCCGACTCATCTTGACTGGAGAATCAAATCACAATATGTTTTCAATTATATTTTGGAGGTAGAGAATGTTTTGACTTTCAGCTTGCATGAGTTCTGTCCATTTTGCTTTTTAGAGTCATATATTTGGATTAATATGACCACAGATTCTTACTTCTAACTCCAGAAAATTCCAAAAAGGACTCAATAATATACTCAATCTAATACTAATATGAACAAAGCACCTTTACTCAAGTACATTCCAGCCCTGGTATAAACAATTAACAATGACGTTTTTTTGTAGGCAAAAGAGGGCGATGACGACCATGCCCGAAAATAAGCGTGTTCATACTTGTTCACTCTTGGAATACGCATAAAGTGGAAAGCCTCAGACAAAAAGCTCAGATCTCCTGCCAAGCTCAGATATGAAAGAGAGCAAACAACAAACATTCTCATTAGGCGATGACATTTCCAGCAAAAGCCACACTCAATGCCATTTCTGTTACATTCAATGACACACGTGAATCCCCCCCACCCCCCTCATCTCGTTATCGTCTTTGCCTGTTGAAATCATACAAAAAATAGTAAAAAGGACAGAGTATATTACAGTGGCGTCAGTGTTTGCAAGGCCTTTGGAAAAACTGGGATCTTTGAAACTGACTCTCTTTAAGGTGTACGGAACTTTAAGAGACAATATACCTCAGCATCTGTACAGTTCTTGTCAATTCCTTTCTCTGTTTCTCTCTCTTTTCTCCTCCTATCAAAGGGAAGCATGATAAAAGGCCGGCATTGTGGCATACAGTGTGGGAAAAACACTTAATGTCCTGTGGCTTCTGATTTTGAATGAGTGGTTTGTGGTGCTGCTGCTCAGTGACTCACTGCCCTTTTTCCGATCAGTGCCTCCTCCGTTCACACATTTCCAGGCTCCACCTGGAACACACACAGCCTTCTCACACACTCCTGAATGAGTGTTTGTGTTTGTGTGTAGATTTTGAGACAAGCATGAGAACCCGATGTGCTTACATTGATGGAAAAAAACAAGAACTTTGTCACATTTATGTGGTTTTGTGAGGACGTTTTGTCACTGTAAAAATGAAAGTGGGCAAAATGGTTTTCAGAGAAATAAGAATGTGGCATTTATGTAAAAATGATAACACAAGAGGTTTGTTTTTGGCTTCTGGAGTTGGTTAAGGTTAAGTGAGAAATGAGGAAAAGGGCCCAACGAAGACTAGAAGAACACAGAAGAGATACAAATGAGTTTTTGAGTTAAAAAATTCCAGAATTAATTCACTAAATTGGCATGGAAACAGTTTTGAAAAAATCCAACCCATTCACTCAAAAGTTCACACAATGACTTAAACACCATGTGACGTTTTTTTTTCTCTTGAAGATGTTCAGTAACATAATATTTTCTTCCTTCCATTTTCTGGTTTTTATATGCTTCAGAAGGCAAACCAGGACTGCTAGACATTTGTTAGATACCAAGCAAACAGGCATGCTAGCTAACTATCTACTGAAACATCTGATTGCTTTGTTAACAAGTGTTAACCAGCAATAGTACAGTTACTCCTTACGAACTACTCCTTACTTACTACTACTACTACTGGCAGTATATTAGCCAATTTTAGTTAATTACCATTTCCAGTTGCTAGTTAGACAACTAGATTAACTAGGTACTAGCTGTTCCAATAGTTAGTTGCTAGCTGTTTCAGTAGTTGTTATTTAGGCTATATCAATAGCATACTGTCTGTTTGGGTTGACTAGTTACTAGCTGTTTCAGTAGCTAGTTGCTTTGTTGTCAATATCAGTAACACTGTCGAAATTCAAAAGCAGCATTTGTTGTGAGGACATAACAACATACTATCTGAGCTAACTTAGCAACTAGCTTTTTGGCTAGCTTGTGGCTAGGTAGTCAATATTTGTCAATTATTAGTGTGTTTTAGATAACAAGTCACTGTTTTCTTTGTAGGCATGTGAGTGACATTGTGCTGACTAGCATTGATGACTCTCCGAAGTAAAATTTCAAGGTTAAATTTTGCAAAAACTATACTCTGTCAGTATAGTAGGTGGTTTGGAACATGGCAACCCTGTCAGGTCTGCGTAGCAAAATGTTAACAATCACATTTTTGTTAACAAACTTTTTTCCTCAAGTATTCTAAAGGAAATACAGACTGTCTCTATTCAAATTTGGTAGTAACAGATAATATTATGTGAAAAAAAGTTCCCAACGTAACACAGCCACATCAATTCCCAGCACAATCCAAATAATGTATGTAGCTCTTTAGAAATTGATGCATCTGTCAAATGGAAATGGACGAAATTGTCACAAGAGCCGTCCAAAACAAACCAGAGCCCTAAACCCCATCCACCAGGTCAACTAAAAATCTGACGAGCAAATGGTTTACCTCCCATACCCAAAGCACCTAATAAAAGGTTTTGGATTTTTGGGGGGCCAAATGGAGGCCTGGATGGTTGAGAGGCGTGGTATTAATAAAGAATAAGCGGTGTTGGCTGTGTGACATTTTCCATGAAGCCGAAGGGAGTGAACACTGAACGCTTTCCAGACCACATATGTCAGGCTCAAGAGACAAACCCCAAAACTCTTAAAGGGAATTACTCAAATAACACTCATTCTACTCTTGTTTTACCCTTCTTGGACGCCACACTTTTTTTAAACTTAAATTGTTCTTTAGTGCTATATCTCCTAATAATGCCTTGTGCTTGATGTTCAGTTTACAGTTTTTTCCTGTTTTGAGCAGCCTACTCCAACCTTACATGTGTAATATCCTGTTGCAAAAATTACTGTGGCACATTGCAGTAAAAGTGACTGGAAACAACTTGCAAAATTTCCCCTTTAATGATTGATGTCATCTAATTTTTCACGTTTTATTGACTTTACAACAGCGATAAGCTCAGCACATTTGACATTTTGACATACTACGGCCATCTTAAGCAGTTGTATCATGTATCATATATAGTTGTATGTCTACATGTGTGTGTGTCTAAGAGGGTGTGTGTGCAGGTTTTTAGCTAATTGTGAGGACCTGATATTCTCACAATAGAAAACCTCAGAATCTGAACTTCTATTCATTTTTATATTGAAACATACACCATTGCAAATCAGAATAGTTAGATGTTTGTTAGCTACAGTGCTGACTTAGTGCTAAATCTTAGTTCTAAAAAGTTTCTAGTTCTAAATCTAGAGTTAATGTTTTTATTCTAGTTCAATCATTTTAGGTTAACTGAGCAGCTAATCAAACAAGTAGTTGTTAGTTAACTAATAGTACTACAGATAGTCATTACAAATTAGGCTGCTGATTTGATAGTTCCATTAAGCAGAATATAAGCTAATATCAGTAGCATATTGTCTGGGTTAACTGGCAGCTAGCCATTTCAGTGGTTAGTTAGTTAGTTAGTTAGTTAGTTAGTTAGTTAGTTAGTTAGTTAGTTGGTTAGATAGATGCTTTATTAATCCCAAGGGGAAATTCACATACTGCAGCAGCAAATTGAACCAATAAAAAGGAATATTAAAATTAGTCACTAGTTAGTCAATATTAATGACATACTGTCTGGCTTAACTTAAAGCTAGCTATTTCATTAGCTATCTATTTCACAGCTAGCAGCTAGTTGTTAATTAGCTAATATCATTAGGAAACTGTGTATAATGAAATAATATATTTGTAATAATTAACAACTAGTTGTTAAACTCGAGACAAACAGCTAATTAGCTGCTATCAATAGCAAACTGCCTATTATACATAACTAGCAGCTAGCCATTTCAGTGGCTAGTTGTTATTAAGCCAATAATAACATACAGCGAATTTTGTTTAACTAGCAATTTCAATGGCAAGTTGATAGTTAGCAAATATCAGTAATAAAATGTCTCTTTTGGATAACTACCATCTAGCTGTTTCAGTGACTTGTTGCTATTTTGGCCAATATCCAGGACATACTGTCAAAATAGAAAAATACCTAGTGGCATTGTGGGGACATGGTTGCATTGTAGGACTGGTCCACATAAGGGAAAAAATGATTTTGGGTTTTAGGTAAAGACTAAAAGATTGCTACTGGTTACTGAGGTCAAAGTAAAATGATATTATTAACATAGTCATTATTAGTGTCCATGGAAGGACCTCATAGATACCAAGACGTGGCGTGACGTGTGTGTGTGTGTGTGTGTGTGTGTGTGTGTGTGTGTGTGTGTGTGTGTGTGTGTGTGTGTGTGTGTGTGTGTGTAAATGCTTTAGAGAACAAGCGTAATAAAAAAAATAAACAGCCTATAATTAGAAGCCCACACGTTACTTGAGCGAGAACCTCAGAATGATGAAAAGTTTTATATTAGCGACATGAGGGGCTAATATTTCCCATTTCAAAACATGCAACAACCTGACATGATGTTGGCTAGATGAGAGAGAGAGAGAGAGAGAGGTTCGTTTCTCCATACAAAGTTCTCTGCTAGTCTCGAGTTTCCTAACAGTCCATTCCAGGCCTTTTATTGTTGCATCGCTTGAGATTATTAGGAGCCCCCACCACCAGTACAAGTGGGAATTCTGCTGATAGGTTCCATATGTCGGCTCGCATTGCCTCACACCAATATGTAACTTTATGTATACTCATAAGGAAAAAAAAACCCACTGCTTTTTCCTTCTTGTGCTGATCGTCAGATATCAGATACGCTTTAATAAGTATTGGGTAGCTTGTAAGAAGCTATGTTATTGTGGTTTATCAAGTGAATCACGTGACACAGCCTGCACTCGTAGCCTACTGCAACCATCTTTTTTGGGGCACATCAGTGTTCGACTTGAAAATGTCACTCACACCCCATTTGTATTTTCGTATTATTTGCACGAAGTGAAAACAGATGTGCCGAAGGTTGTATTGAAGACGGTCCAATGGGTCCATTTGGGATTTGGTTTAACATTTTATCATTCCGTCAGGTAGTTTTCTTAGCCTAGAGGCGACACACATGAATTTGGTTACAAGCAACTGGGACTGAAGGAGGAAAATTTATATAAAGGCTATTTATCTGGGTGTTATTTCACCAAAAAGACAAGCGAGTGTATGCATGAGTGTCCTCAGAAACTGGTTTGCTCCAATCAGATGTAATTCGAGGTTCGATTTCCAGCCAAATTTAGGGCAGACTTCAAAGGCAATCCGGCGATGAATTGAAACCTGTTTATCAGTTTTCGCTGCTAGTCGTTGCCTCATTTCACTTATCGTTGTTCCCATCGTGAAAAAAAATCCCTAAAGAAATTACAATTTAAAACATTGGAATAATGTCCCATTTTTTCTAAAATTACTTTTTAATAAGTACTTGAGGGTTTTGGGGACATAATGTGTTTTGATTACGGACCTGAGTCCAAACATGGGCTCCAATTACCCCGAAGGAAAAAAGTAAACAGCTGTGGTCTAAAAGGAGGGGAAAAAAACCCAGTAAAAAGCTTTCGGAGAAAATGTGATACTTAAGAGGAAGTGAAGGGATTTTTGAGAAATAAATTACTTGGATTAGAGACAAAGAAGGTTTAATTTAAAAATACTGACGTAAACATTTGCTATATGAGAATTACATTTTGGCTAGTCTCTGACATTAGTGTTTTTCGCCTCTCTTAACGATCTGGGATCAGTGTAAACTACTAAATCATGAGACTTGGAACATATAAATTGGCACAAATATGGAATAAATCAAATTTACCACTGTAGGTTAAAAGAATAAATGCTGATTCATTCAAAAACAACGAATGAAAAGCTTAGACTGTCGTGCTATTTGCCCCATTTGATTCTGTTCATTATAAGACACATTAGCATTAGCTAATGTGATAGCTCAAAGCCTTATGCAATAATGTTCACTAGCTGCGGCTACATTAACTATAGCAGAACAATTTGTTACATAGCACAATGTTTATTGTTCAAAGCCTCACGCAGCTACGACAATTGTTCAGCTATTAACAATAAATCAACAGCTCACAGTTCAACAGCTCAGTCAACTACAATCAAAAAAAACATCTTTTTAAACAGTCTGTATCCTTTCTGCTTTTCAACTTCACCCTTTTATGCCTTTCTATTGAGCACAGGAATTTCTTCAGGAATTGCCTGTCTTGTTATCCTTCCTGTCTTTAAAATCAAATAAAAACATCTATCCTCCCGTTTTGTGAGGAGCAGGAAATTCGCCTCATTTGTACTCTCTGCGCTCCAGAATAAACAGGCAAGATGAAGCAAATATTCTGGGCTCATTGCCTGACAAGTAGACTTATGTATGTGAAGAAACAAATGTGGATTTAGTACCTTGTATAATCTGGGCTTGTCAAAGCACTTATTTGCCATGCAAGCTGGGTCTGGTCCCTGTACGTTCTACATTATATTCCCTTGGCAGTGACACTAATTAAAAAATAGGGAAAGAAGAGAGAAAAAAATTGTGAAAATTGTGGCCTAGTTATGGAGAGCTGTGAATAACTAGCCAAAGCAGTTTATCATGTCATTGGATTTTCAGGGTCATGAGGAAGAACAAAAAAATTTTAACTATGGCTCGTTCTTTGCTGCTTCATCCAGGCAACATGGCAGGAACCTACGCTCATACGCAAACGTTTTTTTGGATTTTAAAGGTTAAAAACGAAGATTGTGGGAAGTGACATGTTTCCAGCTCGACCAGACTGTGGATGATATGATGCATGATGCCATCTGGGCCACAACGTCACCCTCAGTACCTTACAGATTCTTTTAGAATGTCCCCTCAAGACACAGATCGGGCTGTCATTTCAGCATACTTCAAAAAAATCTCTTTGCAAATTGATCCGGAAAAAATACAGGAAAAGAGGACCCAAAAAAATCAGAGTCTGGTTATTGTTTAGAGATTTTTTTTGGCATTAGGCACGGCAAAAGTTACAAGACGAGTCTGCACTGCACTTCTTCTGGAGCGCAATCACAGACAACAAATGATATTTCACAAGATAAAAGTGGAGGCTTTGAACTGAACCAACCTCCACTTTGGGGCTTGTCATCATTTATCAGAAAACCACAGTTGGACATTTGGTTGAACAAAAAATGTCTAGATAGGTGCAAAAAGAGATTTTAATATGGCATAATACCAAATATAAAACAGACTATTTAGGCAATTCATATTTGCACAATTTACTCAGATATATTTTTTAAAACTGAAACTAATGAAAACGGATACATATAATCAACATTATGACAAAAATGTAGCTCAGCCCCTCAGGAATTCACCATCAGCCATCAATAAGACATAAAACACACAGTGTACAAGCTTAAACTAAAACCAGAAGAATAGAAAATTAGAAATGAGAAGCTGGTAAAACAAAACTAGTACTAATATGGTCACAAAACATTAACAAATGACCAAGACAAAGGGTTAGGAAAGGCAAATTAAATAGGGAGAGACACAGGTGAAACATATTAGGATTAACAGACATGACATTAACAAGAGGGAAAAGCAGGGAGGCCACTAGTGGCCTGAGAGGGAATGCAGGTCAAAGCACATTAAAAAAAAGATTAGTGTCAATGTTTTTCAAGTTCGTTAAATATTAAAATATTAACAATTGTAAAATAAATACCATACTGGAAGATAAGAAATAGGATAAGAAAGTACTGCTTAAGTAGAAGTGAAGGACCTGAACTATTTAATTTAAGACTAGCAAAGTAAAAATTATTAACCCAAGGAGCAGTCGGCAGCTAACAATGAGGGAGCAGTGCTTGGGGGCGGGTGCCTTGCTCATGAGTGCTCAGGTGGTAACTACCGGCCTTGGATTCGAACCTGCAACCATTTGATCACGGGGCGAACACCCTACAGTTACGCCACCAACTGCCCTGGATGTTGTTTCCTCTTTTAATTTTCTGGGTTCAGTGTAAATCACTTAATCCTGAGATTTCCAACATTAAACTGGCACAGGTTACTGCACATTTACATTAAGGAAGTAAATTAAAGGAATAAACACTACTTTAGTTAACAATTAACTAAGTATACTTAGATAATCCTGCTACTTGCCCCATTTGACTCCATTCCTTGTAAAACACATTAGTATTAGGCACATCAGAAATACTGGGCAAAATGTTGATAAACCCTATGCAACAAACTGTTCTGCTGCTGATGCTACTGGTGTATTAGTATTAGTAACAAAATAATTAATTACTTACTATGCTATTCATCAATAATGTCATGTAATGTCATTTTGGCTATTATTTAAGACAGTGTTTGTGAACTCAGTATTTTCAGTTTAAGTTTTGTCTAAAAGGGGCAAAAAAGACAAAAATAAACATGTTTTTTATGCACTCAAGATAGTATCGCATTTGTGTGAGATGTTCTTGCATGCTTACAAGACGCTTTCAAGAACTCATAAATACATAATATCTCACAAACATGCAAAAACATATAAACATGAGAAAACATATTAAGAGCACAAACAACATCTTGTGATCATGCAAAAACCCCTTGGGAACACACAAAACAGAGTGTAAGGTTTTGGTTTTTTTTAACCTCACTTGCTCATTAGGGCACTACACTATCAGCAGATACATAGACAATTAATTTCTAATAAAACAAACATGAACGTTTAAAACCTTCATGTGCTACTTGCAGGATCTGCCATAACTCATAGTTATACTTTTCCATGTAAAAAGTGATTACACACACCTTCAACTATGTCAAAGCTGGTGCTGAGAGATGGCCAATTGAACACTGAAAATATTCCTTCTGGAAATGTTGGCTTGCAATCTCATGCCTGCAGGGAATTGTCATTGTCCTGCTAGAATTTAATGTTTTAGACTTTATTAATAGCGACACAATAAATCAAAAAGTGTTTCAATTTTCCCAAAACAGGGAATGTCGGCCTTAATAGTGGCGTCTAGTTGTGGCCAAAATAAGAATTGACAGCCTTAATAGTGGTGCCTACTTGTGGCCAAAATAGGGAATGACAGCCTTAATGGTGGTGCACATTGTGGCCAAAATTTTTGCCCTGAATAAATGGACAGAGGCTTGCAGGTCTCCTCAGTGAACTAACATTTTAACATGAATCTCATCTTTACCATAAAAACTGTGGGAGGAGTTAAAGGCAAGAGGAAGAAAAAGAAGAAATAATGAAAAGAAAAACTACTACTGGACAGGAAGAATTCCACACTTTACTATAGGCCGGACTACAATGCACTTACACACCAAGTGTAACTTTTGATTCAACACCCTAAATAATCACATTTCGTCTAGGTGCTGCACACTTTTTTAAACCCTGCAGTTGTGTCCAACGTTGACGGCCTTTAACATACTGCAATTTCTTCATCCTGACACTTTTCCACAGTTATGGATTCCGCAGCGTCCCTATTTTTACCGCCAAAGAGTGGAGCAAGTTCACAGAGCACTCAAGTCTGTCAAGACAAATACACACTTTAATGGATGTGCTTCTGCCTCTTTAGGGAAAACACTTAAGTACCATCCAACAGATAAAAACACAGCTGTCTTCAGCATGCCCAGTTACTAGACTGTTTAAACAGTATTTCCAAAATCCTGTTAGGTCCAATAGGTAAAGACAGATTTTTAAGACAACTCCTTCTTCAGTCGTCAACACGCCAATTTAACACTTGTTTATACAACAGTTAAAACAACATTTCCAAAATATAAAATTTGGTGGGTTTTTGTTCATCTATTTGTGACCTAAAGCTAGGGGATGTTTCAGCTGTTTTGCACATCAATTCCACAGCGATTTTTGACCCGGTTCTGTATCCTTTAAGGAGTGGTGCGAAGCAGCATTATTTCACTGAACTTCGATTTTAGCGAAAAGTCACCTGGTACAGTCGCTCGTCATTCCATCTTTGGCGTTTTTTTTCTGCTTGTGATAGGGTGTGAAACTGCACCTGACAAATGCAACTCTGGAGAATACTGCTTTTGCACAAATTTAAATGTGAAATACATGGGGTTGATATCATATATAGGGGGCAGTGAGGGAAAATTATGTTTGTGTTTATTAGAGCCAACTCTATTAATCAAATGCTTTAGAAGACATACAAAATATTTCTGGATATTTTCATAATCCTTAAATAAACTACTTTACTGGCGTTTTTTGTTAAGCAGTTAGCTGTACCGCTTCCATCATTTTGCTTTCTCCTTTTCCAATGCGGTCTCATTAAGATCAAAGTTTCCTGTTGCTCTGATTTGGAATAATTGGTTTGAACAATGACATGATAAGATATCTAATAAATTATATGTAATCATTATTTTAGACAAAGTTCCACATACCCACAATGCACATATAAAGATGGCCCTCTTACTTAACAAATTACAAAACAATGCTATACATTCTTATATGAGCAGGATATAAATATTTACAATTAACCATCATTTCCTCAACAAACCAATTTGTAATATAATTGCTTTCGTGTTCTGCTTTTTCCATTTTTGTTTGAGTGCAAAATAGAATTGGGTTTTGTTATTTGATTGGTCATTTTGATTAACTAGAGATGTATATTGGAAAAAATACTAATATTTCATGACAGGTGAAACAAGTATACCAATATTATAGCTGGATTGGTGGTGTCCCATGAAGACTGAGGTCAGGAGTCCATATGAAAGTATGTACCAGTATGTACAGTATTATGTATGTAGGTTTTTCAGATTGAAAGGGTTAGCTTGGATTTCATCTCTAATGAAACCCTAGTAGACCACTTAACTATGTAAATAAATCTAGTTGCTAACCGTCCTGGGCGATGGGTATCTCTGAACAAACCTTAGTATTTGCAGGGAATGCGTTTTTTTTACCTGAAAAAATAGGCAGACAAACAAAAGGTTACACTGGGCCCATCCACAAGAAAAAGCAACACAATTTCCTTGATGGAAGTGCAAAATAAAGAAATTAATGGTGTGAATTGCCTCTTTGTGTATTTTTTGAGATATAAGCCCTCTGACCTTTTCACAATACTGTGATACACTGACGGTATATATTACATTTTGCTTTACAATTATACCAATTTTATAACAAACTAAATAATGATCTGAAACTCTTCCCACATTTTTCTCATCTAGACAAACTATTGTAACACACTAGAATGAGGCGGATTAATGGTGTAACAATGTGTGATTATGATGTTACGCCCCCCATAATTGGAAGGTCCAGAAAGTCGATGGTTTTGAATCCCGGACCGGTAAAGGTACCACTGCGGTACTCATAAGTACTGAGACAAACCACTTCTCCTTCTGCCTGTATTAGCTACCCATTGCTCCTTCTGGCAGTTGGATTAAAAGGCAGAGCTCACATTTCTTTGTGTGGTGCACTGTGTGCCATGCTGTGGTGTGTTCTGTGACAAATAATCCTCACTCACTTTGTTTATTTTGCAGTTCTCCTTTCAAATAAAGTAGAGCAGGGCGGTCTAATGTGCTTAGTGCCAATCCATCTCCCTAATCTTTCTGCATTGCAAATAAGGTTCAAGAAGGTTTCATGCCTCCTTAATACTACCAGAAACACACAAACTATCTATAGAACACACACACCTAAACAAAATCACCGGAGGCTATGGCTCTTCAGCAGCCATAATTATAACAGGGCACAAAAAAAAAACCCAGTCCTTATACACTCCAGATGGCAGAGAGACTAAAAATCACTGTGGGCCAGGGGTTAAATAGACCCAGTCTTAAGGTCTCTTAATTATTTAAGAGGCGTTTTTATCCCAAATTTGAGGCCAAACAACTAGTGTTTTTTTTTTTACAAGACGATCAAAGCACCCCTGAAACCCATTTTTCTCCTATATAAATTTCATGTTTTTCCAAACCCTCAAAAACCTCTTTGATGGAGTTCACCAGCTTATTAAGGCCTTGGCTATTTTTTTGCTCCAGAAAAAAGCACATCTGGCATTTCCCATAGACTTATTTTTCTGGTGTGGTTTTCCTGTGGTTCCTCCTGTAGTCAGTATAGTCACAGAAAGTCTTTAACATCATCAGAAAACAATTCAGTTATTATTATTATTATTATTATTATTATTATTATTATTATTATTATTATTATTATTTCTTCATCTTTCCTTTGAGCCAAGCGAGGGCGGCGGAACCACACTTTGCCTGACGCGTCCAAAATCCGGCCAATAAGTGGGTTTAATAACGATTCGAGAACAGGATTGCTGGCTTTAAATAAACACTTTTGTGTGCTTCTGGGACGGGCTTTAATAGACACTTGTAGCGGCCTGGCCTGGTTTTTTTCCCCCACTCTTCCTCTCTTCTTCTCAATATTAAACATACTCAGGCCTACTTGGAGTACTTAAGCTCTTCGGAGAAAAATCACCTGATATACTCATTTCCCGTACGCCACATGAAGACAACTGGGAGGCCAGTATATGCTATATGAGTGGGCAGCGCTGATGAATAACTGGTGCAGCTGCAAGCTCCAGCAATTCTGGCGCAGCTGCAGTCCTGGGCACCAGCGGCCGAGTAGCTGCGCCGTCCAGACTCTAGAAAGGGGCACGTCATGCTTTACCGCATAATCGCACCTCTCCCATATCGGACTAATAAGCTAGCGACCTGGCAAAAGAAACAAAAAATACGCCAGATTTGGCCGCGCGAACTCTTCCGTAATAGTCAAAGAGGCGTTCCGGGAATCTTGTTACAGGCGCCCGGATGAAACCTGACTTTCAACCCAAAATGATCAACATTCTTCTTAACCCGATCTGCAGTAGGCCTACGCACTTTCACTTTTTGCAGCGTGACAATCTGAGCCGATTGTTCCTTTTTCTACTGACTTCGTTTTTTCCTTCAGCGATTTTTTCTCTCTCTCCCACCCTTCGAAACATGTTGTGCTGCACCGTACCCCTAGTTAATGGACAAGCTTCACTAGACTAAAAATATGCTGCCTTTGGACGTCTTCGCTTTTGTCTTTTTTTTTTTTTCTCCCAGAGGCTGTGTTGTAAAATCCTTCAGGCTTTATATCCAGGGCCTGTAGTGTTCGGTGTTTACCACTAGATGATGCACTCAAGCGCTCTACCGCTTTCCTTGGCCAATTTTCTTTTTCTTTTCCTGGGTAACTGCAGTAAAGTAAACACGCCGCCGGAATAACGTACATCTGTTTTAATATTCCTCTACCAAATCCCCCTTCTTGTTCCCCCCCAGTACTCTTTCCTTGCATCTTCTTTTTCCACAAGGTTGAAGGTTAGAAATAAATACACATACCCTCACCTGTCTTCAAACCAGGCCTATATCATAAATTGAATTAAGCAAAGGGGTATAAACCCTTTTTGCATTTTAATTTTTGTTTTTTGCTAGGAAGCTTGGTAAGCCTCAAGTTTGATCTCATGAAAAAAGAAATGGCTAGACAATCACCCCCAAAATGCTTGTCACCAGTGATGTATAAACAGCTATAACCTATAATTAGGTAAAAGATTATATAATATAATAATAATAATAATAATAATAATAATAATAATAATAATAATAATAAATTATTATTATTGTATAGTATCAATCAAGTTCTTTAATTAAGTAATTAGGTATTTACCTCAGAAGTACTATACACCACTACTGAGTGTAAAAACCTGTTTAACACAAGTTGTGATGACTGCTGATATTAGTAATACTCAAGTCCAACTACGGTTAGTAAATATCTGAGAGTACAGCTAACCAGTTAAGTACTCTAGTACTCAATGTCAACCTTAAAAATATCGTCAAGTAGGGGTTTTTATAATTTAAGAAAGAATCAGCCAATGTAGTCTTCAAAACACGGTAATGTCTCTTCCTTTTAAAATGAAGTCTGGGAGATGAGAAAAAAGCTCAATCTAACCAAAAAAGGACACTAATTTGGCTCTAGTGCTTTCTTTCGTTCAAGGTTGACCCTCATCGCCCCAGTTTCTGTTAGGTTTAACGAATTCCAGAATTGATTTTTTCCAGGTCAATAGATTTAGCATTACAAGGTTTTCCCCAGGCAAGCACTCTGGAAAAATAAACTCAGAATATCAGAAAGAGGGGAGGAGAGAGGCGACATCTGCAAGAAGTCAGTTTTGGGCATAATTAGAGGGACGGAGAAACTCTGGTTCGCTGCAATGCGTTAATCATAACCCCGTCCATTTCGACTGCCATTTCTGGGTAACGCTGTGTTACAGTCCCGGCAGGAAGTCAATAGATTATTCACGAGCAAATGACATTCATAAAAGCTATTTACAGGGTCAGCTTGGGAGAGGCACGGGCAAATATCAACTCGCTGTTCCTGAAAGCCTTGAAAATGGGCGTTTTCCAACCTTTCCACCAGACCTATGTATATCTGAATCTAAAAAGCATCTCAAGGCAGGAAGCAATATGACATACTGGCTGCCCTTTCTCTTCTGAGTCAACAGATGATCTCTCAAACCCGAGAAACTTCTGAAAGCAGAACTATTTACCTCGCTGTGGTTTTGGGGTGGTATTTAGAGCTTGAGGACTACTTATCTGGTGGCTCATATCAACTTAGCTCCCTTTATTGTTGTTTACAATTATTACTAAATAGGACATTCTTACACAAAAGTAATTTACACTACTAAAAAACTGGCGGAACAGGCCTAATACTTATCTTACTTAAATTCCAGAATGCTGCGTTATTTTTGGTACCTTGTGTTATTGGCTCAAAGGAAAAGTAGCATGGTCTTTTACAAGCAATAAACATAGGGCAAAAAAACTAACTTAATAAATACGATTTTTTTGTAACGTCATTTACCTATGTCATGTGTCAGTGTTTTCTTGGGTCCCCTACAAAGCTGTACACCTCCTTTCCTGACTCTCCGAAAAACCAAACTCCGGCACTTCTTGGAGGCCTGTAATTAATATTGGACCTTTAGACAAAGTTTTTTCTCCTCCAATGACAACCGCTAGGAAATCAAAAGAAACTTTGTAAACGTTTTTATTGAGGGTGTTTTTACATTTTAATGAAGTGCAGTTATTCCAAGGTTGACATGTTGTTCTCAAAATATTGAATGTGTTATTAAAACAATTTAGCAACATGTTGGCCATGATCACCACAACACATGGTTTCCGTACATCGCTGGCCCTGACATTCCTAAACCATGTATATATCTATATGCGTGTATAACATATACTGCGTATCATATATATATATATATACACACACACATGAGTACATTATATATGCTCATAAGCAAGGTACCGTCCACAAGCACTGTGAGTATATGTTGCTTTATTGTATATATGACTACTTTAACTTTTGTTTGGCAGAACGCTCCTCATTTCTTTTTTTAATTTGCTAGGAAAATGGAAAGACAGTAGGTGATGAGTCAATTGCTGCAACATGTGCAAACACACATGTAAATACTAGTCCTCAAGACTACATTAAAAAGCACAACAAATTCTGGCTCTTTGCATGCAAAATATATGGAAAAGAAATTAAAGGCGGGCACAAAGCTTTGCACAAGTACTGTACATATGTGTGTATATAATAAAAGCAATTTATACTAAAGATACACAATAATACTAAGCTACAGCCACTTAGCCTTTCATTATTTATAAGGCCGTCTGGATAGACTGATGATTGAAAACAATGCTCTCAAAAATACGGCCATTCATAAAAATGCTGTAATCAGTCTAGGGGAAATCATATGGATGTCGCTATAATGTGCTCAGCTCATAGACAATGTGCTCGCTTTAAGACAATGTCTTTGCCAAAAGTCATTAGATATGGGCTAATGATGGGAAGTTTTCTAAAGAGGAAATCAGCCCAAGCTTTAATATTCTAATTTAATATTGCACAATGGGAAAGCTATTAGTGTCAGATTTTTATGTTTTCTCTCTCTTTTTTTTGAAACCTGAAGAGCAGAGGTCTGAACTCTAACCTCCGAAGCACAGCTGCCTCTGACAATCTAGCGGCGAAAGAGGTGCTTTAAGCGCTTCTGACAAACATTCCAATTATGGGGGCCTTGAAATTCCCAGCGCTCATTACAATTATAATGAACATGTTAAACTGGAGCAGATGTGCTCTGTTACAGGGGCCCTTTGAGTGGGCGGGCGAGTACAGTACCAAGCCAGGGAGACTTTTCCATCTCGAAAAGAGGGGAAAAAACCCCCCATCAACCTTAAATGGGCCTCTCTGGCTCTTTGTGTGTCATATACAGAGAAACATGTGTGTTATGTAAATCAAAACCCCATAAAACATCCACTTATGTCTTCTATTTCTTGCAGGCAAAAAGGGGAGAGAACGTCATCCATCAGAAAGGAACCGCTGCACTAATGCGGCAGCAAGCAAATTCAAGTGGTTTTAAGTTATAAAATGGTTTATTTCTTATTAAAAATGTTACATAGCAACCTTGAGTGCTACCCCAAACCAGGTTGGAGCAAATACATTTCTTTTTAACTTTTTAAACATTGGATTTCTCCTAATACATGGAAACAAAACAAAACAAAACCAAATAGAATTGATTACCCCTAGGAAGATTGTGTCGTAAATTTGTTTTGGAAATTCCCAATGATAATCATCTTTTGTGCAAAGCGATCATGACTTGTTTTCATGACTGACCACCATTTTTTTGTTACACATCAATTTAACTTTAAAGAACGGACTTCCAATACAGACTTTGACTCTCCCAACCCCACCACCCTCCCAAACCCAATGTATCTGAAGAAGCAAATTTTCACATCCCTCTGCTGATCAGTGGCAGAGAGTGTCAGTGGGGGCTCTTTTGTGTGTGTGTGTGTGTGTGCTTCGCTAAGTGCTCCTAAAAACTTCCCCACACTTATACAATCTTAAAGGAACAACTCTGGCCAAAAGTAAAAAGAAAAACGCTAAAGTGTCTGCTGCTCGTCCCATTAGCTTTCGTCCATCAGGCTCCTTTAAAGTCTGGTAAATCTCCTGAAAAGAATTCCTCTGAGTAAACTGTGATCACAAAGTGTGTGCCTTTAAAGACAAGAAGCCACCTTCTGACGCGTCAAAGTAGTTCAAGGACGCAGCGTTTCCTCCCGTCTTGAGCCATCCCAGTCCCATTTTTTTGTTTTTCTTTTGTTAAAGAGTACTCAGGGGTTCAGCGTGGTCCAAAATTACAGTAGCCAGTGAATATGATACAAAGTGTTTTTCAGTTTGCTAAAGTTATGTACAAGCACCTCGGTCCTACATTTGACAGTCACATTCCACACTGCTGGCAAAAAAAATAGGATGAACTACTGAGCGTGAAAGGAACTGAAAGGAATGGCAGCAGACGTGGCTCAGAAATGGGTGTGAAACTTGCACTTTGGCGCAAAAAGGTGCTTTCAAGGAAAGCTTACTCAAGTCTTATTTACACGTAACGGCTGCAATAGCCCATCTGCAATGCAATGCACTTGGCTAAAACCCCTGCGAAATATGGACGTGCTAAAAAAATCACACTGATACATAAAAAATATGCACCATTTAGGATTAATATGCAAATGTACAAGGGTCCACCAGGCAGCGCTACTGTAGCGTGTCATTGTAGTGTTTTCGAACCAGAATATCCGGTGAATGATTGTATGTAGCATGAATGTGAATGCACTGATTTGTCACTCGGTGCATCTGTTACATCCTTTGGGCGTCCTGAACAAGTACGGCCAGAAATGTGCAAATCATACATATCTGAGTGGCAAAAAAGCAATTAAAATGAATGCTTCTTAGCAGAAGTGCCCCTAAAGCGCTGTGTTTTCGCGGTGTGACCCATGCTTGCTGGGAAAGGTGAGCATCTGCTGACAGCAAGATGTGTTTCTGTCTAAGAGAGTTTGGTGCTGGGATGAACTGAGGATAGTTGTGGCGGACTGAAGGCTGGCTGGGGGTTGAGGGCCGACATAGGATAGAGGCCATGGTGGAGAAGGTCCCCTTGGAGAGTCCCCATGGGATGGCGATAAAGGTGGGCAGGGTTGGCCGCCTGGGCCAAGAGCTGTCTCTGCATCATTATGGAATGAATGGCGAAGGGGGGCACGAGGGGTGAGATGACAGCCTGGTTCTTCAAGTACTGTAGGGGATGCGAATAACCGGGGGGCACATGGGGGCCCAGGCTGTCACACATCATCGGCACTTAAGATACGAAAGCCCCAGGATACAGCCCTGGGAAGATGGGCGAATGCAGAACTTGTGTCCGTCAGCACCATAGTCATTAATATGCATGGCGTGAGCCGGCTCTGCAGCTTTCACTGACTCGTTGTCTGGCTCTGGTGTCCGTACCTTGCCTGGAGCATCCCTAGGGGTGGAGCAGTGCATAGGGGTCACCGCCCGGATCTTTTTCTCGGTGGGGCCATTCTCAAGCTCCTCCAGGTTCCTTTTCATCGGTCGTGCCGCGCCGACATTCTGTGGGCTGCTTTTGTTGCTAGGGATGGGTCGTGCCAGCTCATCTATCTTGAAGCTCAGCGTCTCCTCTCCTCGGCTGCTGTGTGCTTTGTGGGTGGGCTGTGACTCCGCCACCTTTTTGGGAGCTGACACTGTCATGGGGGGAACCCTGCAGGCTCTGGGGTGGAAGTCCAGGCTTGAACTGTTGCTGCCTCCTTGGAAGAGAGGAGCACTTTTAATTTCCTGCTGCATCATGGAATGTGGGAGGCTGACCAGGGACGAGGTGGAATGGGGCAGTTTGTGAGGGGAGGGCTTTGGCAGGCTCAGGTCTGTGGGTTGCTCATCACTCGCCCTTTCGCTCTGCTGGACTTTTTCGCTCTGACTCATGCGTGCGTTGTAATCAGGCCCACACTGTCAGGGTGTTGGTTATGGGGGAAACCATGGGCTGTCTCACAGTCCCGTGGGTAAGCGTCTCTGCTCAGGTACTTGCTCAGCTGTTCCTTGCTCAAGTGGTGCTCGGTCTGCCGGTAGAGGCTGTGTAGGTGGGGTGAGGAGTAGAAGTCACCGAGGAAGCTCGGTGCCTGCCCCGGACGAGGTATGTCAGCAGATTTCTCCACACTAGAGTGAGTGTTGGGCCTTAAAATGAAGGGCTCTCCTGTAGGACTGGGCTGTTGTTGACGTTGGGAGTGGTGCTGAGAGGGTTCAGAATGATGTGTCTCTACATCACTGCACACTTCTCTCTGGGAGGTGTCCGAAGTGGACCGTCTCTCCTCACATTCTCGTGGCTAGAAACTCTGGGCATGCTGGATGACTGATGGGCGCTTGACCACCATGCTTGCCTCGTTCGTACCTGAATGGGCTTGGAGACCCTGACCTGTGGCTTCTTCCATGCTATCATTTGATAGCTTTGTTGACTAAGGGGGGAGGTGGACCATAAGGGTAACTGCTGGGCAAGCCAGTGCCACTGACTTGGGACAACATCTTTTTCTTGTACAAGGACATTATACTTGGGGTTGCTTGTGGATAGGAGATTGAAGTTAAAGCTCTCCTCCTTGGTGGGGAGTTCAGCCCTCTCGTTTGGTGTCTCTGGCACAGAGAGAGACTGCAGAGGTCTTTGATTCAAGGTGGGTAGCACCATTCCTACATGGCTCTCTTTTGTCCCAGGCTGCTTGACATTTCCCATGGCATATGCTGAGGCCTTGTACTCTGGTGTGCCATGCTGCCATTGGTCCTCTGTGTGAGGGTGGGAGGGTCCATGGGAATTGCGTAGTGGAACAGATGCAGCGACTGGAAACACCTCACAGTCCTCTGACTTAAGTGGCATGCTGTCCTGTGGAAGCGATGCATGCCTGATCCTGCTGACCTGTTCATATGGGCCGCTATCCCAGCAGGCCTTCTGCACCACCAGTTTCTCTTCTTCCTCTTTGACCAGTGATGGCACCCCGGTGTCCTCGGCCTCGGGATTCTCAGAGCTGCCCTCCCTCTGGGTTGCAGGTTGTGTCTCCTGCTTTACCAGCACATCCTCCTGGAGCTGCTCCTTGTCCTTGATGTCCTCTGCACCCTGGAGACAAGACACTGTGTGGTGACAGGAGTTAATCAGCGATCTGAATACTAGTGCAGTCGTACTGCACTCTTAATGCAAATGCATGCAGGTCCACTCTCAATCTTTTGCAAGCTATCTCTCTGCAGAGGCTTGCACTGGAGAAAACAAGCTACGCAAAATCTGCTCCCTTGTGACTGGCACCATGAATAATGCCTGCACTTCATTTACAAATCAACATCAAAGACCTTGCATGGCTGCATGGCAGTTGTGCAAATCAATGACAGCTGACAGATGACCGGTCTGATGACTATGCCTGATTGAGCTCCAGAAGCAGCTTTGACACTGGATGTGAGCCCCTAGGATTTTATTCCTTCAAATTGATACTTGATAGAGAACATACAATTACAGAAACAAGATGAAAGATGTGGTGTCACACACCCTGCAGGGCGTTAGTTTCTCTCGTCTAAGCAAATCAGTTTCAGAAAACCTCAAAACATGTAATGCTGCAAGTAAAAAATTGGAAGAATACAGAATTCTTTCCTAGGCCACCACCGCTGCTGTTAAGATTCGGCAGCTGATGTTGCTGCGTCTTGGTGAAGGTGCTCCAGGCAAACCTCAAGCCTCTAGCTCAATGCATACCAACACCAGCCGTGCCCATCGTGCCTGCAGAAATGAAGGCGGGCCCCACCCAGTCAGTGCCACCGTCGGCAGGAGAAAGGAACAGATGTTTGACATCAGTTAGTGTCAGGTAGAATGCTTGCTCATCTCTTTCAACTTTGTTCCTCCACCCACCCTGGATAAATATGTGACTTTGGGTGAATAATAGCCTGTGCACATATCTTACCCCCGGCAGCAAGCTTCTGCTCATCCTTTTGTAGACGCAGAGGAGTGAACAGCATCCTCACCTGGCATCTAATTGCGCACATAGCTTTGCACAGGTCATATAGGACCAAACATTCTTCCATTTTGTAAGGTCTTTATGAGCACCTAACACTGCCAGTCTAAAGTGGTCAGTCATGTCTGCTCCTCCTGCTCCCTTCGCTTACTTTATTCAAAATATTTTAAAAAAGGAAAACCGAGAGAACTCAGCTAGTCACTCCAGGATTGTAGCCGAAGCATCTTAGTGGGCTCAAACCATCAGACTTGCTTGTCTTGGGTAGTTTTGCTCAGGTCATTAAGGACTCGAAGTTCTGATTCTGATATTCTGATCGCGCCAACCTAAAGTGGTTTGTCATGTCTTCCAATCCTTCCACCTACCACTCCTTTATTCCAGGCATTTTTAGAAGGAAACCATCACTCTACCACTACTTCCTCACTGCTCTGCTGCTACTCCTGGCTACTAACCTTCTCCTGTGTTGTAGCCGAAGCACTTTATTGGGTATGAAATCTTTCAATTATGCTGTCTTTGGGTTCTCCTTACATGCATCATTTCTCAGAGGTTTTTACAGAACTTGATAGGGTGAAATCAAGGGATCATGCTCCTATTTATTTAAAAAAAGCTTTATGAACACATACTCCAATGACCATTAACTAGCAGAACCTTTGAGAGCCTTGCCCCCAGGAGGAGGCGATGGCCTGGCCGCAGCTCTTAGTGCAAAGTCGAATGGGGCTCCAGGAGGCAGGCGAGATTACAGTGGCATAATGGGGTGCGAGTGCCTGTTGGCAAGGCATGCATCACTCAATAGTCCCAATTGTCTTCTGTGCCTCAGGAAAGACCAAATTAACACAGCTCACAATGCTCCATTTCTTACCACAGCAGCATGCCTATATTTGTACGTGCCCTTATTATACTCTGGTGACATGGAATATACAAGACGAATTGCAGCATCTGTCTCTCAAAATTTTCCCCTCCATTCGAGATCTGTAACATTCCCTGGAATGCTAAATGCACTCTCTCCCCTTCCCCTCCTACTTTTCCCCTCTCTCTCTCTCTCTCTCTCTCTCTCTCTCTCTCTCTCTGGAAAGGCACTTGAACAGAGAATTTCATTTTATTTCCCCTCCTTGTACAATGTACAATCAATTATCTGGAGAGGCCTTTCAAAATTACAGAACATACCAGACAGATGAGCTAGGCATACCACTGGAAAAAGTAGCCGGCCCCAACAACAGCACTCTTTGTTTTCCCCGCCATACGATATCATTGTCTTGTGACAGAAGTGAATCGTGCGTCATAGCATCTCTAAAAAGCGTGTACAGAAATCTGGCCCCTTGTATCTGGTGTGTGGAAGGCATTTCAAACGTCCCTTTCATCTTCTCTGTAATCATTTGGTTATTCATGTGCAAATAATAACTCAATTTTCATTCCCCTCGCAGTCGTGTTTGCAACCCACTCCGTTTTTTTTTCCCTCACTCTTCATATTTTGGCTTAACTGGAAAACATTTTACCATCGCTCTGGATTTATTATTTCATGTGGATAAGATAACGCTGGTGGTTTTATAAAACTGAAAAAGCGTGGCCGGTGCATTATGACCGTCAGGATCGATGGCGGGCGTTCTCCAGGAACAATCTCTCTGTACACGAAGGGATTGCCTTGTTGATAACAGCAACTCAGTCACAAGCTTTTCTACTTTTGCTCAGTTCAAGTGGCAGGATGGGAAGGTTTAGAGAGAGAGAGACTAGCGTGCTCTGTGATGGTTCACAGGGAGAATCTAAGTGAATCAGGCAAAGCGTAAAAATCTTCCAGAGTCACTGAAGCAGGGAAATACCATTTGATTTGCCACACCATAGCACAGCGGTCAGAGTCTCTGATTCAGCTTGAATAATTATGTTAAAACCAGCTGCTCCTGACAGCGCTGTTCTTCCAGGCCTCTGACGGCTTATTTGTTAAAAAGACAAAAAAGGCAGTCAGCCTAAAGTGGTCTGTCATGTCACCCACGTTCCCTCCTCCCCTCTCTTCCTTTCCAAAAAGGTGATGTTACTCTCTTACCAAGCAGCCCTTCTTCTGGTTCATGGTAAATACAACAGCTCTGGCACTTTAGCCGTGGCGTCTTTTTCGGAACGGACCTTCTGAGCCGTATCATCTTTGGGCCGCTTGGCGGCCAGGACCTTTATCTTGGCGCCTCCTTCCAGAAGGCAAACTTGTCCTCTTCTCCCTTTGTGTATCTCTCATAGGGCAGAATTAGCCTGTGCAGGGAGAGAGAAAAACAGGTTAGTACTCTGGCTAACTCACTGTCCCCTTCGGCATTCCACCTGCTCTCCTGGTATCCCTGGCTGGCTTCATTCTCCTGGAACAATGATGGATGAGGAGTTTCACAAAAATGCTTCTGCTTTCTCAATCAAAACTTTTAGTGTGCCAAGGCCTTACCCGAAATCTGCCCGATCAGAATGAAGTAAACATGGTTATTACTTTCAGAATCATAACATGTGATGACACAGGTCTTTGTGACCAGAAGCAAAGTTCTGGTCAGCTCCTTAGATGCTACCCATTAAAGATGGGAAACAATCTCAGTGTTTTTAGAGATGCTTAGAATCACATCTTACATGTGATTTAAAATCATGACGGCATGTGTTTCTCATGGGCAGTTGTAGTCTAATGGTTAGGAAGTTGCCCCAATGGTTAGGAAGTTGCCCCGGAACAGTAGCATACATTTGGTCAGTGTGGTAGTTACGACTCCACATGAGGGTCCAATGTTGAATGTAGCATGTCCCTCATCTCTCAGTCCTCATCTGACCACATCATGAACAACTCCAAAACTTGTTGAAAGATTCAAGAGCTTTTTAGGGGGGCGAAATTTTGAAACAGTTGTAGCATAACGGTGATGCTCCTGTGCTTCTGCTACTGTGATCGATGGGTTGCCAGTTCAAATCCTGGTAAAAGTAAAGTTACCACTGAGTACTTATGAGCAAGGTACCATGCCAATAACATTGCTTGCCCTCCCCCTGGGCAATGTCGTGGACAGGTTAAATGGAGAGGTCACATTTCATTGTCGAAAATGGATTCGATAATTTCGTATACTTGCTATTGCCTAATGAAGCTCCTGAAAGAGTATGGTTAATCAGTAAGTGTTTATTACAACCAATGGCCTCAATGTTTTTCTGACTTTTTTCCTTTAATAGGATTTGTCCGACGAGACTCGTTAATGCACGGTCAAATACCTCGTCATATACCCAATGAGCAGTTCTTGAGGAATAATAAGATCTGATCCTAATTAAACCATTTCGGTTCAGAGCTTTTGGAGATATATGCACCCACCCAACCTCTCCCACCTCCTGAATATGCTACCTCCACCTCCTCCTCCTCCAGTCAAAGCATAACTTGAAAGGGCAAGGCAGCATATGTTTTACTTTTGAATGTGGTGTGACAGGTGCAGCGCTCTCGTTGTTTGTCACCACTCCTCGAATTAATGGCGATGGTAGGGTTAGATGAAGGACCCGGTAATTGGATGGGGCGATACGCGGATACGTTGCAATCCGCCCCTCCACTGGAAGTTTTTATAATGCCGCACAGTGTGATTAACGACTCTGTCCGGGTACCGTCGGGAGAACCGTGTCTGGAATTATAAATATCTGCCAGCCTTAATCAGAAAACGCTTTTTAAGTCCGGGAACAAGAGTGACGACATATTTTAACACATCGCCCCCTCTCCATCTCAACTGTTTTCAATTGTTTGTTTTCTCTTTTTCCCCCTGACACATATCACAAAAAATCTGCCTTATCCTCTTCCATCTCTTCCCCGTTAAATAAAACTGGAGAGGCATCTCCAGAGGGAATTCATTCCGCTATTTTCGTTTCAGACCAGTGTTTATTCTAGAGTAAGCCTTTTTTTTCCAAGTCGGGCCTGGCTGCACTGAGCATGCTCAGGCATGGGTCTGCGTGGGGGTGGGGTGGTGGAGTTGGGAGAGAGATCGAGGTGAGGCTGATTTTTTGGCCGCCGAAGCCAACATCCAGGAAACTAAGCTTAGGCAGAGACATTCATCTTGGGATCCCATTACGAAAGAGTTTCTAAACATATGTTACAGCTGCTAAAAAGTGAAACTTATTTCCATACCGTGCACTTGATTGAAAATCAAAAATAACCCCAGGCTGCCAAAATACCTGATTTCACTGTCGTAACGTTTCACTTGGTGTTTATATAACACAGGCATAATCATCTGCACAATGACATATCTTGTTTTGCCCGCTAATCCTTGATATTCTGCGATGCCAAACCCCCTCCCTCCCCACCAAACAAACTCCAAACTCCTGGGAGAGGGGGAGTTGAAAGCAGGTCTCATGACTTTCCCCTTTTTTGGTTCGGGCACAATTGCCAAAATTAGTCTTTTAACTGACCTCATCCTTCCCTTGTTTTCGAGTTCCAGGGGATAATTAATATCAGATGTTGCCATTCTGCATTGCGCGTTTCCTGCGTAGGTACTTTCGTATGAGATAAGACCTGAAAACAAACCTATATGCCACAAGGCGAGAATATATAAATTTTTTCCCTACTCATCCACATTGCCATGTAAGGCGATTTCGAGTCACTGTTCCCTTCCCTTTTTACTTTTTCTTTTTTTTCCACTCAGCACAAAATAAATAAAGGAGAAAATCCTCGCCTCGCAAGTCAGGCCACGGCATATTTCCTCGATGAGCGGTGAGATGAGACGGTGGATGGAGACGCTTTTTAAGGTCGAGAGAGTCTGCCGCGATTTTAATTTTTGTTGTTTTTCACCGAGCCGCTGGCAGCTAGCAGCTAGACAGCGGCGGAGCTGCATTCCATACAGCTGGCGAGCGGCGTGCGCCAGAATGAAATGTGCAGTAAATGTTCCTTTTATGAAAGGGGGAGAGCGAGAGGAACAAAAAACGGGGGAAAGAACAAGTGAGAACCACAAGAATGGCAAAACGGGGAGAGGAAGTAGCTCTAAAATATTACTAATAAAATGAACTTGATTATTAGGGGAAAAACACTTTTCAGCCACGTAAGGGAAATTATATATATATATATATATATATATATATATATATATATATATATATATATATATATATATATATATATATATATATATATATATATATATATATATATATATATATATATATATATATATATATATATATATATATATATATATATATATATATATATATATATATATATATATATATATATATATATATATATATATATATATATATATATATATATATATATATATATATATATATATATATATATATATATATATATATATATATATATATATATATATATATATATATATATATATATATATATATATATATATATATATATATATATATATATATATATATATACACACACACACATATTCAGCTCAGTCCTCTAGATGGTGCAATGCTGAAATCTGTCCAGATAGACCTCCTTCGCGTGAGCATGAAGGAAATACAGTCAGTATGCGTACATGTGCATTACATTTAGTAAACTAAATTAGATTTTTTTTGTTGATCCGCCACAGTCAAATGGGAAAAGTAACTCAAAACAGCAATCTGGAAACAAATTCATCTGTGTATTGAATCAAAACCCGTTTTGAATTGCGAATCGATTTTGAAACCCAAGAATTGGAATCAAATCGTGAGATTTTCAGTATTGTCCACCTCTACTGTATGTATGTACAATATATGTGTATTATACACAAGCAGCACGAGCAGCAGCTGTATAAGCTCAGTCAAGCACCTGTAGACTAAGAGTGAGCGGCGATCACACACTCTCACACATAACTTTGAGCTGTCCAGAGGTCATGGATGTCTCCACATGCATTATGCATTAGCAGCGGTCAGGTAAACGTCCCACAAAAATCGGAGAAATCTCAGGTTTTCATGCCTTTACAGGGGAAATATCAGGTCCTAACAAGCACATAAAAACCACACACACTCCAACATGCACACGCACACCCACATTTGTGGCGGGGCTTCCTCTACAAGACACCAGAGCTGGAATAATCTTGTAGGAAAACAGAGCGAATGGCAATGGGGGGATTTTCCAACTTGGTTCTACTCCAGCTGAGTCTAGTGGTTTGAGGCAGGGATTAAAAAGTCATTTTTTATGTTTCCAGTTTAGTGTTCCAAAGCGATAATAACATGACCTTTTGTACTATTTAATCCTGCAAATGATTTTAAGAACTGCTGTTTTGTTTCGTCCTTCCTTCCTTCCATTATTCATTCAACCATTTACAAGTGGAACAACCAACTTTTTTTTTTACATTAAGTCTAAAAAACCAAAGGTCACGTTAAAGGCTTACGTTAAATCGCGCTATTTGTATAACAAGTGGCATGATTAAGATTTCACTTTGTCTTCCAGCAAATTCTTAAAACATTTACCTGGTTTATTTATTTATTTATTTATGCATTTATTTATTAATGACAAGTGGTGCTATTAATTATTAATTACTGCATTAATGGAACGTTGTAATGTCATTATATAAAGCCAAAAAGTTCAAAGCTATGACATACTTGTTTTGCGGCAGTAAAATGATAAAAGATATGCAATCTGACCATTGTCCAAAGTGTGTAAAACACTTGTGTGAAATAAGCTCCCAGAAATAGTTTTCTGCAATAGGTAGCTAGTAGTTAAACCTCATATCTTATGAGTTTGACACATTTTAGGATTAATGTCAAAAATAAAATGAAGTTGTTCCTGAGTGAACACACATTTTTATTTTTAATAACCTGTATGTTATTTGACATTCTTTTAGACAGGTTTTGGCTTTGACAGCTTCAGCAGCCTCCTGTCCCAAGATTCTAGTCGACATTTTTCAGCGAACACAAAATTTTCCAAGCAGTTTATACCTTCTATCTAAACGATAAGTAACAGTAAATAAAAATTTTAAGTGTTGCTAAGCCAGATTTTTTCTCCGTCTTCTTTGATGTTGCTCAACTTTTTAATTTTCTGTTCTTAAACCGTTTAATCTACTTTTGTTAATGGGAAAAGTTCCATCTGTGCCTATAAATCCCACTATAATCGATGAGGTCACATCCTAGCAACCAAACTAAATGCTCTGAACGTGGTGCCGGAGAGTAAGGAAGCGGCAGCATATATGAGTAGATGTTATTAGACGGGCAGATCGAGCGTGTTTCCACATTTTGCAGAGCAATAAAACGCATTTGTGGCCTTTGAGGGATAAGCACGACAACACGCATTTGTCCAAACTGAATTCACCGGGCGATGTGGCGGCTCTTTTACGTGCCGCTGTTCTATGCCATTAATTCCAACGTGTAATTACTTTAGCAATCGTGGGCAGAATAAAGGCCTCTTCATAACACTGACAGATAAAGGCGATGCTGCGGAGATAGCACACAGGATGAAAAAAAATACACATGGATGTGTGTGTGTCCACTGGGAGTGCTGCTGAGTGCGTTAATAAGATTCTGTTGCAGAAGCGCTCCGTCCCTGCGGCCCGTAATCCGGCCTCTTATGTAACTCTCATTTCCATAGTGAGCAATAGTGTAAAAAAAAAAAAGAGAGAGAGAAGATAGAGAGGAAAAAGAAAAAAAGACACGGGAATAATCCTATTAAAACAACAATAATTAGGCAAAGTGCTGACGAAAAAGAAAGAGAATAGCCGAGGAAGAAAGGGACTGAGCGGGTTGACAGTGGACAAGAAAAGATTGAGAATGAACGAGAAAGAAGAAAGTGAGGGAGAAAGAACAAGAGTGGACAAGAAAGAACATGGGAGAATGAGAAAGAATGAGGAAAAGAAATAAGGGACGAGAAAGAACAAGAGTGGACAAGAAGGACCGAGAGTGAACAAGGAAGAATGAGAACTTGGAAGAAAGGACGAGAGAAAGAAGGAGAGCGGACATGTGGTGATGTTAAACAGTAAGAGTGGACTAGAAAGAACGAGGTAAGACGAGTCTGTCCAACTTTTCTCTCAGATGCCGGCCGACTCAAAATTGGGAGTCCAAAAGCGGTCTGAACGCAGACCTAGAAAGAAACGACCTCTTTCCACTTTTCACAACGATCCCTCTTTCTTCTCTTTCCTCCCCTCATCCCTCCGTAAACGCAGCTACTCCGCTATTAGCGCACGATCCCTCGTCAGTGTTTATGTAACTGTTACGTAATCCCATAGGATCGCATTTAAGAAAGGAAGGGGGAGAAAAAAAATCATTCAACAATCGAATGTTGCCATGGTAACAGACTGTAAATATACCATGTAAATTTATCAGCATAAAAAAAATTGAGTGTTACATAAGCTGACATTTCAACACATGTGGGCAGCCGCTGGGGTGCTAATATCAAAGCAAACATGAACATTCAGTCCCTAGCGGAATGATAAAAATAAAATAAATAGATTGATAATTATATTAAAGATAATAGTGTGTGGGACTTACAGGAGTGGACAGAAGCAGTTGAGAAGGAATGAGAGCGGGTGAAAAAGAACAAGGGTGGATGAGAATGGATGAGAATACACAGGAGTGGTTGAGAAAGTGGATAAGAGAGAATAAGGGTACACAAGAAAGAATGCGAGTGAATGATGAGAAGCATCAAGAAGGATGAGAGTGCAAAAAAGCATGAGAATGGACAAGAAAGAATGCAAGAGAATGAGTAGGAATGATAAGGAACGAGAGCGGAGGAGAAAGAATGACAATGAATGAGAGTGGAAGAAAAAAAACGAGAGTCGATGAGAGAGGACGAGAAAGAATGAGAGCGGATGAGACAGAACAAAAAAGTGAACGAGAAAGTGAGATCGGACGAGAAGTAAAGTAGTAGAGAGTTTACGTAAAAAAGAAAGACAGTGGAGAAGATCGAGAGTGGACGAGAAAGAATGACAGCGGACGTAAAAAGAGTAGAATAAATAAGTAAATATAATACTATAGTTAATAATAAATTATTTAATGTACTTAAAGATAAAATTAAAATAAAATAAATAAACAGGTCAGTTCACCTTCAACTACACCACATCCATATCGAAAATAACTTTGGCTCACTTCTCCACTTTGGCCATAAGGTGGCAGGGTTCCCGGCTTAACAAAATGGTTGTTGACATCAACAATTTTACTCCCATTTATCTCAGCTCCTCTGAAGCAGAAGAAAGTAGTCCCCAGCGGTCAGGTCGTCAGAGCAATCTGAGGAAGGAAGTTTGTCGCCCAGAGTCGGGTTTGGAATGAGCGACTAGCAACATGAGATGGCACAGAAATCGCATTCCGAGATGGGGGAAAGGGTGGTTATGAAGCTATATTAAAAAAAGTCCATACTGGTATTACCTTGTTGCTGTATTTAATAGGCACAATCAAGATCAGTTTCAGGGGTCAAATTCTCAGCAGAAGATTGCAGAGACTGTGGAAGCAGTGCTTTGCGAAGTAAAAGTCCTGCTGATTTTTCAACTTGTAGATTAAACTTGTGTTTAATGTAGCTAACAGCAAAGAATAGCTAACTGCTTCACTGGTTCTTAAACGAGGAGAGCTCATATGGACGGTTGGAGCAGGATTTTCTTCCCATTTTGAGGTCTGTTCCAAGGCTCCAGGGCTCAGCATTCCCAGGACCGGTGTTTCCTCTTTTTTATTCTACGTGATATTGAACTGTGGACTTCCATCTCCTTGTTTAGCTTTCGTTTAGGACAGGAGGGTCGGTATCCTGGAGGTTTTCTGTCATACTTGACTAGAGGAAATTTCTCAAGAGAAAGTTCATAGTGAAGAGAAGGGTAGAAGGGACGGTCTACAGAATGCCAGTTCAGAGAGCTGGAAACCGACCCGAAGTCAGAATGGGAAGAAAATTTGCTACAACCTCCCACTTGTGCTCTTCCTGATTCAAATACCACTTAGCAGTTAGCTTTTATGTAAAGTGTAACATGAAGTAAGTGAGTATTTGTCATTGTAAACACAGCACAGCACGCAGTACACCAAAACGAAATGTGACCTCTGTGTTTGACGTGTTGGAGCAGTGGGCAGCTGACACAGGCAGTGCTTGGGGAGCAGTACTTGGGGACATACCGTGAGTGCTTTGCTCAAGAGTACCTCAGTGGTAACTTTAGCGGTCCTGGATTCGAACTGGCGACCGTCTGATCACAGGCCAAACGCCCTAACTGTTAGGCCACCAACTGCCCCATTTGCTGTTAGCCAGCAGGACTCTCACTTCATGAAGCTGGACTGTTCCCCTGAAGCCAGAGAATTCGAGCCCCGAAATTGATCTTGACTGTACCAGTTAAACAGGGTGACAAGGGAACGACAATGAGGGCCCTTTTGTCATTCCTGGCTCTTAAAGCTAAAATTACCTCAGTTGTTCCCTCAAGGCACAAACTCATTAACTTCTAAAAGAAAAAAAACAGGGCCCCTTCAATTACGGAGCCTGGCCAGTAATATGGAACGAGAGACAAGCACTCGTACTGTACGTCCAACTCAAAGCGAAGTCTTAGAATTTTCTGCCGTCGAAGCGAGAGCCAGATTCTTCAGGACTGATTTAGCCCTGGACTCCTTGGAACGTGCTGGCTCTATCAATCCAAAACAAACTTGGGGCCTCTCTCACTGTCTCTGCCAACGTTCCAAAGTGATCAAGCGAACATAGACATGAAGCAATCTTGTAGCAGCTAATAGGGAAGGGGATGGAAATGTGCCTGTTCCAAAACCTTTTTTTTTTAAATCTCTGCTTTAAAAACAGCAGGAAGCCTTGCACCTATGGTTTGGGGTAGTAAGATACTCATGTATGAACCAAGAAATTGTAGGTTGAAATCCAGATCTAACCTACATCCAGAGCTACCACCTTTGTGCTCCTGAGCAAGACCCTTGATCCCCAGGTTGCTCCAGGGAGACTGTCTTGGTAACTAGAACATGGAAGTTGCTTCCTAACTGATATCTTCTTCTGGCTTTGGCTTCTCCCAATAGGGGTCGCCACAGCAGATCAAGTCTACCACTGCCGCTTTTACTACTATTAAGGTTGGTATCCTCCCTTAATCGTCCTAAACGGGGGCAGTTAGAGAGCAGAAGTAGTAGTTAGGGAGCAACTTTCATGTCCTAATTACCACTGCCCCTTTTTATAATGATTAAAGGGGGCATTAGTAGCAGTTGAACCCTAACTGCTAATGCCGTCCTCTTTTAGAACAATTAAACAAGAGCGCACCACATGGTGGTCCATTGGAGACAAACCAAGAGGCTGTGGTTTCAAATCCAGCTCTATCCTACCTCTAGCTCTACTAATATTGGATCCCTGAGTAAGAGTCTTAATCCCAAAGTTGCTCCAGGGTGACTGTTCAGGTAACTAGGAAACAGAAGCCACTATGGATAAAAACAATTAGAATAGTAAACAGAAAGTAAATATAACCAATGATGACACATGCATGTAAAACAGTAACGCAATGTAATGGAAACTTGGTAAGCTTTCCATTTCTGACAGTGCCCTATAATTGGTAATGAGAGCTAATTTCAGCTAGCATGTCAGAGGAAAACAGCAATGTTGTGTTAGTATCAAGTGCTATAAGTCTGTTCTAACTGTCATTAGCGCTTACCATAACTCTACAAGTTTGCACAGACATGGCAGCCGAAATATAGACCTGCTCACTAACATTCTAGGAGGCCTCCTAGCTGAACCAAGGTTCATAAAACAGCAAATGCTAATAATGCTAAAACCCAAGCTAACAAGCATGCCATCACAGGCCCTGGACAGTATCAATAGCATGCTATCAACTAGCTGTTTCAGTAGTCAGCAAGTTAGTCAATGGCACTGCCACACTTACCTGCTTGACCACTATTAGTATTTGCCTTTGCAGAAACATTTTTACAGCTGGTCACAGCTTAGCTGTGTATGCAGTACTGTAAATGCCACAGAGCTATATCGTTTAACAACGCCTTAAGAACAGGCATGTTTTGTGACACTGTGGGCCACAAGACAAACAATGGAACACCAACACTAAGGGTCAGGAGCTGTTATGTTTATATTTCTGGCTCCTTGAATAAAGAAGAGCTAGAACAACTTATTAGTTGCAGCAAACAAATGAGCTAATTTGAGGTCAAAGGTGGCAAGGGATGTCTCGCTGGAACAACTTGGGGTTAAGAGTACTGCTCGGGGGCACAAACTCAAAATTGTCACCTCTAGACCCCGTCCTCAATCAGAATGAGTAGCAGTGGCTTCAAATCAGAAATGCTGTTGGTGAACCACAGCATTAGCCAGCTCAATCACACATGAAATTAGCATTGAATGGTCTCAGCGTGAGTCATAGAAAAATTTTATGAAGGTAAATTCTAGAGTTGGAGAGCTATTTATTAGGTTTTGAGAACAACAGAATGAAGTTAAGATGCTTGCCGCAACGACAGTGGTGAACAATAATGGTATGAACAGACACGCTAGCAGAAATATGCAAAAGTTTTTAGGCTCCATTACAGACTAATGTTTAGCCAATCAACACTTTTCACACTGGCGATTTATACTAACTTAGCATTGCATTCATTTGAATGATCAAAAATGAAGTGGACTACAAATGAGCTAACTCTGTAATGGCAGCAAAGAAAGCAATTATAAACTAAGCTGCTTCTTTGATAGGCCTGTTATTATCTGTTAGCTAACATGTATACGAATTTTGAGTAAGGTCAAACAATGCTAGAGGCTTGCTCCAACGATAGTGGCAAATAATGATGTTGTTGTTGGTTATTGTTTACTCTGCATCCTGGGAATACAATCGGAAACTGGCCTCTTCAGGGACTCCAGGAGGCTCAGGACATGGCACCGGTTCCAAGGCAGATCATTAAAATTTACTTAAAGGGCATTAAGGGACCATTATAGCGCTGAAGCGTGGCTCATTTTGAATTCGGAGCAACGCTGATTCCGAAGGGCATACTACAAAATCGATAAAGCCCCGGAGGAACCAGACTGTCCCTGCACCTACCTCCCTTCGCTCTCTTGCAGGCTGGAAATGCCACCATGCACTTTGTCATCCTCTAGATTAGCATTAGTTTTAGTGCATCGTCTGTAAATGAAGGGCCAAGTAAAAGAACGACAGGGCCCCAAATTGCAGACAATATTTAAAATGGCCTAGTACAATACAGATGTTAAATTCCGAGGTAAGAGCTAGGGAATGCTCTTATCTGCACTGCAAAATTTCTGAAACAAAGATCTCTCTCCCGCAAGGAGGAGGGTTTAAAATAAAGCAAAGCCTGATTGATCAGTGCCACTGACCTATATAATTAAAAAAGCAGCAGGAAGGGAGGGAGGAATGCCGCAGCCTCTCTCTCAAGGTTATTTATGTCGTTTTTATGACCCAATTTGCCATCTATGTTTCTTTCTTCCCCTGTTTTTTTCCCAACCCCCCCCACTCCTCCCCCTCCCTCCTGGCAGCAGATAGCGAAACTGATGATAGGGCTAAATAAATAGGGCTAGGAGTGGCTGGACTGTTGGGAATGTAGCGGATGTTAAATATTGATTTGCAGCTTTTGTGGGCCGACTAGCTCCAGCGGCCTAAATGACAAAAGCAGGCGGGTATCGAGTGGCTCAGCAACACGTCCCCGATTAAATTTGGGATAAAGCGTTTCCAGAGGGTTGCAAATCATGCCGCCGCCACGTCACCCTTTTCGCAATTAGCCTTGCCAAAGCCGTCGCGGGATGCTAGTTCTGAACAACACAAAGTGCAAGTTAAGTCGCTTGACCTTTAAAGAGTCATCAACTACTGAGAAACCGAAGCGGGGTTGGTTTACCCAAGGTGACAAAAAAGGGGAGGAGAAAAAGACATAACTGATGACATGGCGGGAACGGTTTGTCTCTCAGGGCTGAGGTTTCCTCTTTTTAAAAAAATGAGGAAAAATCCTTTATCCCCATTTGTGGTTGACTGGCTTTGGCAAGGCTGCTAGGCGAATGAAGATTCGGCGAAAAAAGCACCTCAGACTGTCACAATGGAAGCCGAGACAAGCGGCTAATTCTTGTGGTCATAGATGCCTTTCAAACGTGGCCAGTATGAAGAATGGCTTCATTTGCTGAGGCCAATTAATTCAATTAATTACTTGAGGCTCACGGCTGCAGAAAGCAACACATCAGCATGCCGGGGGCTACTTGATCATCGGCTTTTTCATCAGAGCATAATTCAACAGGATCAGATATCATACATGAGTTATCGATCAAGCACTGGCCTGAGAAATGAGGAAGAGGGGCGGCTGACTAGATCTGCGGGTATGCCAAGCCCCTCCAACCAAACGGACGAAAAACTAGAGCCGAGGGTGTGGCAAGGTTGCTCCACCCAAACAGGGAGTTGACTAGAAACAAGGGTAGTTGCCAAGCACCTATACGTAAAATGGTGTAACAAGTGTGTCGCCAGGCGCCTCCACTAACATGCAGGAGTGTTGCTAGGCCCCTCCACCCATAGACTGACCCTGACTCTCTCCATCAACATAGCACCGGCAAATGAAGGAAGTGCTGAGTTTTTAAAGGTCACGTTGGATTGCTTTTGAAATAGCTAACAGAAATCTTTTACAGCAGACGTCTTGATCCGTAACAAAATCTATATCCTACACAGTGAGGTACACAAGTGTACAAACATATATACTCAATTTTCAATCTTAAAGGGTCATGAAAACTCCCTGGCACAAACTGCTACTTTCAACTGAAGGTACAAGGGGGGTGGATGTGCACAGAGAGATGAAAGAAGCTCTCCAATGTTCATGCAAGTGACATCTTGGTCACATTTCAAATGTACTCATCTACCTCACATTCTGCAACATTTGCCTGCCATTCTGTTACCACAGAACATAAGCAGTTTTGAAACCTTTCATGGTCGTCCTTCTTGGACGCCCTCCATCTCACTCTGCTGATGATGTGACAGATAAAGACAGGGCATATCATGCATCTTGAGAAAACCATGAACAAAAGAGATAAGAGGCGCTTCGGTCAAACTAAGTCGAAATGACAGGACAGCAAGAAGTAGGAGGGGCGCTGCTGAAATTCATACCCGGCGACTTCTATTTACTATTATTAGCTTTGTAATCCATACCCCTCATTAAAATGCTGTAAATGATTCATTATCTAACTGTATTAATTAAGTTCTTGTCAGAAATTGACTCGTGGAAATGTAGCTGAGGGCGCAGAGGCTACAGTAACATTGTTCCACGGGTTTCAAAGATTAGCACTGGGAGTTGATAGCAGGAGAATCGATCCCTCAATTCCAGGTGTCTCTGCATTGAGAGTTGACTCCACAGCTTTGGAATCCAGTCAAAACAGCCACTTAATAACCTTGCAATTCACCTTTAATTGTCTAGAGGCAAACTGGGAGCACTAATATTAGCATTAGATGAGTGCTTATATAGAGTAAAGAAAGTCACCCATAAGAACATCACTTCCACTAGAATTATACTCAATTAGAGTAAAACTGCTCTCTCCAAGTACAACGTACTGAAAGTAATATTAAAGTATAGTAACAAAGTACAAGTACTCAATTACTATAAACCACTGCATTAGTCAACCACACACTTATGGACAAAATGTTTCTTAAACAACATTAGGAAAACAACACTAAGAAGCAAAAGACCAATCACAATAAGAAGAAAAATATATAGCTTTGACCAAAGCTCACCTCTCGTAGTGTCTTCGCGTGCAGGTAGCAGCGCTGGTGCTTCCGGGGTTACCGCCCAACTCGTCGTAAACATTTTTCCACTGTCGGCGGGCTGTGATCTGCCAAGAGAGGTTACATGAATTTGGCATAAATGTGAGAAAGTTATGTTCAGCCCCAAAATAAGTCCCTAGTCTACTAGTCTGCTAACTATAGATGATTTTACGGTTTTAGTTCAGTACTTATCAGTTGTTAGCTGTTAGCGGAAAATTGACGGCATCATAATCTGATTTTTGCGTGCTCATTTGCATCTACAGCGCATTTGCGCACCTTGGCTTGTGCACCATCTCTGTTTTTTAAGCTAAGACCCAAAAGAGCACCAGTGCCCCTTTTAACATAAGGAATGTATGCTGTGCCCAGCAAGGGACCTTTTATTGTATTGTTATTGTGAGAGGTAAAAATTTTTGGAGCGTTAATATACATGGCTGCCGATCTGACTAGAAATACACCTCCGAGTCACGAGGCTGTAAATGGACTCTACATGAGGGTGCCAAATAGCAGAGCAGTCATGGCGGACCTGCCCTAGGTGATGATATAATATCTGGCTATCATATATTCTAATGTACACCCACATTCGTGACAAATAAAGGCATCAGTGACACCTATTAGCTATATGGTGTCAGGAGGTCGAAACATGCTGTCTCCTTCAGCGTGTAATGAGCTTCTCGCTGTTGACAAGAAAGCGATGGAGTCTAACTGTCGTCCGTTGTGCCGCTTAAAAAAATATGCCTCTGAATCTGTACTGAAAATGCACAAATCTCAGGTCAGAGATTTGTTGCAATCCTTTGAATTTTTTAACCCCAAATTAAAGACGAAAACTATCAGGACTTTCACATTTTAGGCCCTGTTAACGCCTTAAGGCAGAGCATCACGTCAAGTCAATAGGCTTTTATTCTTTTGAAACTAATCTTGTCCCTGGTCTTAAACTCAATCCCAAAAAGTGCACTAAAGTTGCTGACACACTTTATAGAGGATAACTGATGATGGAATTTACTTTAAGAGTAACTGTGACAGACTCTCAATGTTTACATAAAGTTTGGTTTCGCCACAGAATGTGTGAAGTTGGACGCCTCCTGTGTATCAAGCTGTGTTTATCCCTCTGACAACATGTACAGTGCCTCTTGAGCAGTATTTTAGGACAGGAGGTAGGTCTTGGGGACCTTAGTGGTGACTTTACCAGGCCAGGATTTGAGCCAATTACACTTTGAACACTGGAGCAATTCCCTACCCATTGCACAATGACTGCATTGAATTATTTACATTTATTATGATTTACATCTTTTGTAAATCAGTCAGTCAATTACAGGTACAGTAATCTTTCTGGAGCAACTTGGGGTTAAGAGTCTGATTGAGAGGCTCAATCATGGATCATATCATGACCTCTCAGAACACTGGTAGGATACATAGTTACAGACCTGCAAGGAGTTCAATGCTGGTAGACCTGTAGGTAGGACTGAGAACAGATTTAACCCACAACCGCTTGGTCTAGAAGTATGATGCTCAGTTATCGACCAAGAGGAGATTCAATGCTGGAGGTAGAATAGAGCCGACTTTAACCCACAAACTTTTGCTCTGTAACTGGTATTCTACCAGTAGACCAAGAGGTTGTGGGTTCATGTCTGGCTTTTAACTTCTTTCAGCACTACCAGTACTGAGCACCATCATGGTCTGTTAAAAGCTGGTAGTACAGGAGGAAGAATAGGGCCAGACTTCAGCCCACAACCTCTTGGTCCTAGTGGTAAGATACAGGGTACAATGATCATAGAGCTGGAGCTAATATGCAGCCAGACTTGAATACTACAACAAGACCAAGAGGTTGTGAGTTTGGGGTTTTAGTCTCTCTCTATCCTACCTCCAGCACTGCCAACACTGAACAGTCCAAGAGAAGGTTCAGTGCCAGACATGAATGAATACTGGTAGAATACATGGTTACAAACCATGAGTGGGTCCCAATGCTGCGAGTGCTGGGGAGCCAGAATAGAGCCAGACTTGAACCCACAACCCAGGATATCTTGGTTTGTAACCATGGAGCCTAACATTAGACCGTCACTCCCCAAAGCGACCGACATCGTCAAGAAACTCAAAGCAGCCTTTCTTGAATGAAAGGATTGAAAATGGCTCTAGCAAACCCTGACAACTATGGGGCTGTCAGACAGACTGTCAAACTAATCTTCTCTTGTCACACCGCCGGCTGCTCGTAGAATAACAGACCCTTAAGATGCTCCTGGTCCTGACCAATTTGCTCTGTGGTGCAAGGTGTGTTACTTGAGTTTTCTGACAAATCTCCCAAATCCTTCCTGTTCTGTTTTCCAGGAATTGGAAAAGGAAGGATTCAACCAAACAACAGTTAACATTGGACGGATGGTGCAACCACTTACCAACTCGTATCCTCCGAGCTTCTGAGCCGCTTGGAACATGGTCCAAAGGTTGACTGTGGAAAGGACAAGAAGTGACATGATGAGTAACACAGGAGGGGGAAAAAGCAGGTATTAAGGAAAAGTTCCAATCAAGCACACTTTAAATGGGTACAGAAAACGTGACTCGTGGTGCTCGTTAGCCATCCGCTCTCTGCTATTTTTTTTTAAAACTCTTCTGAATGCCAAGCGAAGGCCTCTCGGGGAACAGGGAAAAAGACACTAAATAAATTAGTAACATAATGATGCAGAACTGTAGTACTGCTACAAATAAGGCCGGTGGAAATTAATGAGAGACGCTTGCTGCCGGGGAGGGTGATCAATCACGATTCAATCAGACCGCGGGTACAGAAGGCCGATGAAATTGTGGGAATGTGTGTTATTCCGTCCCTGCACCTTGCTGCATCGATCAGATCCTACCCAACAGCGACTACAGATGGACTCCAAGGTTATATATACAGTATATATATATACATACACACACACACACACACAGTATGTGGAAATTTTATCGGTCCTATAACGACTCAGACAGTTGGATCAGGTATCGATGGTATTGGGTCAATCTATGGAGTCGATCTGTAAATGCGTGCACACTGAATTGATTATACATGAGAAGTGCCACTGCTGTAAAGCTGGTTTATTTTTTGACATTTGCGCTAATTCGTACATATTAAAATGACAATGAGCAGAACAAGCAACGCAACACACTACAACCCTAAAAGCAAATCACATGATTTTACTGTTTAATTTCCTTAACACCAGCTCTCACTCACAATCTTAGGGACTGTCACCAAATTATACCACTGTTTTTAAATTAATAATTTTTGAGATGTTAATACTTAATACATAATTTAACATATACACATAGGTGTTAAAAAAGTGGTATTGTACCCCTAAGTGTATGTGTGTGTATATATAATATATATATATTACTGTCATTGACCCGGCAATAATAATAATAATAATAATAATAATAATAATAATAATAATAATAATAATAATAATAAAAGGCGTCTTTTCTGGTACATGCACACTAATTAACACCTAAGTGAAAAACTAAATGCACAATATATAATTCATAAATACCGCAGCTTAAAAGCCACAAAAATCTGACAATGCTCTGATCTTTTTTAATGGACAATCAGGCCTCACAACCACTTAAAAGTCTCCCCTTACCGAACAATCACCAACACACAGACACCCACTCTATCTTCATCGTTTCTGAAACGTGGCCTTGAAACCCCATTATAAATCCTTCGAACAAATTCAAGTGGTAATATTAAACAGAAAGGTTTTATCCACATCGTATCGTAGCAGGAGCTCCTGAGGTCTCATCTCGACCTGTCCTCCTACATCTAAGTTGGGGTTCTCACACACAGGAATTATTTGCGCTTCAGTTTCCAGGAAAACATCTCGGCCGGCCGCTACTGTATGCTAATTTTTGAAGCACTAAATGAGTGCCGGAAAACACTGCATTCCCTCCGCCTTGTAATTGACCCAAACCCCATCCAAGATGTGATTCATCCTCAGCAGAACAAGTGTTCTTTCTGTTCGATCACTGAGATGAGACAGAGAGAGAGAAAAATGAACAAAGTGGATGACTGTTGAAAGAAGTCAACCCTGCTCAGCTTCATCTGGACATGGAGCAAAATGAATAAAAATAATACATTTATAATATTTGTAATAATACTATTTGTTGAGATTGAATGTTTGAAATGTTATTTTTCAGATTATAATGAATATTGTATTATTATTATTATTGTTGTTATTATTGTTATTAGTATTATTATTTTCTCCAACAAAACATTGTGCAGCTTGAACAATAGAAATACAAGTCGTAGAAGGCTTTTCAGAAAACGTAGGAAAGTTGTGAAAATCGCCATAGGCCAAAAATCATAGTGATCGGTTCATTATTGGGAAATTGGGAAAGGGAAAAGTGTTTTGACCTCTAAGATTAATGCACACAACACGCGGTGATGTCACATTCACCAGATCAACTTCCTAAAAACGTGACGGTAAACTAGTTAATTCTTACAACATATTATTTTTGCCTCTTCATGGTCACGTGTTTAAAATTCATCTTTACATGGTCTCGCATTACAATTTTGTGACATACAGGTGAGTACACGGGCGGCATGGTGGCGCACTGGTTAACGCTGCCGCCTCACAGCGAGGAGATAGCTATGCTGAACTTTCCTACATCCAATAAACCAAAAATCAAGGTTTTCACCTTCCACGTTTAGGAAGCGGGAAGTTTATTGCTATTTTAGTTGTTCTTTAGTGATAAACAGATTTTGGGTGAAATTTTGAAGATTTCATGACTGGGTTTTAAAGGTGCATTTGCTAGCTTGATTTTAAGGTGATGTTGCTAGCATAGTAGCCCAAGACTTTACGCTATTTGTGAGGGATGATGGTGAAAAAAATCTTCAACAACACTAGGTGTGCAGTTGATCATGTATAACTTCTAAAAGTCAGTTCTGTTTTCTTGCATTAAGAGAATTTTACAGGAAAAGACGACGACAAGCTTAAACTAGCCAGCGTAGACTAGCCGTTTTTGATCTACTGCGAGGAAAAAACAAGAAAGGTAAAATGCCCAAAAAATTCAAACAAATAGGCATTTTATTGTCTTGCGTCTAGTGTGTGAATTGTGCTGTACTAAATCATTGCTAAATCATTCATATTTATATTATTCAACTTTTCTTTGCTTAGTTAGTTTTGCAAGCTTGTGGCATTGTGACAAGCTTTTTTGAAATAGAACATAGAAGACGAGTCTCATTTTGACTAGAAAATAAATGTGTAGCCGACTGAGTATAATAGCTTTAAAAAACACTATCCAACACAGTAGGTAAATTTCACTGAACAAAATTTACACTTAAAACAAATCCCAAACGTCTAGTTGTGCATCAACAGACATTTCAGCTACACAACCAAAAAAACGGACTATAAACGAGTTATTGACGCAAGCATGACCCACGGGAGAACGATTTATTTAAAGTTTTTTTATAGAGAGAGAAGGAACTATTTTATTTTGCTTGAAGGTCCTCCATCACGCGGAACCGCCGCGAATTGGGGTAATTAGGTTTTCGGCATAAACTACTTGTCAATTCAGGTCAGACGCGGAGCGCAGGGAGGCAGGCAGGCAGGCATCCATATTCATGAGGCCGAGAACGCCTTCCGCTGATGACTGCGGCAAAAAAATAAAACTGGAAAAAAATAAAGATGAATGTTAGCATTTTTTTTCGCCGTCCATATTGAGATAGCGAGCCGGCCAAGATGCCGTTTTGACTGGTCGGCCCCGAAGAAATGGAGGGCAGATAGGCCTGGCGATAAATGTCTACTCGTTTTAAGTTGCGTCCGTCCTAGTTTTCAAGCAAGTTAAGTAGATTATGACTCTTTGCTGTCAAAGAAAGATAAAGGACGCCCGGGTGAGGGAAAAGAGATAGAGTGGAGTTTTGTGTAAACTGAAAGTGGATTTGGAAATTGAAAATGCAGGGGGCGCTAGACTGGCAGCGGAAAACTATGCTCAAGTTCCACTGATTAAAAATATGTTTAAGGAGCCTTGGGAAACACATCAAACAATCCCCAAAAATAAGAAAAAGATTTATTACCCCCTCATGTTCTCTGTCTTCATCTCAAAAAAAGCCAAAACAAACGCTGATTTTGCTGCTGCATTTTCCGCTGCATCGAATATTTCTTTAGTATCTCTATATTTCTTCAAAAAAATGTAAATTCTCGTTAAAAACAGATTTTAATTCTCTGGAATTTGACCTGCCTGTTGGGTTTCTTTAACTTTGTCTGATTTTTTTTGTTGTGTCTGGAATTTGTAAAGCATGAATTGTTCTAGAACCAGGATAGCGAAGGGAGAGCATCTGCTTAGAAATTAAAAAATAATAACACTAAATTCTTTTTACTCTGGAAACTTTTTTTGAACATGAAACCTCTTAGTGTGAACTTCATCCACGATCCCTTAACTCTGAGTAGATGACATTCTATCACAAAAGACTTCTCTTGTAGATCAGTTCTGAAAAAATTATGCAACCAAAACTTCGTAGCATGACATGTTTGTTTGCTCATCCTACCGTGTGACTGACAGAGAGAGAGAGAGAGAGAGAGAGAGAGAGAGTTTAAGAGAGACAGAGGTCTTACTCTGCTTGAAACCGAGGTAAGGTATCCGCTCGATGGGAGTCTTCCTTTCTTTCATGTACTTGTAAAGAGCCACGAGGAAGGCCTGCTCTTCCGCTCGACACTCTTCTCCCACCTCGTCCTTGCCCTTGTCCTCGGTTGCCGCCTTTTTGCTGCAGCTGCTGCTGTTGCCGTTGCCGGCGTTCTTGGGCTTGGACATCGCCACCGCCTTCAAGTCCGCTTTCACCTGCAAGTCGCCAAGTGACCGAGAGAAGAGAAGAACTTTAGAAGATGGAGCGCACATACTTGCATACTTTATTATGAACTCCCTCTTTGCAGCTTTGATCTCCTAGGGTGTGGCCACAGGAAATTAACCACTGAAAGTGAAGGTGAGTGATTATTTGTCACTGTGAACACACCACATGACAGCACACAGTGCACCACAACCAAATGTGACCTCTGCATTTGACCCATCCGTAACCATGAAGGAGAAGCAAGCAGCTGATGGACAGTGCCAGGGGAGAGGTGCTTGGGCATGGTACCTTGCTCATGAGTACCTCAGAGGCACCCTTACTGGTCCAGGATAGGAACCCGCGGCCTTCCGATCATGAGGCGAACTCCCTAACCTTTATGCTACCAACTGTCCCACTTTTTGGAACACGTCAGTATCTCTGCTAGGTTGAGAAGGATCAACGACATCAGAAATGCCCACTTGGTGGTGGTGGTGGTGGTGGGTTCTACAACACTCACTGACACACAGAGAGGTTGTAGGTTCAGATCAGGCCCCCTGAGCAAGACCCTTTACCCCCAAGTCGCTTCAGGTAGACTGAATGAAAGATGCCCCCTAACTCTTAGACTACTACTGACCCCTTATCGGACAGTTAAAGGAGGACAGAGCAAGATGGTCTGGCCGTATGATACTTGGTGACAGACAAAGGTTGGAGACTGGTTTTATCCTACCTCTAGAACTACCACTGTTGGGACCCTGATCAAGACCCTCAATGCCAAGTTGCTCCAGGGAGACTGGCACTGTAACTAAGAAATGGACCACGCTCCCTAATCTCAAGATCTCATGGCGGTCTATTGGGATGATACTTGTTGACAGAGGTAGTACAAGTAAATTAAAATCCAGCTTTATCCTTCCTCCATAACTACCACAATTGGACCCCCTTAGTAAGACCCTTCACCTTTCTGCTCTAGAGACTGTCCCGGTAACTAGAAAATGGAAAACGCTTCCTAACTGTTAGGCTACTGCTGACATGTTATTGGTTGACTACAGGGGAACAGAACATGGCGATCACAGGTTCAAATCCAGCTCTATTCTTCCTCACGTACTAGCACCATTGGACACCTTTACTAAAACCCTCACCCGCAAGACTGTCCTTCTAACTAGGAAATGGTAGACGCTCCCTAACTGTTAGGCTACTAACTTCTCCTTATAGGGTGTTTGAAAAAGGATGCAGCATGGTGACAAACTCATGGTGAACTAGTGGTAAGAGCTTTAATGACAGAGTTTTTAGATTCAAGTCCAGCGCTATCCTACTTCCAGAATTACCATCATTGGGCCCCTGAGCAAGACGCTCCACAGAAACTGTCCTTCTCACTAGGAAATGAAAGGCGCTCCCTAACTGTTAGGCTACTACTGCCTTGTGATGGAGCGCTTCCTTTATCTGTTTATCCCTGTCCATTTTCTTTGTAACCGCTGAACTCTACAGAAATTTAGCATCTGCTATGGGAGCATGACTGCTATAACCGTTTTCGATTGGGGAAAAAAGTCTTCGTGACGCAAAACCTGTTTTTTTTTCCAAGCGATGCTGAACGTCGGTGGGCGTCCAAAGTCTGATCCGGAGCCCGGTCTCCCCAGTCACGCCGTCGCGTTCAACAGTCGGCACTGGCCCACACGCGTCTGCTTTGCCATCTGCTTCCAATGATCCGGCGTGTTTATTTTCACAAAAAGGAGCTATCAAGGCTAGCGGGACATGCGGACGAACAACGAAAGAGAGAGCGCAACTGGAACGTGGCGAAATCCCATCCTTTTTAAAGGATTAGTCCAGGAGACTAAATTGGAGACTTTTCAAAATTTCATTAAGCTTTTAAAAATAGCTTAGCAGCTGATACACTACTGAAAAAAGTAGTTAAATTTGTGTGGTCAACACTGTGTGTGTGTGTGTGTACCTTGGTAGGGGTTTTGGTGTCTGTGCTACTGGTTTCTTTACTGCCTCCATTCTGGCTCTGAGAGTCTCTGCGCTGTGAGATGGAGAGACGCTTTTTCCGAGGCCGACCCTTCAGATTGGGCGCTGTGGAGAGAGAAGAGAAAGAAGAAAAGTGAGAAACAGACTGAACAAGACTGAGTTACAAACGAGCCATCACCGCAAACAAAAATACAGTAACTACTGCAGCATTCTAAAAAACTTCCCAAACAAGCGGCCTGGGCAAGAGCCTCGTCGGAAAGAACAAAACTATGCTTTTTCTGAGCTGTTTGTGGGCTGACGAAAAAGAAAGACAGGGAGAAAGCGAGTGAGAGGAAAAAAAAGAGTGCAATGGACAGCAAAAGAGGGGAGAAGTAGACAAAAAGGCAAACAGAAAGAAAGAGAAGAATCAGAGAGAGAGAGAAAGAGAGAGAGAGAGAGAGAGAGAGAGAGACATGGTCAGCAGCAAGGGGCCTGACTATTTGTCAAAGATAGAGAGAGAAAGAATGAAAGCCGAAAGAAGAGAAAAGAAAGAAAAAAGAAAGAAAGCAATTGAGAGAGTGAGAGAGAATGAAAGAGAAAGAGGGCAGTGAGTGAGTGAGTGAGTGAGTGATTGAGTGAGTGAGGAAAAAGATGAGCAAAAACTAGAGGACACAGCAAATCTCAGGGACGAATGGAGAGTGAAAGAGAAGAAGAGTGAGAGGAGGAGGAGGAGAGATGGGAAAGAGAGAGAGGAAAGAGACAGAGGGGATGGGCAGGAAAGAAATAAGTGAGAAAAAGTGTGCAAAAGCGTCAACATTTTTTTAGAAGATGCTTTAGCGGTGCTTTTTTCGCCCAGGCGTTTGATTCGGCCCCCTGTTAGAGTAACCTCAAATTTTCCTCAAAATATAGGTTTTGTTTTTGTCACTAAGATGAATGACCTCTGGCATTTCCTTCTCCCCTCGCTAAGTCTCGCCGTAATCCGAACTTCACTCTCGTGAGCAACTTTGGCTTCTCGATGTTCGCTCTGGTTTGAAAAGTTGGTCCCTGAGTAATAAAGAGCAGCGTATCAGGTTTAATAAGATATTTAGAGTAAAGTGAAGTGGGGATGGATTCAGGAGCTACGCTAGGGGAGCATCTGCCCCCTTTCATCACTCGCACATACACACACACAAGGAATAAGACTGGGCAATGAATCGAAAAAAGGAATCAGGCAAATGGACGTTCAGAACCTTGAATCAATGTAATGTTGCGCTTGAGCAGGGGTGGGCAATTAATTTTCCCAGGGGGCCACGTGACGAATTTGATTTGACATGGAGGGCCGAACCAATAGACTGTAATTAACTCTGCTCAACTGAACTTCATTTAAAACACAGACAATTGTCTAGTTTTGATTAACTCCTACTGTTAATGCCAGATGTTACGATTAAGCTGTACATATGTGGAGCAGTGCATATTATATCTTTATGTCATTGTATTTTTGACAAAACATTCTTTCAAAAGCAATATTTAAAAATGCATACGTTGTTGCATTTTTTAACCTTCAAAATAAAAGCAATGCAGTTGAATGGTGTGCATAAAGAACACTACTTGTGCTTGATTGTAATGTTTAATTTGTTATTTCACGCCGTCCTCTGGCGGGCCGGCCAGAGACAGACAAAGGGCTGGATGTGGCCCGCGGACTGTGCAATGCCCAGGTCAGCTCTTGACAATCATTTGAACTACTTATTGTTAAAATTCTGTTAACAATTTAATAATTTTGTTAATAAGTTCCCCAATGTAAGTTCATGTACTACCACATAAATACATACTACTACCCAATGTGTGTGTTTAGTTCAATAATGTTAAAATCATATTAAACAATCACTCACGTAACTACATGCCATATATGAATTATATATCAACTATGAGGGCAAAATGATGTGAAAATTATCACGCCGAAACGAAGCGTATTTAAAAAATGTGTTAATAAAAACATCTGTATACATATAAACAGGCCTTTAGCGGACACTCTCATCCAGAATGACTTCCATTTCCTCATTACTAGGGGTGAAAATCACAAGTTTTCTCATAATATGATATTAACAAATCTACAAATTCTTTGTCTGCCAATATCTCAATGTATTCTTGGTTTGATCCTTTTCAGGGGCCGGCAATTATTACCAGTCGATATCATAGGTTGATTTAACACGCCTCCATTGACATGGACGGCAACTAAAATATATTAAGATATTTTTCTTCCTGAGGTCAACCAGACATTGGATGTTTTCATTTTGGATCGATGCCAATGGGCTTGTTGATCACTGAATTGATGTATCAGTGTATATTAATGTATCGTTACAACCTGAGGGAAGTCTCAAAGGAAACTAAATGAAACAAATTGCCTTGTGGAGCGTTGACCCCGCTCTCCAACAATCCTACACATACACACACACTCTTATCCTCAAGCAGTGAAGAGAATGTGAAAAATGTACTGTGTCTTATCTCCTTCTTACAAGGCTAAAAAAAACACAACACTTAATCCTTTATTCGACTGCCTCCATAAAACACAGCCAGACATAAAACACATCGCTGTCAATAAAAAAAGCGCCGCAGTGATATCGAGTTTCTGTCCGAGCGTTTTTGTGTAGAAGAGCTTTGCTTCGGCTTTGGGGCTTTTAAGGGTCCAAAAGCAACTTTTCTCACAGTCCCGTTGCCGCCAGAGAAGGCCCGCTTCAATGACTTCATCCTGAGGTCAATTAAAAAAGCGCATCTGATATTTCTTATCAACAGCAAGCGAACATAACGTCTGGATTTTTGGTTCTGTCTGACAAACTGGAGAATTTAATAAAGGGAAAGAATGGTAATTTTTTTTTGTTCATTTTTTGGGCCGGGAGTGCCACAGAGCTGTGTTCTGGGTCCTCGCCACTTTTCTTTTTTCAAGCTCCGAAGTTCTTGAAACACTGTTCCTCTTTCCAATCCAAACGCATCTTCATAATTATAAACCCTCAGCCCAGCTTTAGGCCCCATAATCACGTCTGTAACACAAGCCAGATTAGAAGGATTTGTAGAGCTGAGCAATTCTGCCTAAAAATAAAACTTCTAGGGTTTTTTTCCCCTTCAATCTAAACCCAGTCGTAGGACTTTTTTTTCTAAATGTATATTCAAAAAGTAAAGATATGAATTAAATTAGTTTTGGATTTATTTTAGTTCCGCTATTTATATTTAAGGGCGGCAAACATTTCTTGATGCAGTTTTTATAACTCTAATTGGTCCCTGAATGATGCTCAGTGCTCTCAGTAGTTCACGTAGGTTAAGTATTAAGAATACATTTCTCCATGAGGATCTATAAACTGTAAACAATTAAAGTAAACAATATAATTTTTTTTTGATACATTGACTTTTTTCTTTCAATAATTTAATTTCCCCAAAAGTTAATTTTGTTTCAAGAAACATAAGGTCATCTACCGCCTCTGGCTTAATGCTTGCCCCTCACAATAGTCACAGGGTAATTACGTAGGCTGAAATAAATCGTCGTGAATCACAATATTTATTTGACAAATTGTCCTAAAGCAAAGATTCAAATTAATCAATATAATCGATTTATTGCCTCTAACTGATTGTATGGATATGTGCATGACAGAAACGTTTATATCAATGTACTCGGCTGTGAAGGACAGCTCCATCACTTTAACTCCGACTGCATCTCCCCCAGCTTGCCATCTGTAAGAGAGACAGGAGAGAATAAATCTCCACCTATTGGCTCTTTGTGCCCCAACCTTGATTTCATTCCTTTTTTTTCTCTTCCCTCACTTCTTCCCTTGCTCTCTCGCTCTCTCTCTGATTTAATACATCGCCATACAGCAGATGGCAGTGCGAAGCACAGAAGGACCCCAAAAAAAAGCATACAGCATGAATAAATGATATCGTCCTCGCTAAATAATGCTGTGTGCTACTAAAGCCCCATCTGAAGCAGCAACTGTTCCCGCCATTTCATGTCGGCTGGGACGGAAGCTTGTTAAGACAAAATTAAATTGTCAAGAAAGAAAACAAATTAAGATATATTTACTCTATAATATTTGCTGCATGTATATTTATTTGTACATGATGGTACTAAACATATTAAACATTTTTAATAAAATATATTAGGATATAAAATTTCAAATTTTTACCATTAAAAGTAATAAAGATATTTTCTGCTGCTAACCATTGTATTTATTTATTTTTAACATAAATAATTATTATTACTAATTCACTTTTTAAAGATATTTTCAACTAATATTTTGTGTATGTGTCTGTCATTTGAATGGTTAGCATTAATACTACTACTGTTACTACTACTACTACTACTACTACTACTACTACTAATAAATAATAATAATAATAATAATAATAATAATAATGCTTTGAAAAATTTAAAACTATTTGGTAATATTTTGTTTATGCATATTATTTAATATAACTATTTGATTTTAATATTGCTATTTTTATTATCCACTATTATTATTATTATTATTATTATTAACAGTAACATTTACAATTATTAGTATTAATATTATTTATTATTATTTCTTTGCATTTTATTTTTCAATTGATTTCACTTTGAGATTTTTTTCTTATGTGAAGAAAAAATGTCTCTGACCTTAGGACTAAAAGTCATTTTTTTCCCGCGAAAAAAAGGGCGGGAGACGATGACTCAGTGTCAGCAGCGCATCCCTTCGCCAAGGTCGGATGCTAATGCGAGCGGGACAATCGTACCGCAGGGGCTCTCTCTCTCGTACACAAACAAACAAATTACACTCACTCTCAATCCCACAAAATCAGAAAAGCACACATGCTTAAGACAACCAGCATTTTCATGTCAGACACATGTGCGCTCGGGTTCTCTATCGCTTATTGCTCTCCCTGTATTTATTTGTCCCTTTGTTTCTGCTTATGTCATTGGACCCGGCCCGGGGCAGGAAAACACTCTGTCAGCTCGAACTTATCCCCCCTCCTGTGCAAACACACACACACACACACACACAAGCGGCCTAGTGACAATTCATTCCGCTCTTCTCTCAATATATCACGCTAACCCAACTCCACACAAAAAATATTCATATTTTATTGTTTACTTACTGTGTGTGCAAAAGTATTCAGCCAGGCTATTTTCTTTGTATTTTGTTAGAGAAATGAGAGCATATGTACAGTTATTTACTGCAATGTACATATATGTAAATACTATTCCTTTTAAGGAAGCTACCCAAAAAACTGAAGAATACCTGTCTCTTTTGAATAGCACTGAAAATCAGGCACGAAGTGAAGCGCTTGAATCGCAAGACATATAATATATCCATTTAATCTGTCATAACATTTTCCTGATATGGAAGTCAAAGTCGGAGGACACAAAGTGGATTGTAATATATTTATTTATCTTTTTCTGAAGTTTAAGTTTTATATACCAACATACTGTTTATTAAGGTGCATTTTAATGCATTAAAAAATAAACTGCCACACATTTAACCTCTAGTTCTGTATAGATTCCAGACCGTGTGAGGCGACTACTGCCTAACAATGTTCATCCCACTTTTATCTCCTGAATCTTGAACTCGCTTCTGACGAACACTTATTTCGCCTTGACCGAAAAAAGAGTTGTGTCGTGACTCAAAATCCACGTCTTAAGACATATTCTCGCTTTAAATTTTTTTTTTTTTTACCCTCCAAGGGGCGGATTATTTTAGCAATTCCAGGTTTTTGTGCTGCTATTAAAGGGAGAAAGCTGTGGGAATAAATGCCAACAGGCCTGGAAGAGTCGCCTTGCATTATTTATATCCGTCATGTTAGAAGAGGCGTCTCACTGACAGCCAGTTGCCCTCTAGTGTCACTGAGAGGTATTACGCCCTGGCGCTAATGACCTCACATAACCAAACACACACAGACACATACACAAACACACACATACACTTACACACACAGACCCAGCTGAGCCGCAGGACATTCCATTAACCCCTTCTCGCCTTCATCAGATAAAAACGGCTCATTTGCTAATGGATTCGTCTACGTTTCTACTGAAAAAAAGAAAGAAAAAAGGTTATGTTGCTATCTAACGACGTAATGCAAGATATATATTTTAATAAAGAAGGCATTAAGGATTCTCAAGTTCGAGGCTGAAGTGAACATTCAGATCATACATTTAGGTCGGGTTGCAGGGGGTTAAAGGAGAGAAAAAAAAAAAATAATAGGACCATTCTTGCGACATCAGATTTGTTTCATTTGTGAGGGTTACAGATAGTTTGGTCCAATATTGGAGGAGAAAAAGATCTGAAATCAGTATTTTGCCTTGAATAAATAAGACATAATGATGACGAGAGTGTTACTGAACATAAAAAAAAGCCTCAAAGTGGTACATGGCCCCTTTAAGAATATGTTATATATAAACCAAAATAAGACTCAGATTTTAAACCTTTGATTTGGCAGTAAATTCAACCTAAAAAGAAACATCAAAAATGGTTTTGCTTCTGAAAGAGGTCGTTATGTTTGCAAATTCGCTCTGGTCCTCCTATACCCACTGGTACAGTTTCTCATCAGGCCAGTTTATTTTTATAGTAGCTCTCCTTCTCTCTATCTGCCTCTCCCTCTTTCTCTTAGCATCACCTAGCGAATGACAAATGACTTTTAGTATTGATAGGCAACACAACAACTGAGGTATGTTCCTGAGACCACTACAAGTACATAAATAAATACATAATAACAACAATGTTGTTCCTGTGTCATGTTTGCAACAACTGTTAGCAGGAGTCAGCATAAGATGCTAGTCAGCATAATGAGTGCTAGTTTCTAGTTGGTATTTTCAAGTGACCAGATAACATGTTTGTTCCAGATGTCTTAAGAAATGCTTGTAAATGCATGTCTTAAGAAATGCTAGTACCTGGCACTAGTTAGCATTAGCAAATTGGTATTACCATTAGCTATAGGAAATAAATGTTAGCAACAAAAGCTGGAAGAAACTAGCATTCGCTAACAGTAATTAGTGCTAGAATGATCTGACAGAGATAGTTGTTAGCATATTGTAACATTAATAAATACTAATTAGCGTTATTTACCAACCTGGCAACTGAGCTTTCTAGATGTTCTCTACAAATGTGATGTACTACAGTAACACGTGTTTAAATGTCTATAATAGCAACAGAGTTAGCATTACCCAGTGGAAATGAGTGCAAGTTAGCAACCTGGCATTGAAAGTTCGTTCCAGATGCCTTCTTAATAAATCATGCGACATGCTAATATGCTGTAAAAGATGTAATGTTCCACAGTAGCCTGTATGCTCAACCTTGCCATGTTAGCAGCAGGTGCTAGCAGGAACTCGCATTAGCTAGCAGCAATTAGTATAAGCAAAGTCTGCATTAGCTAGCATAAATTAGCATTAGTCAGCAACTTTAATAAAACATGAGACAAGGTAGGGCAGTGAACAGGTGCTACCTGAAGTCAGCATTAGCTAGCACAATTAGCATTCGCTAGCAGAAATAATCAAAGTGAACTTTGTCATACAAGCATGTAGAGAGACGAGATGAGGTGGCTTCAGTTTTACAGAGAATAAGCACATATAAATAGACTATAACATTTAAACTCTGAATTAGAGGTAGACAAAGAAAATGTGCAATGGACTAACCATTTTGGACATGCTGACAGATGGACTGTAATAAAGAGGGGCAAAATTTCCCTTAAAGCGCACTAAAAACCCCAGTAACGGGCCACCTAGATAACAGAGGAATTTTCAGCTCATATCAGCTCTTATTCCCGAACATCTTTTGGACGGAGCGCTCGTTTAAGGCAGCGACGGCAAACGTTAATGAGGTAGAGGGAGTTGTTTGGCAGAGAAAAAAGCAGACGAGTGTAAAAAAAATGAGCTCAAATGCGGGTAATTAAAGTAACAGAAATCGATTGGCGTGCAGCTGTAATGAAAACAAAAAACGGCCGCAGCGCTAAGTAAACGGAGAGACGCAGAATAACCGGGGCTGAGAACAATCGCGGCACCCCCTCGGTAAATTCATCAGAATAAATGAGGTTCGGCGCGTCGGAGGGAGAGGGGGAGGGCAGAGGGAGACAGAGGGAGAGAGAATAAGTGAGAGTGAGTGTGTGTTTATGTGAGAGAGATAGAACGTGCAGGACAGAGAAATGCGCGGCGCGAATCTGCATCGGAACTGCTGACGCTGCCGAGTTGCAAGGCAAAGCGCGATATAAGGCTGACTGGACGCGGACACCCGTTTGTGTGTGTGTGTGTTTGTGTTTATTCTAGTTACTATGCATTAAAGGCACCAAAATTCCCGCGTATCTGCTGCACTGGAATTAAAACCAGTTATACACCAGCCAGGGATTGATGATGATGATGATGATGATGAAAAGTGAATGAAAATAAAATATATATTTAATAAATATTATTTTGTTATATTATTATATTTTTAGAATTAATATTTCTTTAGTTTAAGGATTGAAGGATTGGATTAATGATTTACAAAATGTAAATGATTATTTAGCTTTGAATATGATCGAGAATAAGTAATTAAATGGCTTAATATTTAAAAATATAAGGATCGCAGAACGATGTTTTTTTAAAAACATGAGCATGAACATAACATGACTAACACCACATTTTTTTCGAAGGGCTTAGTTAATCTCGCTACACTAATGAATGCCGTACGGTTGCTGGTCGGGACGCCACCAGCATGAGCGAGAAAGAGAGCGAGAGAGAGAGGGTGGGGGAGGAGGGGGCAGGGGCTCTCCATCATAACATCCTGCACTGTCAGTGAGGAGGAGGAAAAGGAGACTCGGGGACGGAGAGGAGAGATGGAACAGGTTACAGATGACACAGCAGAAGCTGCTGTACTCGTCCCCCCTCCCTCTCACCCCTTTTCATAGCGCCGTCGCCGGGCCGACCAGACGTAAAGCGCTCAGCGGACTAATTGAGTGTGTTACGTCTTTTCTCGAGACAAGATGAGAGATCTTAACGCGGCGGGCCGTTTAACGAGATTAGCAGCTCGTTAGAGTGACGACGGCAACGACGACGGTGAGACTCGGACGTTCCTCGAAGTGGGGGATGGGGGAAGGAGTTCGAGCCGTTCCGGAAAAAGCTCGTAGAAGAAAACAAAAATATTGCTCCGAAAGCCATTATCTGTTCCTTTTACATGCATCCAATTTGGGGCGCCGTTCTCAGAGGATAATAAAACAGTAAGAGAGAGAGAGAGAGGCTATTTGTTCGCTCCTGCTGACTTAATGCAATTTCCTTGGCAGCGACGATTTGATTTTCTAATTTAAACAAAAAAAATGTGCAAAATTCGTTTCCAAAACCAAAACAGCAAACCAGTAAGAAGTCATTTTCTGATTTCCCATTTTGCATTCAAATAAAAATGGATTTAAAAAAAAATGGCACTTTTCATTTCATTTTGGTTTTTAATATCAAACGTAAGTGGTGTGACCCAGAAGCGGTCCGTGTACTTTTTGGTAAATTTCGTTTCAGAAGCAAACACGAAAAAACGAAAATGAAAGGAATTTTCAGATTTTGATTTTTGATTAAAGAATAAAATGAGGGAAATAACGTATTTTTAAATTCTATGGTAACAAATAGCCATCATAAACTTAAAATGACAAACTTTTATGGATTTCTTTGATTCAAATAATGAAAGCATAATAGCTCAAACCGGAAGTACTTCTTCTTCTGCGTTTTTTTTTTCATATTGGTTTTGAAACTTTCGGGTTCATTTGGAAAAAAAAACAAAATTAATGCACGATACGCATATTTTCATTAAAAAAAACAAAACCAAAAAAGGGGCACCAGAAGCACCTAATGCAATTCCTCCACTAAAAAATTTCTGAAGCTGCCTTAAGCCGGTTTGGTGCCACGCTGGGCACTAATTGTCGTCACGTTGCCCGATTGCACACTGCGGGATCTCCATGACAACCCAGCTACCGGTGGTGCGTGTATATTTACCGGAAACTTAATATAACTTGAAAGTCGGCCCCCTCCATCTTCACTGTAGGTGAGCCGTTTGGAGGCAGAAAAAAACAGTCGAGGGATCGATTGAATCGCCTGCTGAGAAGCGGAATAATTACGGCCTCATTTATGACTCATTTAAGGGGTGGGGGGAGAATAAGAGCGACGGCAGTTAATGTGACAAATACGTAGCACTTTGTTAAGCAGCGTTTATAGATGTGCGTTGGTTCCATCTCCCGTAGCTTCCATCTTCCATTAATGGAAAGCTTAAGTCCTGCTTTTTCTTTTCATTTGACACCTGTCCACAATCCGATTTTTCAGTGTCTCCACTTCCGGCTCCAACTTGCAGACCCTACAAATAGCTGGTTTGTGGTGATGTCCAGTTACACATCTACTAGTAAATAGTCATTTTTTTGCTCACGCCTGCACTTTTTGCCTTTGACGCAGGAAGGGTATGACGGCATGTTTTAGTGGTTTTGAAACTGTGACTTTTCAAATCACGAGTATCTTGAGACTAGAAACTGGCCCATGCCAAGTCCACACCCAGTTTCCTTAATGCATCTCAAAAGATTCCATCAAACAGGGAGTTTTGTGCCCCTTTAATACTGTCCTTTCAAGTTGGGTGTTTCGTAAGCCGCACTACAGTTCAACGTCGTGTAAACAGTTTCCTCTTATGAAGGAATCTAGCCCTGGATGGATGCATGCCCATGGAAATGGAATTCCAGATCCACATCTGACGAGGAACTGCAAGGTGCCGAAGACAAACATCATTCTAGATTGGCCACAGCAACAGCATTCTAGATTCCCCATTAGACAGGAATCTGGAATACCCATGCACCACTTTAAGACGACATGCTATCTCCCGTAAAAGCAGTCCTTTGCAGTTCAGGGTTCTGATGCCGTCTTTTATGCGACCCTACTCCCCAGACCCATGGATACAGTCCTCTACCAGCTTCCTCTTACAAAAGAATTAGCCCAGGAATGGCTCCATGCCCACGGAAAGGGCATTCCAGATTCACATTCATTTGGGGAAATGCTGGGTACCAACAACACCTTTGTTCTGGAATGTCCATAGAAACAGCACTCCAGATTTCCATTCATTGGGTAACCACAGTGTGCTAAAGAACAACTTTGTTCTGGAACGCCAACAGCAACAGCATTCCAGATTCCCATTCAATGGGTAGCCACAGTGTGCCCAAAAGCAACTTTGTTGAACACCCATGACAATGGCCTTCCATATTCCTCATTGAATGGGACATCCAGGGCAACAGTATTCCAGATCCCCAAAGAATGGGAATCTGGGATGACCTTGGTGACAGCATTCCAGATTCCCATTCGTGAGGAGCACCATAGAGTGCCAAAGAACAAGTTTGTCCTGGAAAACCCATGTCAACAGCCTTGAATACCCAATGAATGGGAATCTTGAATGCTGTAGGGTATTCACTGAATTCATTGGGGATATCGAATGCCCCCAGTATGGCCTTCTCCTTCGCCTTCTCCTTCACCACTGGCAGCAGGACTGTCTGTGTCACAGTGGCATAAGTTTGAGTTCCGCTCCCTTGCCGTGAAGGGTCGACGAAGTTAACCTGAACCATGGCCCCGGCAGACGGTGAAACACAAGGAGGAATGACAGCCTCACCGGTGCTGATGGCGTCCGTTCATCTTGAAAGGCAACAGGCCCCCTTCTGATGGTTATGCATAATTACTAGAGCGTTTGCATATCCATAAATAAAACATTCAAGGCTGAAAGAAGCGAGTAGAAGGCGTGACACTGGGTCAGCGAACAACTTCCCTCTTTAACCATATCAGTTCGTTTGAAGTGTTGTTAATTGCGGTGAAGCAGAGAGCAACTGCAGTCGGTGCCAGGCAGCCTGAAGTCAAGAGGAGGAAGGAAAAAAATAAAAATATAAATAATAAAATTGACTCCTTTTCAATCACAGCACTCGCCTTCCACTCCTGTGCCGGAGTTGCACCTTTTATTAATGCTCACAAAGGCGGGAAACAAGCCATTCCAGGAAGCGGTAATTAAACAACTCAAAGAGCTATTGTTCGCTCTTCGCTCATTCATTCCAACGAAATGGGTGAGGGGCAGAGAAGCTCTGTCTTACGTGGAAAAATACGCAGGAACGTTAGCCGCTAGTCACCTCTCTGATATTAAAGCGATAAATCAAAAGGGATCACGACGGATGAGACTTTAACATTAGGGTGAAGAGAAAGGCGCTGGGAAGGTTCAGGGTCTCAGATGCCCCAAGGGACAAAATTCGTCTTTCATAATTGTACCGATACCTGCAACCGAACATTTAACGCGAAACGAGGATGCTTCACAGGCTTTGCCACGCTCCCACAAATACTGAAGTGGAAGCATTTGCTCTGAAGGATCCGTCACAGTGGAGACTAGACCTGCTGGTGCAGGGCGGGCTGAAGAGGAGTGGCATTTGTATTCTGCAGACAGAAAGTGATGTAGTTACTCGGTCGGTGATAAAACATCTTGCTGTCTCTGTACATAGTAGTCCAGTCTCGGAACTGACCTTTACAATTACTAAAGCAAGCAGAAACCACAAAATAATAGTTTGTCACCAAAGGCGAGAGGTGCAACTGCTCCGAGAGTGTTTCATCATTAGGCGTTGGAATAATGAGACAGCACGGCGGGACTGTTAGCAAATGAAATTACCTCGAGAACCGGATGGAAGGATGTAAAAGCGCAAGAGCGATCCAAGTTTTCGAGTGTGCCCCAGAGAGGGATTATTTTTGCTTTCCCATATTTTCTTTGTAATGTTGTTGGACGCGTTGCAATCCGGAGGAAAAAAACTGGACTTGATTGATCAGTCACTCTCGCTTGCTGTTACTCCATCCTGCAGTTTCATGAATGCGCAACAAATGTAAACCTGAAAAAAGCTGGACTGCTCAATGCGGGAATGATTCCCAGAATTCCCATTTTTACTTTCATAGGACAGCCGCTGTACTGCCACATTCATAATTAAACGTCCAAATGTCACTCAGTTAACCTGGAATTTGGGGATAAGGAATAAAACAGGACATGAGGCATACTCAAGTAAAAAGAGACAAGGCTGTGAGACAGAATTTCAGCTTTCCTGCCTTTTTCAGACGGTTACAGTTTCTTCTCATCCTGGTCACAATTTTCCACTTCCAGGCAATGAGTTGCAGGACAACTTCTGACTCGAAGGTCAACTTCTTCCGCATCACATTTCCTGGAACTATTCCGGAGTCACAGGACAAATGCCTGTCTGTTCAGAAACGTCCCCTGTCAGTGTTCTTACCTTTCCCAAATCCCATATTTCCTGCAGCACTAATACAGCTCCAGAAAAAAATAAAGACCACATCACTGTTTTCTGTTCATTGACTTTGCAATATGTGTCTGTGAGCGTAAAATGTACAGGTTGCTATTCTTTTATGAGCTATTGCAGTTGCAGGTCTGTGTAAAGTAAGAAAGCAGTCCACATTTTTATATATAACTGCAATTCTGTTTTTATAGCAGTGACTCCCTGTGTAATATTCCAACAGCTATACACCTGATTCAATTTGCTGATTAGAGGAAACACACCTCAGCAAATGAGAACACCGTGGACTTGTGGACCATATTATTTTAATGACATATTTGCAAAATATGTGTGGTTTGCTACTTCCAGGTCACACTAAGATCATTTACTCCATAATCTGATATGACAGATAACATAATTTACTTCAAAAATGTTATATTTTAAACAGACATACAGCCACAAACTGGAACGGAGCTGTAGGTCATCATTATACTTTATCTGCTCTTCTGCAACATTTCATATCTCTATTCTCATATAAGTTTTCCTGGCGACAGACCTGAAGATTACAACTTCTGACTTCGAAATCCCATTTCTGGAACTTTTCTGGACTTTTCTGACTCCATTCGCTCGTCATGGAACGCTACCTGTTCCTTTCTCACAGATGACAACTTCTAACTCGTCTTTTCTCACATCCCATTTTGGAAACTTTCAGTCACAACACCAATACATCATTAGATTCGCTCACTCGTCCTTAAACGTTTCCTGTTCCTGTTCTCAGGTGAGTGTAGCCACTTGACTCGACTTTTCCTGCCTTCCATCTAAAAACCACTTCTGAAGTCGAAGGACAAAAACATAATTGTAACATTCAGTGTCCATATTCTCAAATGATTCAGCTACCATCGCATCTTTTTTCTCGTGCCACTTCTGAAGCTTTTCCAAAGTCGCAGGAAAGATGTCATCCTTATGTTTCTCTGCCTGTCCTGAAATATTCCATGTGCACTCACCATGTTCTCACCAGAGTTTACCTGGAAACGAATCTGAGGAGGACAACTTCCGTCTCAACATTTCCGGCTCCTTTTTTTCGGGGGCATTTCCGAAGTCCCAGAAGAAATATGTTGTCTGTGAAATCGCTTGATTGTCTCTGTTTAACCTGGAAACAGATTTGATGAGAAGGTCTCTGTTTTATGGATCAGACAAGGTCTCCAACTCAACTTTCCACAGCCTACTTCACAGAACGTTTTTGGAATAAAGCTCACACGACCAAAGAGATTTTGCCTTTTTTTTTCAGAGCAAAGTGAGAACCAACAGAGAGTACAAAATACAAGTCCGGAAACCAATCCAAACCCCACAAAATTCATCTCATTTAGTTCACTGGTCCTCTTCTCTTCATGACAGCACTTTGTGTTGTCCTTATTCCACACACGCTTTGGAAACAACCTTGCTGAAGTGGCTGGAGGGTCCCTTTACACCCACGTCCCATGGATGATGTACGTTTGTTTTATTTTTTGGCCTCGGCATACAACGCGCTGACTAATTGTTTCACAAAGCGTCGGGCTATTAAGCCCTGCAATTGCAGCGTTCTTCCGGGAGGGAAAAAAAAAGCGCTAGTCTATTATTTCCGCATGAACAGGCCCTGGCGTTGTGCAGAACTTAAATTAGGGCTCTCCCAAGTCAATTCAGCCCCTCTTGCATTTATCGCGCTAATAAATATCGAATGTATACACTGAAAAAAACAAGTGAGGGCTTCGAGAGCAAATCGAGGGAAGGGAGGAGGAGGGGGGGGGCCTTGTTTTGCTAACCTATTAATCAAGAGGGAAAGGGGGCCTCCTCTTTACCTCTTTTTTTTTTATTTCCCAAGCAACCCGAACCACTCGACATAATGACAGTTAATTACAGTGAAATACAACGCGGGGCCAAGGCGTCCCCCGGGTTACTGATACGTCAGCGCAGTACGCAAAGCGAGGAATTCGCGCGCAGCTAAAGCCCCCAGAGAGCCGAGCCGAGCTGGAATTTTGACAACCATACCGGCAAGACAAAGCCTGGGCACCTGAACGCAGATCTGCCATGCTGCAATCGCCCGCCTTGCGAGAAGGCGATGAACGGACAGTGAAAAAATAGTAATAATAAATATTAATATTAAATAAACCTCTAATGTTATTTAATGTTGATACACACATACAGCACGTAACGGGGGGAGAGAGCACGCCAGCGAGTGTGTCTGCTCGTTTGGCCTGTTTATATTTAAAACACGCTGATAAACATTTATTACACAGTAAGAGTAAACATTTATTGTGGAGAAAAGCTTTCCCCTGTGTCCATGTGTGGACGGCACTTTGAACAGGCTTTGAAATAGACTGTTAAACAGATTTGAGAATTTGTAATGAAAGGTATTGTTAAGTGTCCGTCCATTTCTCTTTATGTCATTTTGAACATATAGCATAGAATAGTTGTTATTTCAGAATCAATTACAATATGTAAAAAATTGTTGAACAGTCCTTCCTCTGTAAAATCTGAAAATTTCATAGAAATGTCTTTATTGGTTGTGGAAAAATTGCATTTTGTCTGGTGGGACTTTTTTTTGAGCCACGTTGTAATTTTGTACATGCTAAAATATATTCTTATGCAAGATTTATTCTAATTTAATATGCAGTCAATACTGAGCCAATTTTGATCAAACATAAAAGTTAAGTCTTTTTTTTTTCACTGAAGCAGACTTTTGTCCAGAGCGACTTCCGTTTGACAAGTTTCATTGCGCTATTGCGATATTACATCAATTCGTCAGACGATGATTTGACGTCTGTCCACATCAGAAAGTCTGCTACGGTACAATTTTGATTCCGTTCAATTCAGGAGATGAAATGAGACCCAAAAAGCAACTAAAATCTGATTTGCACACACAACGAAATGTTGACCCATCCGTGAAGGAGCAGTGGGCAGCTAACATGGGCAGCGTCAGGGCTGCAGCGTTTGGGGCTGGTACCTTGCTCATGAGTACCTCAGTGGTACCTTTACCGGTCCGGGATTCAAAACCGGTCACGGGGCGAACACCCCAACTGCCCCAAATGAAATGAATTCATTTCGGACAGATGCTACTGATGCTGTAGAACGCTGTATCGTTACACCCCTGCTTAAGCCAATATCGTAATATTAGCTGTATAATTAAGGGCAGTAGCTCAGGAGGCAGGACAATGATTAGGATGCTGTCCCGTAAATATGGCTTCTAAATTTGGAGTGTTAATGGGAAAGGAAGATAAGAGAGAGCGAGCCAGAGTGACTTCCTGCTGCTTTCTTAACTGCCCTATTATGCAACATTGGCCCGTGCGTGCTATAAAGGGACATCGGCTTGTTCCACATCGTATGAAAGTCACTGCGCTAAACGGGACGCCAACTGCATCAGCAAATTCCCTCGCGGTAGGAAACGGCGGTAGCCAGTTAGAGCCTTTTTTGCCGCGCGACTTTAAAAAAAAACAAAAAAAAAAACGCGATTCCGCCGCGGTTGAGCGCTTAGGGGAAAGAACGGGAACGCAAACACGTCAAAATAAATGTCACATAAAAATGGGTAAAGCGGAGAAGTACAAGCACGCCGTTTATCTCTGGAACACATTCATAGAGAGCGGGAGGGAGAGAGAGAAAGAGGGGCTAGAGAGGGAGTAGGAGAGAGGGAGGGGAGAGGAAAGGAGAGAGAGAGAGAGAGAGAGAGAGAGAGAGAGGGGAAAGGGAGTAGAGGGAGGGATAAAGAGTGAGGGAGAGAGACAGCAAGATGGAGAGAGAAAGGCACACAGAGAGGGAAGGAGTGAAGGAGAGTTTTGACAAGAGAGGGAGTGAGAGAATGAGAGATATCTGCAGAGACAATGAGAGAGAGGGAAAGAGAGGCAGAGAGTTACAAGGAGCGAGAGAGAAGGAGAGATGGGTGAGACAGATGGAGGGATGGAGAGAAAGAGAGAGAGAGAGAGAGAGAGAGAGAGATGGAGAGAGAAAAAGAGACAGAGAAAGGAAAGGGAAAGAGAGAAGGAGTTACCAGAGGAGAGAGAGAGCAAGGGAGAAAGAGAGGGAGGAGGGATTGAAAGAGAGAGAGTGAGATGGAGGAAGAGACAGAGGGAGAGAGAAGGAGTAAGGGAGAAATGGAGAGTGAAAGAGAGACGGAGGGAGCGAGGGGAAAAGGAAGAAAGCAGGCAGGAGAAAGAGAGACAGAGAGGGAGGGAGAGGGAAAGGAAGTGAAAAAAGAGGAAGAGAGAGAGAGAGACAGGGAGGGATGTAGAGGGAAATGGAGGAAGAGAAAGAGGGAGAGAGAAGGAGTAAGGGAAAAAAGGAGTGAAAGAGCGAGAGAGAGAGAGAGAGAGAGAGAGACAGAGAAGGAGGGAGGGATAGAGTGGCAGGGAGAGAGAGCGAGAGAGAGAGAGAGAGAGAGAGAGAGAGAGAGAGAGAGATATGAAGAGAAAGCCAGAGAGAGGGAAAGGAAGGGAAAAAAGAGGAAGAGAGAGACGGATGGAGGGAGGGAGGGAGGGAGAGAGGCGGAGAGAGCTACAAGGAGAGAGAGAGAGAAAGAGGGAGCAAGGGAGAAAGAAAGGGAGTAAGAGAGAATGAAAGAGAGACAGAGGAAGAAAGCACGAGCGAGAGAGAGAGATGGAAAGAGACAGAGAGAGAGGGAATGAGAGCGCAAGAGAAGAGATAAAGATAGAGAGAGCAAGAGAAAGGGAGGAGGGAAAGACAGGGAGGAGAGAGAGGGCCACTGCAGAGGGAGAGAATATAGATGAGTCCATACTGTCAGCAAATCTTTAGGGAGTCTGCAGCTCTCCCGAAAAACCTCTTGGAGACAAGGACCAGGGCAGAGTTGACACATAATTGGATACACAGACCTAGCAACTGTATGTGTGTGTGTGTGTGTGTGTGTGTGTAAGAGAGAAAGACATGACCTTATTACTAGGAATGAGAAGTACATTTAGTCCACAACACCACTGACAAGCAAACCCAACTCAACAACACAACATTCCAATATGCTACTAGGGCTGGGCGATATCGCGATATTTTTAAGCTATATTGCGATACACGGTATACAGAACTACATTTCCCACAATGCCCCGCATATGACTCGGAGCCACGCCACAATCATGCGAATGACAAACGTCCGGAATAAACACTGAAAATATCAGGTAAATAGCTGGTTGTTTTTTTATCAAGTAAAATCTGAGTTTTGTCTTTAATAAATTTAACTGTAATAGATTTGACTGAACTCAAGCGTTTTTGTGAGTGATAAGTTCCACATAAGAGTCGCAAGCGGCCAACACAGCGCGTTTATATCACCAAGTCGTCCACCTCCCTTTCCAATTAATGTCTCTGTAATGGTGTGGATATTCACTTCTCTCTCTGCACGCTCGCTTCCCTCCGCTCCCGCTACAAAACGGGCATGCGCTAGCAGAGTGTTCTGGGTGGGCGGGGGAGAGAGCTGTCTGCTCTGAGAGGGTAGAGAAGCCAAACTGGAAAGTGGCGTACATGCTGTCTGTTGAACATTAACGTGAGGGTTTGTACTCCATATTCATCATAGAAATTTACTACATCACACATGGAACCAGCCGAGACGTATCCAGTATATTCCATGTATCATTCATTCATTCACTCATAATCCAAACTAATTTCCAAGTATGAAATTTTTAAAGACAAAAAAAAATTATTAAAAAAACAGGTAGCACTAGAGGGCCATTACAAAACAATATCAACAAAAGTATCGTTCAAAATCAGTTTTTTCATCTAAAAAATGTCATACTTGGAAAAAAGTATCGGATTGTATCGGATATTGGTAACGTCCCGATTATTATTTTAAATATTGGTCAATACCAATGTCGTTACTTATGCAATCCGATACTTTTTTCCAAGTAAGAAATTTTTAAAGACAAAAAAATTGAAAACTATGATGATTAGATAGGCTTCATAACATCAAGTAAACATCAATAAAAGTATCGTTCAACATCAAATTTAATCCCAACTGGGGTCGCGGGGGAATGGGAGCCTATCCCGGGAGCTTACGGGCGCAAGACGGGGAACAACCCTGGGCAGACGCCAACACACCACAGGGTACACACACTCACGCAATCACACTCTCACTCACACCTTGCGGGGTCAATTAACCTACAGTGCATGCTTTTGGACTGTGGGAGGAAACCGGAGCACCCGGAGAAAACCCACGCGACCATGGGGAGAGCATGCAGACTCCACACAGAAAGGCCCCACGGCCGACATGGGCATCGAACCCAGGACCTTCTCACTGTGAGGCGACAGCGCTAACCACTGCGCCACCGTGCCGCCCCTTTTATACTATTATAATGTATTTATATAGTACTTAACACATAATACATTATTTCAAAGCACCACTGTTTATGATTCAAGATCAGTGAAAATGCTTGTCCAGTATTAATCTGAAACCATTTTAGTTCAGATTTTTTCAGGCTTTCATAAATCATGACACATAACAGATGGAACGACTGGTATCTAATACTTTTGCATTCTTCACTTAATATAAAAAACCTCACAAAATCAAAAAAAATGTATTGCAAAGTTCTTTTGTCCACGAAACTGTAAGGACAAGCTGAGCAGACATTTTCAAATCCTTTACCCCCCCACCACAAAACGCCTCACTTGACCTAGCTTGGGGTTAGGGTATGTTTGGACACACTAAAGCTTTTCTGTTCTTAGTCATGCATGGCTAGCCAGAAGTGTGTGTGTGTGTGTGTGTGTGTGTGAGAGAGCGCAATAGAGAGAGAGAGAGAGGTTGAGCGTCTCCCCTGCTCATTAATGCACATCACAGTCTTGTAGTGGCCACATGAGGGGCTTTGAACTGCAAGCCCACCATTCACCCTGGTCGCTAATCCTCTCCACCACCTCCGGCCTTCTTGGCCCCTTAGCCCCCTCCCCCCTTGGAATTCTGCTCCCCTTCACTCGGTTTGATTGCTTCGGAAAGAAACAAAATGAGTTCTCCCAACACAAATCCAAAATGCAAAACAATCCAACTCGGGCTGTGGTCAATACATCAGAAAATATGTAAAGCAGCTGCCGTAGAACGTCTGAAGTGCTGTTTATTTGTGACATTTGAAATTGAAATCTCTGCCTTTACTTTTACTTGAGTAAAAGACTAAGAACAGAAAAGCTTTAGTGTGTCCAAACATACCCCAACCCTAAGCTAGGTCAAGTGAGGCGTTTTTTGGTGGGGGATTTGAAAGTGTCTGCTCAGCTTGTCCTTACAGTTTTGTGGACAAAAGAACTTATTTATATTAAGTGAAGAATACAAAAGTATTAGATAACAGTCGTTTCATCTGATATGTGTCGTAATTTATGAAAGCCTGAAAAAATCTGAATTAAAATAGTCAGGGATTTAAACCAGCAACCTTCCATAATTGCCCCTAAATGCCTCACCATTTAGCCCATCCCTGTAGGAGTGGCAGTGGGCATTTGACACCGGCACTGCCTGGGGATGGTACCATGCTTGCAGATAACTAACCAGTACGTTTACTGATCGGGGACTTGCACCAACAACCCTCCTTAAAACGGGAGCTAGGGAAGAGTGCTTGAAGACAAGACATCAGTGGTACACATATCTGTGTGGAAACACATAAGAAGAGACCCAGCAGTGCTGGAGGATGGTACCTTAGTGGTACCTTTACCGGTCAGGGACTTGAACCATGGTTCTTGGAAGCGTGAGCGCAACTCTCTCTCTACAGACAGGTGGGTATAGAATCCCACAGGAGCGGAAACAAGAAAGCAGTGCTTGTGGACAGGTGCCTCAGTGGCACCTTTATAAATCTAGCACTTGAACCAACAACCCTCCAAATGTAAGAGCGGCTTTCCGTCAGGGACACGACTACATAAGAACCATCCACATCAAATCACACGGGAAGGAAGCAAGGGAGCATCACTAGGGGATGGTTCCTCAGTGGTACCTTTACTGGTCCAGGGCTTTGAACCAGCGAGCCTCTCCCTCTACATGAACAGGTCCCTAAAAATGGCCCATTCATGAATGTGCGGGTTCTGGGATGCAGGGGCAACTACGCATATGAGAGCAGAGAGCAGGGAGCAGGGACCGGTGCTCCACCAACTGCAGAAGCAGGTCCACTACCACACTGCTACACTACCACTGCACTAAATGTGTCTTTGGCAAGTGATGTGAACAGCACATCTTGTCCAGTGGTACCTCAGTGGGAGCTTTACCCATCCGGGCCTTGAACCGGCAACCCACTGATTGCAGGAGCAACTCCCTAAGACTATAAGATCAGGGGTTCGAGTCCCTGGAGAGCCTTTAAAAAATCATCTGTTGGCCCCCAGAGCAAGCTCTTTAACCCCTAGTTGCTCCAGGACCGACTGTCCCTGTATCTTTGTACAATATCGCATCCCGATGTTTTGCATCCCGCTCCATTTCCAATTACGAGGAACCAGCGGCAGTTACAAAACGTCTGATCTCATTTCTGATGCAGATTCATTTCTGGAACATGACTAACGTGCGACTCTTATTACCTGTTCCTATGGCAATACTGCGCTAGCACGGCACAGCGCGGCACGACGCTGAGAAGAAAGGATAGAATTCATCAGAACTATCCGGCACTATAAATACACATCTGAGTGACAAGCACATGCTATTGAAGTTCCTCTTTTGAACAGCTCCAACGTTTATTGGCCATTGTTTAGTTTAGTCGTGGACAGACACCAAAAAAAGCCTTTTAAGGATTAATTTGATGGCGGGAGGGACGAGGCGATGTTAAACAGAGCTGGCTGTGTGGCATTTAAGAATGTTACATAACGCGTCCATCTTTTTCAAAAACAAAGAAAGGATACATGCAGGAAACAAACATGAGCGCAGACGAAAAAGGGAGGGACATTTTAGTTGCAAATGTTCCGCTGTGGGATGAGGGGGGGGGGTTCGAAATGATAATGAAAAGCGTACGTTTTAAACAAAGCAGACGAGCGTCTGTTGTTCTCAACAATCAAAGCCGTCGGCAAAATGAAAAGGTGAGGGGGGTCGGCGGCGCCGTCCATCACAAACAGATAAATCCTAAGGCGGTTCGCAAGATGCTAACATTTACATTGGGTTCCGTTTGAATTTTAGGGCCGCCGACCTGTAATTACTCTGGCCTTGGCGTAACGAGGAAAAGGAAAGGGGACTCAGGACAACAATTGAAGAATTGCTGAGATAGGAGGAGGAGGAGGAAAGAGAAGAGAGGGAAAGGAAAAAGGGAGGGTGACGCAGGGTTCTGTTTTGAGACCCATTTCATTGTTGGGAAAAGCGATGCGATCAAATAGTCATACGGGCCAGGGGAAGAGAGGAAAAAAAAAACAGAGGGGGAGGCTGCTGCGATATCCAAAATATCAAATTACAATTTCAAATGACTTCACATGGCCCGTGGCAGCAGCACATAATAACATCTTTAAACGTGACACCATCTATCACCATCCGCCTGACTATAATACGCCCCAGCCAAAAGAAAATGAGGGGGAAAGACGGTGGGGGGAGGGGGAGGGCAACTTTCAGACACACACATTCCTTTAGTAAAAGCCTTTAGAAGAAAGAGAGAGTAAAAAATATTGCATAAAACAAAGCAGTGGAGCGCTCCAGTAACAAGGAACTCATGTTTTCCCAACGGTTTCCCAAATGCAGAGCGAGTCCTCAACGTCCTGTTTTTTGTCTCCATGCAACGAGGATGGCGCATTAGCAGGAGCCGTGAAACAGGTTGCGAACCAACGTCAGCCTGGGTCAAAAGCAGCTTTTAAATCCTATCGACTTCCTTTTGTTGCACCAACTGGAATTGTTTTCATTTGGGGTGAAACAAGTAAACACTTTTCTTGTTAGGAGGGATGCATAATTTACTTCCTGGCTGGAAAGCAGTCCAGTGGGGATGACAGGCATTAAAAAAGAAAATATTTCTTTTTTCCTTGAAGCAATTTCACTCTTAACTAATAACGGCTAGCAATGACAACCCGGAAGGCAAATGAGCAATACACGCTACAATGACAACAACCAGTGAAAGTGAGTAATTATTTGTCATTGTGAACACACCACAGCACAGCACACAGTGCACCACAACGAAATGTGACCTCTGCATTTAACCCATCCATGAAGGAGCAGTGGGCAGCCAACAAGCCCCTGGGGAGCAGTGCTTAGGGACGGTACCTTGCTCATTAATTCCTCAGCGGTAACTTTACCGGCCCTGGATTCGAACCTGCGACCTTCTGATCACGGGGCGAACACCCTACCTTTACGCCACCAACTGCCCAGAAGGTAAAGAGCCATTTCTGAAGTTAGGCAATGTTCACCTGCGATCTGAAGGTGGCTGGTTTGAATCCTGAGCAGATAAAGGTACCACTGAGGTACTCATGAGCAAGGCACTGTGGTGTGTTCACAATGATAAAAAGTGATAATAATCACTCATTTTCATTTAAAAAAACAACTGGAAGGCTAAGATCGAATTCCAAAGTCACAAAACAACAACCAGAAGCTGAACAGCGAATTAAATTAAGCAACAATGACAACAATCGGAGGGTGAAGAGCAATTTCTAAATTCACACAACAACGACGACGACAACTGGAGGGTGAAGAGCGATTTCTGAATTCACACAACAATGATGACAACTGGAGGGTGAAGAGCGATTTCGAAGGTCACACAACAACGATGACAATGACAAAGAGCGATTTCCAAAGTCGTTTAGTAAAAATATATATTTTTTAAATATATTTTTACGATATTTTTAATATTTTTCATATGTGGAAGCCTGTGCTAATGGTGTCAAGGCAAAACAAGCCCGGTTCTCTTCAATTCCCACCGACTTTTTCCTTGTTGCACCCACCGGAAATGTTTCAGTTAAGGGTAAAACAAGAAAGCGCTTTCCGGGCTAGAAAACATGAATATTTGATATCCCGGGTGGAAAGCAGTCCAGTGGGGATAAGAAAGGAGGTTGGGCTCAATATTTCCTTTTCGGCACGTTCCGAATAAACGCGCGATTATTAACTAATGACTAACAGCAGCAGCAACGACAGCACGGGAACGGGAGGGCGACAGAAAGGGAGGTGAGCGAGCTTTTTTGGGGGGGGCAACGTCAACTCGGGAGCGCGTCTCACGAGGACTTATTGGCGAGAACGAGCTTTTTCGTTTTGAGCAGGAGCGGAGTAATTAGTCCAAATCGCAGAAGAGAAAGAGAATGCTAAAAATACCAACGTCGCCTCAAATGTCAGAGTCTATCAGGCAGTCCACTCCAAAGTGAGGCGAGTCTGGATTCTGCAGGAAGGAAAGCTGGCGGTCACCAAGCACAACTGGAAGCTTGTCAGAAATCTTTTCACTAGACATTTTTGTCTCTTTCTTCTTTCATCCGTACACATCTGGCACCATGGGAGGCTGCATGTCGCTCAGACAGTCGGCACGTCTTTGCCGGTGATGTCATTAACGACCAAAAGGAATCGGAGGCGGCTGTTTAAGTGTGCGTCTGCGTTCAGGGTTGGGGGGTGGGGGGGTGGGATTTTAAGCACTTTAATAAAGCACTCCGCAGCACTCACAGCCGTCAGAAGACTGAGCCTCTTGAGGCCCCGAGCGGCATTAGGGGCAAATAATGGCAATTCGCTTTTAATTTGACGTGATGCATTACAAACACTTCATGGAAAAGTTTTGAGCTCGGAGCGCCGGAGACAACGATGAGGCATCAGAGCTCGTCCATATGGAGGGCACGTCTGGGTACGTTTGCAGCGCCAGACGTGAAAAAAACAATGCAGGCAGAAATGGAGAGCGTCTCACAAGGTACCCGGGAAACCAGAAGGCGAAAGTGACTCAGCAGCAGCAACAACAACTGGAAGGTGAAGAGCGAATTCTGAAGTGACGCGGCAAAGGCGACGACAAAAGGAAGGTGAGGAGCGATTTCCGAAGCGGCGCACCAACGACAATGACAGCCGGAAGGCAAAGAGCGATTTCTGAAGTCGGCGGAAGGCGGAACCGGAAGTCAAAACCAGAAAGAGAAAGAGGGATTTCCGAAAGCGACTCAACATCGACAACAATGAGCCAGAACACAAAGACGACATCCGGATGGCGAAGAACAATTTCCAAAGTCACGCAACAATGACAACAACTAGAAGGCGAAGAGCGGTTTTCACGCAACGCAAGTCACAAAACAACGACAACCAGAAGGTTTCCGATATTGCACAACCGAAAGGTGGAAAGCGATATCCAAAGTCATGGAACCGGAAAGCAAAGAGCAATTTCTGAAGTCACCTAACGGCACTGACAACAAGAATGCAGCGAGTCATTCGCAATTAGCGGCAACAACAATCAAATGGCGATGAGCATTTTTCGAAGGCAGGCAACGACTGGAAGGAGAAAAGAGTTTCCTGAAGTCACGCAACAATGACGACGATAAATAGGAGGCTAAAAGTGAGTTCTGAAAGTCACACAACGAGAACGATGCCAAGCAGGCGGTGAAGAATGACTTCTGAAGTCACACAACAACTGGATGATGAAGAGCAATTTCCAAAGTCATGCAACGTCAACGGAGATCATCAGAAGGCGAGGAGCGTTTTCCAAAGTCATGCAACAAAAAAAGAGGTTGAAAAAAGTACTTCACGTCTCTTTAGGGTTGTCAAACAGTAAACATGTTCGGGAAGCTTTAGATATGATGTCTTTTTACAAAATACTGTAAATATCAAAATGATTTGGATCATAGAAATATTACCCAATTAGATTTGGGTAATAATAATCCAAATCATTTTGATATTTACATTTTTTTTATTTTTGATATTTACATGTATTTTTAAATCTCACGCAATTTCTTAATCTCATTTTAAAAGATTGATTGCGCCTTTTATGCATTATTCCTTTTTCATTGTCTATTTTTTAAACATCCAACTGAATCATTAATCAAGAAAAAATGAGCGATTCATTCATCCCCATAACTGTTGCAGCCCTAATCCACACTCCTGATTTGGAAAAAATCTTCAAATTGCTTTTCCAAGGAATCTCCTACACGTTATTTACCACAAAGTCATGGGGAAAAACTACCTCAGCGGACACTTATGCAAATAAAAAAAACTGATTTCAAGGTTGTTGCTGTTGTTTTTCCCTTTTTTTCCTTCCCTGAACAGACGCAGCAGAAGGAAGGGAGAGGAAAAAAAGTGTAACTTTGGATTACACATCGGCCTTGAATTCTTAATATGACACATGGATGAGGCATATGGGCTATTAAAAAATGCATGACCTTTAGTAATTCAATCCAGATTGTGAAACGAGTGGGGAAGAAGAAGGAGGAGGGGGAGGGAAAGAAAAAACACCTGAGTCATCAAACCAAGCACAGAAGAATAAAAAAGACAGAGGTAGAGAATCAAGGGGTGGAAAAGAGAGAGAGAGAGAGAGAGAGAGAGAGGAACATAACCTGACTGTGACACAAGTCCAGTGAAAATTAGGAGAAAACAGTAAAACAGTAATTATTTTTCATTTCATTTCATTTCGCGGCATTAAGCGATTAGCGAAGACAGCAATCCTGCCCCGACTCGTTCGTTTTGGAAGCAAAACATCTGGGCTTTGTTAATCTTGCGCATTAAATCAAATGCCGAATGCAAGCTGGCGGAAGAGAGGGCGAGACGACAAAACTTGGGGTTCCTTTTTTTTCTCCTAAATGCGTTCTGCGTTTTCCAAATAAGGGAAGAAAACTGAAAATGTCCAAATCTCGGCCTTGAAAAACGTACCTTAAATAGGACAAGAGAGAGCGCGAGCGAGAGACAGAAGGAGGGAGGGAGGGAAGAGAGAGAGAGAGGAGTGCATCAAATTCTCTGGAAAGCCTTATTGCCGAATCAAATTTGTGAGAAGGCTTTGTTTATTTAAGCGGTGAGCCGGAGGGCCGGATCCGATTGCAAGAAGAAAGAATGAAAGAAAAAAAAAAGGGAACTGGGTAATAGGTAATTCGGCCTCCACTTCATCCCCATCTCCTTCCTCCCTCCATCCATCCATGCCAGGATGAAAGGAGGAAGGACGGCGGCGAGGGTTGTGAAGGCGTTCGCTAATTTTCAAGAGAAAAACCCTTCTCGGATGATACATTTTCCCAGCATGGAATTATCCAAAATATTTCGTTGCCGTGTTTTCAGGGACCGCTGAGGCTTGGGAAGGGACGCAGCCTGTCGCTAACAGAGATCCACATGGAATTATCCAAAATATTTAGCTGCCATGTTTTAGGGAACCGCGGAGGCCTCAGAAAGGGCGGAGCCTGTCGATAACGGAAATCCACAGGGAATTATGCTAAATATTCCGTGAGCATTCCAGGATTCCAGAGAACCTGGATCTCTGTAAGCAAGGGACCAAAGCCTCAGATGTCTCCGAAAACATGGCAACCAAGGAGCGGTGCCTGTCACTCACAGATTTTCGAGTTCTCTGTTAACGACAAGCTCCGCCCCTTAGTTACAGGGTTTTCACGGACTGCCGAGGCTTTAGACTGCCGGGACAGAGCCTATCAAATATGCAAAATCACGCCAACAATCTAACTGCGTTTGGTGGCGTAATGGTCGGGCGTTCATCCTGTGATCAGAAGGTCGCCAATTCGAAGTTAGACCAGCAAAGTTACCGCTGAGGTACTCATGAGTAAGGTACCGTCCCCAAGCACAGCTCACCGGGTGCTGCCCACGTCAGCCCCCTACTGCTCCTGCATGGATGGGTCAAATGCAGAGGTCACTTTCACTGAAGTTGAGGCTAAGAGATGCATCCCAAACACAAGTGACCCATTTTTTTGGGAGCGTATGGACTGAACATATGGCCCTGAACGAGGCGGAAGGCAGAATCCGGGACGGCCAGAAATGTTGCCCAAAATCCCCTCGGCATTCTGACTTTGGTGGAGTATCAGCACCCCCGGACCACCTCGAACCGAAGAGGATTCTTGAGGCTATGCAATGAATGGTGCCTTTAGGCTCTCCAACAAACTGCTGCTGCTTCCTTACTAGAGCTCGGAACCTAAACTGGTCTCACAATTTGATTCATGTCAATGATTCGGGCATGGGGGCCCAGTGGTTAGCGCTGCCGCCTCACAGCGAGAAGGTCCTGGGTTCAAACCCGGGGATGGCCATGGGGCCTTTCTGTGTGCAGTTTGCGTGCTCTCCCCGTGTTCGCGTGGGTTTTCTCCCGGTGCTCCGGTTTCCTCCCACAGTCCAAAAGCATGCACTATAGGTTAATTGGCGACTCCAAATTGGCGACTCCAAATTGGCGCGAATGTGAGTGTGATTGTGTGAGTGTGTGTGCCCTGCACTGTGTTGGCGTCTGCCCAGGGTTGGCCCCCGCCTTGCGCCCGTAGTTCCCGGGATAGGCTCCGGCCCCCCCGCAACCCCAGTTAGGATTAATGAATGAATGAATGTCAATGATTTGATTATGAGGCATCCCATCATAGGAAAAATTCCAATTTTTCTACTTGCACCCAGACCGGGCAGCCATAGTTACTTCCGGGACGGTCTTTTCATGCCGTAGCCAGAAAATCTCCAAGCAATGTCATATAATCGTACGATATGCCACGTCATATATCATATACATAATCTAGGAGTTTTCAACTGCTTCTGTCCTAGGGATCACCATAGTAGCGATACTGGAATGCATGTCACGGACCACCTGCATTGCCGCGAGCGAGCGCTTGAAAACCACCCATACCATCGATTATGGTTTGCCACTCTGCCGCTCCATCCATACAGAATCGATGAGGTGATTCATTTCAACACCGCTATCCCTTACCCTGACAAGATGCAAAGCTGGTGGCGACAAAGCAACGTTTCTTCTGGGGTGTTGGTGGCCTAGTGGTAGGACACTCACCTTTGGACCAAGAGGTTCTGGGTTCAAATCTGACCTCTGGCGTTACCAACATTAGGTCCCTGAGCAAGACCCTTAAGTTGCTCTCAGGGGAACTGCCCCTGAAATTAGTAAATAGAAGTCGCTCTGGATAAGAGCGTCTGCTAAATGCTCAATCTAGTTGTGGAAACGTCTCAAACTCCACGCTAGTAGGTTCGGACAATGTGGGACGGAACTTTCAGGCATGTGGTAAAGTTTTGGATGGCATCACTTCTGTTGACACTGCTTGACACGAGTTTGTAATATTGCCCCTCAGTCCCTCTGATTGTTGAGTACAAATCACGTACTGTACATAGCCACATTTTGCAGCTGTTCTCCCAGCCAGTAGGGGGCTTGGCCCTTTTGGGGAAGTGTTGTTTACTCATGTTAAAAAAAAAAAAAAAAAAAACCCCAAAGGACAAAACCCTTCCAGTGTTGATGCTCCTTGTACTCTGAGGACGGAAATGCCGTCTCAAGCTGTGAGCCATGTCACATTAGCAGATTTACCCAAACGAGCCAGATCTGATTCCTCAGCACAACTCTTGCCGCTGTTACGCACTAGCTCATCGAGCGATGCTGCTTCAAGTTGGCTTGTCAATTTTGCGAACAGTAACATTGTCTCAAACTCTGACTTTACGTTAGTAAGGTTGGCTAACGTGAGCACAAAACCCACCCAGTTGCAACGCTCCTTATGGGCCGGTCAGTCTGGAGGGCGGAAATCTCATGTTGGCTATTCAAACGAGCTTAAGTATCAGATGAGAAGTTTTCAATCACATCAAAATGTTTCGGCTATGTTCGGATGAAACAATGGGAACAGAGACAGAACGATATGTTGCCGCGAGAACGTGATCACCGATATTGGTTACTGCAGATCAATCATGATCTTTTTATAGGATGTAAAAAATGATGAACTCATAACTCTTCCGTTTCTCCTCATTCGCTTCTTTTTACTCTCCCTCTCTCCGTCCCTCCTCATCTTTCTCTTTCCCTTCTCCCTCTCGTCTGTCTCTATTAAAGCAAGCCTCGGTGTGCTGCTGGTGCATCAATATGGATTAGAAGTTTTCGACCACATCAAGAAGTTTCGGCTGACGTCGCTCATCGCGAGTCGACCGCTCTGGCCAATGCCCTGTTGAGAACAAATTAAGCCGGTGGGCAAATTTGGCAACTGACTCGAGTTCCCCGGCTATATCCTCCAAGCCAGTAGGTGGCGCCGCAGTATGGGGGAACTGTTGTTTAGTGATGTAAAAAGGGGCATAAAACCCACCGGTTGGGGTAAATCTGGTTCCTCGGCACGACTCTTGTTAGGCGGTACCTGATCGAGCAAAGCTGCTTCGAGTTACATTTGTCAAGTTTGAGGCTGGAAACGTTCAGCTGAGAACGAAATACTTCATAACAATTCAAATGACAAAAGATAGCACTGTTATCGACGTTACTTCCTGTCCTCCTTTTTGACTCACTCTTTCCTCCTTCCGTCTCTCTTCTCCATCACTCTCCTCTCACTCATCTCTCTCTCTCTCTATCCTTTTCCCTCTCTCACACTCTTTTTTTTTCTCCCTATCTCTCTCCCCCCTCCTCCCTCGCTCCTCTCTATAAGGGAGAGGTAAAGATGGTAATGCGGTTATCATTATTACTTTTATCCAGCCGCTGCGTTGTTAAGCTCTATAATACTAACTTCCTAAAATAAACCTTCTGCGAGACAGGAAGTGATTCAGGAGGAGGGAGAGGAGGATGAAGTGGAGTGAGGAATAACAGAATGGCCATTACGCAGAGTCGAAGCACAAATACTTTTCAATAATTCACCCCCCCATTAACCACGGCCCTCTAAACAGGCACGCTACCGCCTCCTTTTCTCTTTTCATCTCTCTCTCCCTTTGCTCCGAGCTTCTGTCTGGATCTTCATCACGAGCGGGAACGACGGTGACCGAGGCAGAGCGATACGTCGCCGTGACGACATGATCGCCAATGTTGGTTAATTGCAGATCGATCGTGATCTGTTTATGACATGTAAAAAGAGACTTACAGAAGATAACTCTGCTCTCTCTCCTCATTCGCCCTTCTCCTCTCTTTTGTCTCACTCTCCCCTCACTCTTCTCTCTTTTTACTCTCCCTCCCTCTTTTCTCTCTTTCCTCATCTCTCTTTTCCCTTTTCCCTCGCTTTCGTCTTTACCTCCTCCTCTCTCTCTGCCCTCTTCCACTCTCCTCTTCACATTCTCTCCCTCTTTGTCTTCCTCTTTCTTACTCCATCGCTCCATCTCTCTCACCCTTTCTCTTCTTTGTCTCTGTTTTATCTCTCTTGGTATCACACTCTCCCTCTGTCTTTTAGATTTAAAGTACCTTTTATGAAAATAAAACGTTTATTTTTAACCCCACATTATGTGACGTTTCTTTGTTTTTCTTTAATTAAAAAACTTAATGTATGTTTTTTTAACAGAGCTTATAATTGTTAAGCATTAAATATTGATAGAGTAAATATTCATATCTCTTTAGGAAAATGAGTTGTTTAGATGACTGGGCTAATGAACAAGGGTCACCAGACTGACAGAAGAAACCATTTTGCGACAGAGAAGAAATGTTTTTGACTTGCATGCCAGGCCCCAAAAAATCGCCAGTCATTAAAAGAATTCAAGATTTTTTTGGCCTCTCTACAGGGTGACTTGGCACGAGGCGACGTTCTACGACAATTTTTTTGTTGTTGTTTTCTAGTCGTTACAGTTGCACTTTTAATTCTTTTTCTATTTCTTTTTAGATGGAATGGAAACTTTCAGGAAGGCAGCCAGCTCTCTCTTGCACCTGGCCAAGAAACTGATCATGTGTGAATAAGACCTTAGTCAATTTACCTCCCTTTGTTTCCTTCAGGCGAAAGAGAGACAGAGAGAAAGAGATGGAGAGAGAGGGAGAGACTGACATGAGGCCAAAGAAGCAGGCAGGCGAGGCAAACCCTGTGGTTATTTCCATTAAAAGAGCGGCGGAGACGAAACTCGTAATTGGACCGGCTTCCTAAAAATATGTCGTTCCTGCCCACTTTTTCTCTGTATCATACCCCAAGCTCTCATTTTCCTTCGGAAGCCTCGTTACATGCTCCGAAAAGTAATAGGCTCAAGTTTTTCCGCCGAGTAACCCGCACTGTAAAGAACTGCAATGTAACAGGGCATGCTCTGTATTATTTCACTGAATATCTATATTTCCTAAAGCTTTAATGTTCACCAAAATAAAGTGTGTTATTATTATAGGACTATGTCTTATTATACTATCTAAATGGACACATCTTTCTTAAAAAAGTTAAGACATTTATAGAGAATAATATTTTAAAACTGTAGAATTGAAGAAGCCTAACTAGCCTAATATTTCGCACAAACACGCAGGCAACTTTTGTCAGAGTGTCTTTCAGCAATTATAATTCTTACTTAAATAAATCTTAAACATGAAAACACTGACAAAGGCCAGAATCTTTGAAAATATCTTTGAAAGTGTGTTTTAAGTAGGACTGGGCAATATGGCCTTAAAATAATATTGCAATGTTTTTAAGCTATATCACGATACATGATATACATCTCGATATAGTCTCTCTTTCTGGTAGAGAACTACATTTCCCACAATCCCCCACGCTGCCTCACAATAATGCGACGGATGCACGTCCGGAATAAACACCGAAAACATCAGATAAATATCTGTATTGTGAGTAGAACGCTGGTTGTTGTTATTTGTCTGCTAAAATATGAGTTTTGTCTGTAATAAAGGGGAAGATTTGACTGAACTGGAGCGTTTTTGTGAGTGATGGCGTTCCACATTAGAGTCGCGAACGCCCACACACAGCGCGTTTACATCGCAAAGAATGTCACTGATGCGTGTTTAGCATTTACTTCTGTTTTTGTGCAGAGAATAACAAAATTGCCGTTCTTCCCCAGAACCAAGGCGCCCGCTGCAGTCATGCGCGTAACATGCCGAGTATATTCAATATATCACCCACCCAGAGTTTTAAGAAGAAATTTCCACTGTATACTGATGATGTGTAATTTTACAGAAAAAAATGTACAGGTGATTAAGGGGGAAAAACTCATATTTAGTATTATATAATGTTATTTAATATAACAGAAAAATCCATGTAACAAACTGCCAGTAAATTTTCCGTCATTTTGCAGATTTTTATTTACTCCCCCTCCGGAACGCACCTCCCGCTCGTCGCTATTTCAGTCGTCTTGAAGTTTCCCTGGAACGCCCCAAATGGAATCCGTCCTTCCCATTATATGCCGGGCTGAGTTCGGAGTCGAATGACTTAAAGCCCCTAGTTAAATAATGTTGCAGCTCGTTATGCAGACTTTATTACAACACTGCCAGGTTTGCAAGGGGGAAAAACATTTTAATCAACGTTTTAAACTCTTATCTACAGGCTGTCAGGTCCCAGAACAAACACCACATGCGCACCGGCCGAACACGCTGCTTGGAAAGGAATTAAGATCGCATTGTTGATATTTTTCCAGTAATTAAAGAAATCAGGACTGTTTTCGCAGCCGACTTGTGTTCTTTATATAAACCGCTAAGCGCATTTAGAGCCCCCCTCTTTTTTTTTTTTTTTTAACACAAATCCGTTCTTGCGGCATGTTCTTATGTAAAAGCTGGTCTTTCTCTTTTTACCGCGAGAAAGCGGCTTTGCAAAAACAAAGTACAGTAAGCTGAGTCTTCCTATGACCAAATTCAGGCCAAATTAAAGCGTTTGTGTTTCAAACGAACGTTTCAATTTGACTGGGATTGCTGCCAGCTTTGGTCACAGAGTTATTTTTTTAATATTTATATACAGGTTTCTTAAGAACATTAAGGCCTCAGTCTGAGCTGTAATCTGATGTTAAAGAAGCAGCTCAGGAAAAGGCTGTGTTTGTAGGTTTTAATCACTAATGATGTCAATCAGGCAAGATTTCCTCCGCTCCCATTCATGTCGACATAGAGCATATTGTACATGTAGCTGCATTATAAAGGTAGCTAGCACAGCGGTATTATTCATTTATTCACACTGTTACATAACCATAACCCTTCAGATGTATAGTTATAAAACAGCAAAACTTGGAGCAGTCGGTAGCGTAACGGTTAGGGAGTTCGCCCTGTGATCAGAAGGTTGCCCATTCAAGTCCCGGACTGGTAAAGGTACCTCTGAGGTACTCATGAGCAAGGTACCATCCTCAAACACTGCCCGAGGGCTGCATGTCAGCTGCTCACTGCTCCTTTGTGGATAAAGTATATTATCAGTTAGGACTATATAACAGTGTAACGTGAGTTTTAAGTATATTGACAGTTCTGACAGTGAAACAGCAGTTATGGCTATAACACTAACAGCTCTGTGAAGCCAGCTATCATTACATAACAGTGTAATACCAGTTATGGCTGTTTAACACTGTAATAACATGGTTACATAACGCTGGTAACAGTGTTACACCAGTTATGGTTATATAATATTGTAATAACCGTGTAATGTAATTATGGTTATATAATAGTGTAACGCTAGCTAGGGTTACACATCGTGACCCTCCACGGCAAAACCAGTCGCTTGTCGCAATGGAGGTTTCCGAGAAAAACGAGCGTTTATGTTGCGTGGGGTAAAATTTTGGATTTTTTGTTTTTAGTGTTTTGAAACAGTGGAAGGTCTATACTGTACTGCTGTGACTAAAAACTTACCATTTCCATCCTAAAAACATGACTTTCTTGAGGTGAGGAATTCAATTCCAGCGGAATGTTAAAAGTTTCTGTTTCGACCGCTCTACTGCAATATTTACGGTAAATCCACTCGTTGACTAGCGTGAAGATATTTACCTCCGTCTCCCGAGTTCAGTTAACCTAACGCAGGTAGGCTATCCGTGTGGCTGTAAATGCAGCGTAGGCTACCGTAAATACAAACATAGCCGCAACCGCACCAAATGTCTGTGAGTGCTGCGGCGATAGTCAACTTCAAAGGCAGATTTCTCCGTTTCTCACTTGGCGTGACAGGAGAAACCCGACTCCTTTGAATGTTGATATCTCAGTCATATGTTGTCCAATTCATTCGATATAGGCATCGTTTTGAAGCGTGATTTATGCCCTTTCATGAAAACATCAATTTTGAAAATTTGCGACAAGCAACTGGTTTTGCCGTGGAGGGTCACATGTAACCGCTATTTCTTATATACTGTATGCACAATATGTACTTGCATATAACACACCATATAAGAGTGTAACGACACCAGTTACGTCTATATAATAGTGTAATCACAGTGAAACATCTTTTTAAAGACGTTTTGAAAAAGAACATGGAATAAATGATTCACGGTCTCTGCACGGTTACTGGTTAGAAGGTAAAGCCAACCGGTACATCAGTGTGTCAATATTATTGTGTCGATATGAGCTAATTGCAAATAAATTGAAAACAATCAATAAAAGGCAATGAATTGATGTATGGATCCTTAATTATGTCAAAGTTATTGTGTCTTTTTATCCGACTGTTGCCTTTTGTCTATATGTATGCATTTCTACTTTTTAGTTTTGATTGATTTTTGTTTATTTTTCTACATTTTGTTGTACTTTTGTGCACCAAAGGTAGGGAAAATATGCATGTTTTGTGTTTCTATTACAAAGAATATCAGCAAATATAAGCTGTTTAAAATCCTCTAATATCAGTATCATACTTTTTTTTAACGTATCGGCTGAGCTCTAGTAGCCAGAAAATGCACCCCTTGAGGCCAGAGAGTTAAAGAGATAAGGAAGCCAAAGCAAGCAGTCCAAAACAAAAAATCCCTCCAGAATAAAGCAGAAAAGTCGTGCAAATGTCAAACTAAGAAACAATGTCCCTCGCTACGGCAGTTAACCTGGAGTGCATTTACACAACTGCAGGTGCAATTCCACAGCGTACAGACTGACAGCAGCACTTTACCGTCGCCTGATACACCCTGAGGCGGGGGATTACTTTCCGCCCCCCAAACCATGTGATGAGACAAATTGTGAACTCGCAAGTCAAGAGGACAGTTAAGAAGCAAAAAAGGACTGATTATTCATTGGCACATCTGTAATTTGTTCAAGTTCTAACAGAACTTCCTTCAGGGTGCGAGGAGCTCTTTAAGACTAGCAGTGTAACTAGGGCTGAGCAATGCTACCCCAAATCAATATCCCGATTAATTTCTTCAAATTAAAGAGAGAGTATGTTTATGTTTGTGGTTTTAAAATAATTTAGGAAACACAGATGTAGACGCAGATTGAAAGGGGCGGTGTAACATGACAACACACGCTGTAGTATATGCAGTAGTAAGTAGTGAGTGATTATTTGTCATTTGTGAACACACCTCAGCAGGCACACGACCAAATGTGACCTCTGCATTTGAACCATCAGTGGAGGAGCAGCAGGGAGCAGCACCTTTACCGGTTCAGGATCGAACCGGCGACCCTCCGATCACGGGTACGTTACGCCCCTTTAAATGGGACAGTACAGTACAGAAATCTCCATTCGTGCATTCAACAGCAAAACCATTCATCCATCCATTCATAAATCTGTCCTTCTAATTATGCATAAAAATCTAATTCATACTTTACTTAGCCAAACTTTTCTTCACAAAGTCATTCATTCATTTATTCATTCATTGATACATTCATAAAACATTTACGTCTGTTCTTATAAGCATCCATCCAAAAAACATTTCTTCATTCATTTAGATATGGAAAAATGTAATATTCCTCAAATATTTCTTCATTCTGTAATACCCCTATTCATTTTATCTCTACCTCTCAGCATCCATCCTTCTATCTACCCAGCCAGCCATTCACTCTTTCATTAGTTTATAAACCATTCATTTTTCTGTCTTAATAAATTAAGAAAAACTATTTCTTCATTCCGCCCTGCGGTGTGTTGGGCCTGTGTCGTGCTGGCGCCTGACCAATCTGTAATTCATTCATCAAGCTATTGATTCATTCATATTTAAGTCGCCATTTATCCATACATCCAATCAACCATTCGTTCATCCATCCGTCCATTCTTTACATTAATATACATACTGTATACTTCTACCATTCATAGCATCATCAACACCCTCATTTGGTGATTTATTCATTCATTCAAACATTGATCCATCAAACGTTCATGTCTTTATTTCTCAATCTAAACATCTGTTTTTTCTTTACGAAGCCATCCGTCATTTTTTCCATAGCCATCATGAAGGGTGTTACCAGTACTGTTATTCATTCATTATTCCATTCATTCATTTAACTGTTCCTCTCTCTTTTCATTTGTGCATTAATATTTAAATCAGGTGGGCACAGCTCCTAACTTCATTACTTAAGTGAAAGTACAGATAAGACTAGTCAAATGTTACTCCAATACTCCAAGTGAAAGTCGTACAGTGAAAATTTTATTGACATTAAAGTACTGAAGTACTTGTTTAAAAACAAACTACAACACTTACAACGCTTGTAGAAGCTGTAGAATAAGGAGTAGAACGTTACAGAATGAAACACAACCCAAACTGACAAAGAAAACCAGTCATTATTTTTGTAATTAATCGTAAGACTGCACACCAACACAAAACAGCATTGTAGTGTTCTGACCCAGCTCTGGCAGTGTGTGCATATATATGTGTGTGTTAATCAGGAGGACAGAGCAACCTACACGTCTACACCTCTAGCTTCATGACTTTCAACATAAACAATGTTTTAAACAAGACTGAAAAACGGCAGAACTGTCTGAACTCGGTTTTCCAGTTACAGTCTACAGGCGTGACGTAACACTACTGATTACTGCGAGAAAAAAAACAGTCCCGTTTCAGAAACGGGGGAATAACATCCACTTTATCCACAGATTTGAAAGTAACCAGTAACGAGAACCTTGATAGAAATGTAGTGAAGTGAAATGGTGTTTTTCTTTTAAATGTAGTGAAATGAACGTCACAAGTTTCCAAAAACAATACTACTCAAGCAAAGTACAGATACTCAAAAAACAGTACAGTATTCAAGTAAATCTACTTCTTTACTGTCCACCTCTGCATATATCATAAGTCCATCAAACCATCCTTTCTTTCATCCATCCATCTTGCTACTGTTCACTGTATCGTCAACACCATCATTTGTTCTTCAATCCATCAAACTAACTCCAATCTGACCATACATTCATTCATTCATCCCTTAATCCTTCCTCTTTCAAAAACTCACTTTTAATTCAAAATCTGCTGACTCAGCACAAGCCATTCTCACATGTCAGCATTACAATATTGACATTCATTTACTCATAAATTGCAAACATCCGTCAATGAAACCTCCATTTCTCCGTTTTGAGTAATATACCTATCAATCATGGCTTCTATTACATCACTTGTTCATTCATCCATTAAATTATCCGTTCATTCACTCCTCCTTTCACACTTTAAACACTCATGTATCTGTTTTAAAATTTGTTTTCATATGGTCATAATCCCACAACCACCAACTAGGGTTTCCATTAATCCGTTAAATCACTTCAAGTCTTCCATTCATTTATTCATCCAACCATCCTTCAGCAATCAACATCCAACTAACTCTTCATTCATCCCTCCATTCACTCATCTATCCATCTACCAATCCATCCTTCTAACACTCACACATCCATCTTTCAAAGCTAAAACTTGTCTACTCCTTCATTCAGCCACCAACAAAAGCACTTCCATTCGAACTTCCATCCATCCATCCATCCATCCATCCTTCCACTATCCATTCATTGGTCCGCAAACCATTCATTCCATTGCTTAATTCATCAACCATCCATCCTTCTATTCAACTATTCCATATTTAAGTCCCTTATCTATCCGTCTGTTAATCCATTCGTCAAACCATCCATTCATTTGTCCATCAATCATCCAACCTTCAGCCATCAGCATCCATCAGAACAAATCATCCATTCATCCAAACATCCATCCGTTCATCCCAATTCATCTACTTCTTCATTCAGCAACTTCCGTTGCTTCATTCGTCTATTCCTTCCGTCTACAAGCGATTTCTGATTTCCACAACCGATCGGACGCTGCCATCTGTCTGCCATCTCAATCATCCACTCCCATCCGTTTTTATCTTTCCTTTTTCAATAAGCCCAATCTGGCGATCGGCCCTCTATGCCAGGTAGTATTGCTTACCAAACTCGTCGCAGATGCTCTCATTCTCCAGCAGCGTGGGGTGCTCAAAGGTGTCCCTGCAGTAGAGGATCTGGGTGTGGGCAGCGAGCGAGGCGATGCCCCCCAGCGCCAGCACCACCTGGTCGGTCAGCAGCGAGGCCGGTCTTTCCCGGAGACGTGCTACGATGGAGCGGTAGCGGCAGTATTGAGGGTAGCTTAGCACCAGCACCTTCCTCTCCTCCTCATCCTCACCTGCTGGCAAAAAAACAACATTAGGGGCTATGAAATTGGGCAAAAAAAAACCAATCTGAGTTCCAAGTCACTTTTGCTCAATATGTTTCCCAAACCCAAACAAGAAAAGGAGTGGTTTACTCATTTCATGTTTTGCTAAATGGAAAACCAACACTTGTAAAAAATGCTGAAATTAACAAACATAAATACTGTACGAAGGTTACTGTTTTAGTTAGACGACTCTTGTCAATCTTGTACTGTGGTTATGAGCATTAGTTGGTAAAAATAAGAAGTTTTGGTGAAAATTTGGGCTCGTTTGCAACCTAGCGAAGAAAAAAATTATGTGGCCTTCTACCTTGGTAATTAGCATATGCTAGTGAAAACAAGCATTTTTTATAAAAGGGATAGTTTGTAACCTAGTAAGAAAAGTTATGTGAGTAAAAGTTGTGATGTTCCACTGCAGCAATCAGCATTAGCTTGCGGAAATTAGCATTTTTAGCTAAAAGTAGTTAGCAACACACCAAAGATGATCCAGATTAGCCTTTTCGACTTTATCTGGTGCAAAATTGCACTTTTAGTCTGGTTAGCATGATTGCAGAATAGAGTAACTTTAAAAATGTTAGTGACAGCAACTATAACAACGGTTGTCGTTTAGAGCTAAGAAAGCGATACATCTCTAAATCTTCTCGTCTTACCCTCTTTCCCTCCCCGACAACCTCAGACAAACCCAAACTCGTAGCGAATGGTTCTAGAATCTCTCCCTTTCTCCATCACTCCCTCTTGCCTTGTTCCACTCCACTTTCTTACTTTACTTTTTTGTTTTTACGGGCATTAATCGCCCGGGAATCCCACAGAAACCGTTTCTCCTGATTAGATTTCGCTCGCGGGGCCAGACGGGTGAGAGAGAGAGAGAGAGAGAGAGAGGAAGGAACAGAGGACGAGATCTCCCCTGCCGCCTCGTCGTTTTTCGCTCATAAAACCTAACCTTTGCCAAAGAAAGACCTTCTTATCTTCCCGTCGTTTAATTGATGAGGGCTGCACCGTCGTTAGCAAGAATGGCATTAGGGCAATTTGCCGTTAATGCCCCCGACAAGAGGGCTCTTGTCGAGTGGAGGACATTCTGGGATAGGTGGGGGTGTTTTGGTGGGGGGATAAGGTTGGGGGTTGGAGCTGGTCAAGGAGGTCAGACCCTCAGTGACAGGATTGACCCTTCACATCGAAGGGTCATGTGACATTCTACCAAAGTAATAACACTGTCCTTAATACATACATACATATATATATATATATATATATATATGACCTTAAATCATTTAAGTTAATGAACTTAATTTCAGCATAATGGATTTGAATTGAGTAACAGTAACTGACGTACGGAAGCGTAATGCGTTCACTTGAGAAAAAAAACAATTCTGCTCTGTTTTTCTGAATTAATGAGATAGTGTTCATGTAAAAAAAGTTCTGCTTTTCTGAATTAACAAGATTTTCATGTAAAAAAAAGTTCTGTTTTTCTGAATTAACGAGATACCGTTTTCATGTTAAAAAAAAAGTTCTGTTTTTCTGGATGAATGAGATACAGTTTTCATGTTTCCAGTTTATTTTTGGTTTGGGTTTGAGACACTGGGAAATACTTCAGAATCAGAAACTTTATTCATCCCGGAGGAAATGGCTCACATCACGACTGCACAATTCACAAGACACTAGGACGGAACAATAAAGAATAGTACCCAAAAAATATAGTTAAAGCTTAAATAAAAATACTCAGATAAAAACCTTAGTGCAATAAATAGAACAGACTATGTTGGCTTAATACTTGCAGCATTAAGTAACATAGATGGCATTGTTATTAGTTCGTCGACTTTGCGCAGGCACCTCAAAACGGAAAGCCCATTCTGAGCTGCAGGACATTGCAGCGTGGGTTTTTTTTTTTAACATGAAAACTGTATCTCGTTATTTCAGAAAAACAGAACTTTTTTTTTAAACATGAAAACTATCTCGTTAATTCAGAAGAACAGAGCCGAATTATTTTCTTTGCTTCCGTACTGATGTATTCATTGCTAAAGTAACTTTGCTAAATAACATTTGGAGTAACCAAATCCACTCAGTCATGTTACGTAAAAAAAGTATGATTTTCCTGTAAAAAGTGAGTCAGTGCAACTAACTTGTATTCCATCACATCTATTTAAAATGACGCAAAAATCTTAAGCAATAAGAATCTTAAGCAATAACAAATTGTTACTTCAAAAATTCAGTGAATGAATTTTCCAAATATTGAGACATGCTGATAGGTTTTCCTGTGTACGTATAATAGACTTTAGTTGCACTGAACCCTCTGTGAACTCTGTGGAAGCCTACCGACTGCCGCCCAAATAATTATTAAACTAATTAATAACAATTACTATGAACAATAAAAATAAGTGATATAAATAATAATCGATAATACTAATTATAAATATCAATAATTAATTCCACATTTATTTCTATTAAATAAGACAATCTAATGAACAATTTATTAATGTTAAGGTTATTTTTAAAAGGCCACCAATACATTACATTATAATACTATCATTTTATCAACTGTACAATTAACAAAACTGCCACAAATGATTGTTTTGAACAAACTATCATCACTCTAATGCGCGTCCGACTGGTCCTGTGTGCGCGTAGATTCTGTTCTTAGCTAAGAAGAAATTTCAGATAAGAAAACATTGGTGAGTGCCAGAATCTTCGCGAAAAGTGTGTAAGAGGGGTCTGAAAGCAAATTTGTTGGTAAGAGCGGTTGGTGAGTGAGGCCCTAACAATGGGTACTAAGTGCTAAGTGTAGGAGGATGAAGGTATCTTCAGTAAGTTTAGAATGAGGTAATACAGGATGAGCAGAGAAGACAGAGAAGGATGGACATGTTCTGGTGGCCCTTGGCAGCTCCTTCCACCAGCGAGGAACTACAAAGGAGAACAGTCTGGACTTGGGGTGCCTTGTGCGTAGAGACGGCACAGCCAGACGGTGTTAGTTGGAGGAGCGGAGGGAGCTAGACGGAACTGTATGAGAGTAGCTGGGAGGGGACCCAGATCTTACAGCCAGCGCCAGTGATTTGAACTTGATTCGAGCAGCCTTGGGCAGCCAGTGTAGGTCAATATACAATACTATACCAATATAGCATAGCATAAAGGAGTGTTCTTACCAGAAATTAGTTACTTTGTTAGCAACCTAGCGAAGGAAGTTGTCACGCCAAAGGAGTCTTCCAATAATGAGCATTTAGTTAGTTTAGTAGCACAGTAATTAGCATTGGCTAGCATAAATTTGCATTATCTTGCAGAAACTGACGCTTTCAACCAAACAACAGGGTAAGAGTCAACTTAGTAAAGGAGGTTTGTCGTTGTGCAAGAGTCTAGAACAGATGTGGCTCATATTTGCGATGTTAAGCCTTGTGCGTCTTCTGGAATTGTCACCGCAGAAGGGACGTTGTTCCTTTAAGCGCAGCAACGATGGCGTCGCCCTCGTCCTCGGCTCCAGCGCTCGGCGAAATGTCAACCGGGCCTCGGCGGGGAGGAATTTACATAACGCCTCTCGGTGCGCCAAAGAGGGCCAATTAAACTTAAAACGGGGACGCAGGCAGGCAAATTTCACATTCTTGTCATCCCAGTTAGCGCATCCTAAAAAAAAAAAGGGGCTTCGGGCTTGACGACATCAACTGCAAAACCAGACTCTTTTTTTTGGTTCTCAGAATTTTTCACTTGATGAGATCGAGAAATTAAGCTTTCTTTGGCTTTCGTTCCTCGGAAACAGGAAAGGAATGTCAAGTACCCATGTTGGTTTAAAAAAAAAGTCAATTACCAGATTCGGCTGCAGAAGCCAAAAAGGAGAAGCTATTACTCTACGAACAATGACACGCGGCAAACAAAAAAGTCAACATGGCCCAGATTGAAGAAGAAAAAACATTAATAAATGTCAGCGTTCCGACTTGTTCCTGTTGTATCTTGCCCAGACTTGCGCTGAAAGTCAAAAGAGAGTCACCTGACAAAGCTTACAAACTCTCTCTCTCCTGCCGCTTTCTTCATCCCTTGTCCCGCAATTAGGAAAATATTCCAGTGATGGTGCCCACATCTACCTCTTTTCCACTGCACTGATGCCAGTGCTGAAGTTGGGAACCAGCAAGGCGGTTAGGAGCCCAGTGCATGACATCTTGGGTTCTTGGTTCTACCAACTTGGTGGTTTGGTGCTGATTCAGAGTCAATTTTGTGAGATCATTTTATTTCAGTGGAAAAATGTTTGGAATTGGGAACTGGCACTGCCACCAACACCAGAGCAGTAGAAAAGAAGGGGGAGCTGAGAGTGGGCTAAGAGGTCGCCAGGTATCGAGCCCTGCCGTATCCCTCATGCCTCTCTTCCACTGCAAAAGACTCCAGATTGGAATCCAGAAACAAACAAAAAACTCAGACAGAACGGTTATCAATCTTGTGCCAAAAATTATCACATACAGAGCAACCATGGCTCGGGTGGGAGCTTCGAGATCGGGCGTTAACAGGATATAAGCAACTGTTTTCAGATTTCCAAACTGCGTCAGCGTTTACACATCAAACTACGACAAATATGAGTAGTGCAGGACGTCCTGAATGCAACATAAGGCATGTATGGCTAACTTCTACACAAACGCTATCATAAGCCTAAAAACAAAGTTATAGAAAAACACCCCAATGGGTGTAAAGGTTAAAAACTGGTATCGGATCAGTACTCGGGATCGGCTGATACCCAAAGCCCAAGTATCGGCATCGGTATCGGAACTGAAAAAGTTGGTTTGTTGCATCCTTAGTTGAAATCCAGCTTAATCCGACCTCTAGAACCACTACATTTGCTGGGGGGCTCAAGAGCCCCATGATTGTGGAGGAGGTAGGACAGAGCTTGACTGGAGCCTACAACCTCTTGGGTTTTAGGAGAGAATCCTACTACTTGACCATCACCCGAAACAGTCCAGTGCCAACAGGACAAAGCTGGATTTCCACCCACAACCTCTTGGTCCATAGTTGAGTATCCTACCCTTTGGAGGTTGTAGTTTCAAATGCAGCTCAATCTGCCTTCGAGCACCGTTATCATTACTCAGGGGCTCCGAACATACAAGGACACCACTACCCTAAACGACACCCAAAAGCCGAGCAATTTAGGAACGTTCCCCTCACGATTTTTGGTGGCACACATTTGTCGTTTATGTGACAGAGGTTTGCATCCATTACTACAGTTAGGTTTGAATCCAGGGCCAGTAAAGTTATCCCTGAGGTACTCATGAGCAAGGTACCGTCCCCAAGCACTGCTCCCCGGGCGCTTGTTAGCTGCCCACTGTTCTTTCACGGATGGGTTAAATGCAGAGGTCACATTCGGTTGTGGTGCACTGTGTGCTGTGCTGTGGTGTGTTCACAATGACAAATAATCCCTCACTTTCACCTCATCTCACAACTCAAATCAAGGGCTTACGTAGCCCCCCTCTCATTTTTTTTTAAAGGTCCCTATCGCTTAGCCAGGTCCCCAAGCTCTGAGTGGCAAGCGGAAGCCTCGTTTTTCTGGAGATCCATCATTCATGAAACACAATAAGCACATTTACTCGGCACATAACAACAACCGTCGCTTCATGTGATATGAATGCGCATCTCGGGAAGGTCATGCATCTTTGATATGAGCGGAAACCTCCTTCGAACGCTGACGTTAAGCCTTGTGTCTTCACTCATTCATTTTCTCATTCACAGATTCCGTGTCCTTGTGACCGAATGTTAAAAAGAGACCGTGTTTCCACCGCCGTCGTCACGTCAACAAATGAGTATTGCGGGCCAATCGAACTCGCGTTAACCAAGGCGAATTTCTATTGCACAGCCAAACAGGACTGCGGCTATTTGCTGTCCCCGCTCCCGCATGGCTTAATCCACGGTCAAACGCGGACGCTAACGTCCCGCTATCAGCCGTTTCTCCTCCACTGTGTTGCGCGGTGCCAAATATTTATTTTCCGGCCTCCGCTTTTTAAAAAGCAATTTAAATATGTATTAACCCAAGACGCGGGTGTCAAAGCCAAAAGCGACGGTCGCCGGAGCGATTAGCTTGAGCTTGTTTAGCAAAAGCGTGTTTTTTTTTTCTGCGCTCTGTATTTTAGAGCGCAAAGGAAGGAACATTGACAATCGAGGACAGGGTGGAGGAGAACGGCACTGCTGCTCGATGAAACCAATTAAAAAACTGTTCGAAACGTGACACAAAAGACCACGGATTAGATGCCGGAAGGGGATAAGAAGACGACAAGGCGCTATCATCAGCGCGCCACTGTGGCTTTTTTGTTGCATGCGCCGTCGTCAGTAGACAAGGGCTTTTCAATTACTGGCCCGTAGTCGAAATCGCTCATAATTGTAGGACCTGTCAAGTTTGAATATGTGAGAGAAATGATTTTTTTTCCCTGGCACAGTTCCCAAAATGGAATACAAAAATAGCAAAGAAAAATACAAACAAAAAGCTTTGGGGCCAAACACTTTCTGTTTTCATGCTAAAGGTTAAACCATAGAGTCGAATTAAACTTTGGGGTCATGTATATACAGTATATGCTAGGAATCAACAGATTATTGGCCCAAAACTGAATAAAGAATATAAACATTTTCATTCCAAAAATAAAAAAAAACAAAAAAACCAACAATAACGAGTCGTTTTCTCATTTTACGCTCAGATACATAATGGTAAACACACACTCATATTTAATTTAGGTTTTTTTTTTTGTTTTTATGAAGCGCAAAGTTTTTCTTAATTTGATCGCAAAATGAGAAATTGGAACTTGCTAATGTTTTTTAATTCCAGTTTCGGAAAAGAATATTCTGAAATGATTCCTGGATTTTCATTTGACATACCATCGAGCGAACGATGCACAGACTATATTTGATTAGTGAAGTCGCAAAACCCCAAAGCTGCCAGACGTTTAAGCGGAGACAGAATCGGCCCAGACATCTAGAGCTGCACATTCCGGGACGTCTGATATTAAAGCAGGCGAGAAGCGATTGACTGGAGATAACAGCAGATTACTCATCCTGACTGAATGGGGCTTGACACCAAACACCATAAAAAAGGCCGCATTGTACTTTTTCGGACAATGCAACACTACACTCTCCCTTTGAGGTTCACATATATAATTCCACAACTGCTACCCGGAGAAAGACGTTAACATTCGAGCTAATTTCCCGAGCTAACTTTTAGCGGTGTAACGATACATCAATCTACATCAAAACATCGATTCGGTGATCAACGAGCCCATAGCATCGATTACGCATGAGTTAGAGCAGAACTTCTAAATCAGAATCGTATCGGAGCAGGCTTGGTGACAGCTGCACACATTGAGTCATTAACCGTTGAAGTGATATAATATTGTATTACGATGAAACTTGGGATTTACATCCCTACTAATTTTCATCTTCTGGACGGGACGGGGTGGCGGCGGGGTGAGAAAAGTGGGGGAAAAGAAAGAAAAACAAACATGAGAAAAGGACTCGGAAAGCAAACTGCCCCCTCCTCCTTTTGTCTTTTTGTTCCTCCTCCCCTCCCCCTTTTATCTTAGCACAGCCATTATTAGCAAACTTAACAGACTTTTTCCACATCAATTCCCGGCCTCGCAGATTTAGAAACGCTGGCGCTCCGCCGCCGTTTAGTCACGGAGAAGGAGGAGGAGGAGGTAGGAGGGGGGGATGACGAGAGGATCAGTGGCTCATAACGGACAATAAGTCCTGCAAGCTTCCCAACAGGCCTGGCGCTAATCAGAACATGATGATTATAAAAATTAGGGAGCAAACTCCTTTTCCTGAATGCAGTTTGCAATGGCTTTAAAGAAAAAACGTTTTAGAGACTGCGATTGAAAACGTGAAGTACTGTTTTTTTGCTAGCTTTAGAAAAGAAAAAAAAAAAAAAAAAACATGCCCGCAATCTGTTTTTCATCGCAAAAATAAATAAATAAATAAATAAACTCAACTAGAGAGCGCTTCTGCTGAAATATTATCATTTGGAACGTGAAGAAGGGGGAAAAAAACGCTCAGCGAATCTGCATAATAATCTGTTTTGTTGTATGCGGCCCAAATATAGGACACAATTTCCTGCTCGGCGCTTCCCCGCGTAGCAACATCATTTGTATTTAGTGTGGAATGCATTACCGCAGCGAAAAAGCGAGAGCTAACGCGACGTCTGTTTTTCACGACCCCCCACCCACCTCGTTTTGCTTTCGTTTCGAAATGAAAATGAAAATCGCGCCAGTTCCAAATCAACGACTGAGCTCTTTTTGACACGGATGTCATTTAATTGCCACGTTCTGCCAACGTCGCCGAGGGCGAGATGAGAGCCCGGAATGTTGCTCTGTCCTTTAGAAGAGAGAAAGAGAGAGAGAAAGAGAGAGAGAGAGATGCAATGCCAAGTACAGTACTGCCAGATAAATTACTGCCATCTCTTTTTACTTCTGTCGCCGCTGACGGGCAACTGGCCTCCGAAAGCAAACCAGGGCCATTGCCACAAATCAAAGCCGGATGTACGAGGGGCGCAATGGAATACATGCAACGGAATAAATATAAAACCCAAGTTCAGGGTTTGCAGAATTCAGAATCGGTCCTTTGCTCTAAAAGGCTTGATGACAGACAGAATTCTTATCTTATTTACCTAAACAAGATGGTGTGGGTGAGAGATTTAACAGTATGGTTGCCTGGATAGATGGATGAGTGAATGGATGGATGGATGAGTTTGGGTGGGAGGATGAGTGAATGAATGGATGTTTAGGTGGGTTTTTTAATGGGTGGATGGACGGATGGATGGATGGTTGGATGAGTTTGGGTGGGAGGATGAGTGAATGAATGGATTTTTTTAGGTGGGTTTTTAAATGGGTGGATGGATGGATGAGTTTGGGTGGGAGGATGAGTGAATGGATGGATGTTTAGGTGGGTTTTTTAATGGGTGGATGGATGGATGAGTTTGGGTGGGAGGATGAGTGAATGAATGGATTTTTTAGGTGGGCTTTTAAATGGGTGGATGGATGGATGAGTTTGGGTGGGAGGATGAATGAATGGATGGATGTTTAGGTGGGTTTTTTAATGGGTGGATGGACGGATGGATTGATGGTTGGATGAGTTTGGGTGGGAGGATGAGTGAATGAATGGATGTTTAGGTGGGTTTTTTAATGGGTGGATGAATAGATAAGTTGGTGTGTAAGTGGGTGGGGATGGGTTTTATATTTGAAATGGTGGATGAACGGATAGACTGACAGCTACATAAATGGGTACGTAGGAATGGATGGATGTAAAATGATGAAGGGATGGATGGGCAGACGGATAAATAATGAGCATACGTGACTCATATGAATCAAGACCCTTTATGCAATTATGTAACCTTTACAGCACATTATCACTTGATGGCTTAAATATTTAAACCATTTTTCACAGTTGCCCTTGAGCCGAGGCAAATTTCCCTCTTTCTTTTCCCCTCTTGAGCAACGAAAAAAAGTTTCCGACAGTGAGCCAGGATGGAGCGCGGGGAAACGCTTCAACATCCTGTCTTTAACACAACACGCTCCGGCAAATAAATATTCAGATTTATTTCCCCGCCATGTTTGTCGGGCCACATTAATATCTTTGACTTAAGTGGGAGAGAAGAAAAGAATGCCGGAAGACATCTGAAACAGCGAGGGGGATCTTCCCACTTTCCCCCCTGAACATCAGCTGCAGCGGGTGGGGCAATATCACACTTTTTGACCGTCACCAGGTTTTTAAATCACCGTTATCGAAATCAGTATTGATCATTAAAATCCATTATCCTACAATAAAGTGTAGAAACAAGAACTGGACTGTCGGATATTTTTAACAACCGACACCGATTTCGATAACTGGATGAGAGCAGACCATTATCAGATTTTTATGACCAATATCAATTTTGATATTATGAAGATTTTAAAAATCTGAAATTAGTTTAGCATAAAAAGTAGAACTGGACCGATATTGGACTTTTATGACCAACACTAATTCTGATAAGTGGAGGATTTGAAAAATCTGATATTTGATTTATATGACCAATATCATATTCTCAAAATCGGTATCAGTCATAAAAATCTGATAGCGGTCTAAAGTAAAAATCTAGAGTCTGAACCATATATTCACGATATTTCAGACCAATATTGGGTATCAGTGTTAATGACTTAAAAAATCCCATATCAGCCCAACTCGAGTGTTTTTGCTCTGAACCAATATCAGATTTTTTTTTCCCTGTTGTCAGATTTTTAATTACTGAGAAGAGCCATTTTAAAAGACTTCAATTATCAAAGCAGTTATGAGTCATAAAATCCAATATTAGCTTGCCGTAAAAACTGGAGCAGCAGCAAAATCAATTTCAATATCAGATTTTTAAAACCCTCCAGTTATCATAATCATAACTGGTATTGTTAATAGAAACCCAATACTGGGCCGTTTCTAGTTGTTACGTTGGGCCAATAACAGATTTATACGGAGGGGCAGAAAGGTACCGCGCTCCGATGTTTCAGGATGCCGTTGCTCCGAACAAGGTTGATGGTAGAGCTTTTTGCGCATTGCTTGTTCTCTACAACCGCTGGTGCTCAACAGGCTGTGTCCGGCGTGGGCACGGATGCCAGTGTGTGGCAGATTCCGATGTCAAGTGGACGGACGTTTCCCCCCGTTAATGACCCGAATCTCTCTGTAACAAGCCGGAGAAGATGAGCAATTGCTATCATCTGGCGGTTTTAATGAGGAGAGAAAGTATTATACATAAGTGTGTATATAAATATAACCACCCGGATAGATCGATAGTTAGACAGAACTTTCTGTGTCATATACTGTATATATATATATATACTCAAGACAAAAATCGGAATGCAACAGCATCTTTTTTGAATTACGCCATTGGGAATGCGTCAAGTCAGTTTGAGAGCTGTTTATCCTTCTTCTCTCTGTCTTTTATTTTTCAAGCCTTGCATTCGGCTCGAGTGAAAGTCATTAAACGTCCCCCCCCGCCGCTAATCTAAGACAGCTAGTTGGCAGGCTCGGCGAGAAATATACGAGTGCCTATAAGCAAGTCTCCATTGCGGGAAGGGGTCGAGCCTTTAAGGAGCGAACGCCGCTTCTCGTGCCAATCTGCCGATATCTTTATCCAAAATAAAAAAGTTAAAAAGTTACTAAATCGTGTCACCGAGTCCACTGGGGGCAGTGAGATTTCGGCGGGTCTGGAAATAGTCGAGTGGAGTAGACCTAAATCGGACAAGGATGACCCAAAAAGCACTGCATTATCGCGGTGCAAAAAAAATTTAAGCCAGAAGTTTTATAGCCGTCCTCCTGAGACACCTAGAGCTGAACCAATGTAGATTTCAATATTTCAATATCAGCTGTTATATTTACGCATTTTTATTCACAGCATCAGATTTTTAAATCCTCCAATTATCAAAATCGGTATCACACAGATTAGATATTATTTATTAAATAAAAGCGCCTTCCACTTCTGCAGGTGAACATATTCAGGAACTTCAAATGTGTTATACCCTATAAAAACCAAGAGCCGGACTGAAATTGTTTTCTTACGACCAATATTGCATTTTTAAAATCCTCAATTTGAAATCAAAGTGAAAAAAGTGATCATAAAAACCTGATACTGGTCCAGTGTAAAAACTAGAGGCGGACTGATATGGATATGGATTTTTAAGACTGACACCAATTTCAGTACATAATAATAATAATAACAATAATAATAATAATAATAATAATAATAATAATAACACTTTTCTCCAAAAATTGAGTCCACTATTATAAGATCGCTTCATACATTTGACATAACCTCTTCATGCTTTTCAAATGAAGCTGTATAGCGATTAAAAAAATTCCCTGAGGTGTGATCTCCACATGGTCTCCATATTTTTGGGGTAATGCTCACTTGTGACAGAGTTTCTTTTGGGTCATAGCCTAGTTTGTTCTGGTGTCTAGTCACCAATACGTCCAAGCCTTCTGTTGCTATGCGGTGGCTCCTCCACTCACTTGAATATACAGCAAAAGAGGATTACGATGCCATGTTTAACTGCTGCTGATAAAACTCTTACAGTTGTCCTTTGTGCCAGTCAATCTTATAAAGTTGCTCTTTGTTATGTTTCGGATAGTTTAGGAATCAGACGCTGCACAGTGCAACTATCTCAACCATAAACAGTTGGACAAATGCTATTTCTTTAGCCAAAAATCATGCTTAATATGCTTGCCTCCCCTGTTTTGTGTTAATGTAATTGGTATTGGGAGTAAATAATACATCGTCAAGCCGCTATTAATAACGCGCTGGGCTGATATCGGACGGTACTTCCACCGTAAAGGGTGGTGGCCCAGTGGTTGGGAGACTTTCCTCTAGGCTAAGACGTCATGGTTTCGAGTCCTACCTCTGGCATTACCTTCACTGGTAATTGGTATTGGTCATAAAACGTTGATCGGTCCACAGCTGTTTTTTACATTTTCACAGATTGATACTAATCAATATTACATTTTCCCCAAAAGATGAATAAATGTTCACAAACATAACTTATTACGCTAACTTGCTATTTTAGGGTCCTCACCAAGATAACGCTTGATTAAAAATTGTTTTCTACAAATGTGACCCTCCACAGCAAAACCAGTCGCTGACGAATTTCCAAAATTGGAGTTATGTTTTCATGAAAGGCATAACCGTTTCAAACGATAATTTCATATGGAATGAATCAGGATTTATCGTGATAGATTGAGATATCAACATTCAAAAGGAGTCGGGCTTTCAGCGCCAAGTGAGAAACGAAATCTGCCTTTGAAAGGACTCGACGAGCACTCCATGAGACGCTGGTGCGGCTTCACGGGCACGCTTGTATTTACGGGTATCCTACTACTGCATCTACAGCCACACATGGATAGCCTACTCATGCTAGTTAACCTGAACTCGAGACGAAGATGGATTCGAGAAATATCTTCACGCTTAGTCAAATTTGAAAGTGGATTTTACCAGAACATGAAGTAGAGCGTCAAACACAAACTTTAACATTCTGCTGAATTTAATTCACCTCAAGAAAGTCAATAATGCTTTTTAGGATGGAAAGGGTAAGTTTTTCAGCCAAATTTATTCACAACAGTACAGTATAGACCTTCCACTGTTTCAAAACACTAAAAATAAAAAATCCAAAATTCTACCCCACGCAACATAAACGCTCGTTTTTCTCGGAAACCTCCGTTGCGACAAGTGACTGGTTTTGCCGTGGAGGGTCTCATATATAAGGGAAAGGTATCAAAAAAAACCACTGCATGCCGAGTTTGGTGTTGGACGAACTGGTCAACAACTACACTCATAACACGCCTGACAGCTCATCTTCCGTCACTCCATTTCTTTTAATTCACACTTTATCTGTTGTTACAACTACCCTACACCCGAGCTGCAGTAATTCTGCACCCTCAACACCTGCTGTTTGTGCTAATTCAACAGGAACCTCAGAAAAGATACAAATAGACTGCAGCCAGTAGAAGGCCAGAGGTCAAAATGTCACGTCTAATTCAATGCAGTCTCAATCATGGTTTATTTCAGTAGCGCCACCGCTTTTAAGTCACTAAGCCGCTTTTTTATTCCGCCGGCGAAATGGGTCGGCACTGGTGAACGATCCCTTTCTTTTCCCAGAGAAACAAAGGAAAATCGAGAGACGGCGAGGCGGAGATTTGGGAGCGAGACAGACGGAGGGAGAAGTGACAACAACAAGAGACGGAGAAAGAGAGAGAGATGGCCTCTGGTCCTCTGCCAGTATATTGTGCTTAGCAAGCAGATTGCCGGGACGCAACGTAAACACATCACTGTGAAGCAACTTATTAGCAGTGAAACGCAGAGTGAGTAAATTAATCACTGTTTTCTTTTCAATTGTTGTCCATTAAGCATCAGCTGAGGGTGTAAATCCCACGCTCCATCACAATTAGACAATACATTGATTTAACAGGCAGCGTTTCGACAGCAGACAATATCGCAAAATGGGCTATGACATGTTTTCAATTCCATTCAATTCAGGAGTCGGTGATCGATATGAGCCAATATCAAGCCGATTTTATCCCATCACTTCCATTTTTATCAAAACACAAAAAAGCAACTAAAATATTAAAGGACACTGGGGCTGCGCGATATTAGGAAAACATGCAATATTCGCGATAATATTGTTAACGTTGTGATGATACAGGACTGGAAATAAATACACAACTACTTAAGTAATGTCTTTCTGCTTTTGGGCCTCACTGCAAACCAGGGTGGGTACTATGAGACCTCACGATACGATACATATCACGGCTACATGGTCAATGCATATACTATATCATTTATATATTGCGATACTACACATATTGGGAGATTCTACAGTTCACTGGAAATGTAAACAGCTGAAATGCAAGTTGCTGTGCAATGCATCTGTGGTCTCTAATGAATCACAATATATTAATATCCAAAGCCAAAACAACATCACCAGAACTGAATTAGAACTTTATTGTTTTGCATTTGAACACACTGAACTAGTGGACGCAGAAAGTTGATGAAGTGCTGTGAAGATTGAAAATAAGTGAAATTAAAGGTGTCCAGTCCGCTATCTGGAGGCTGCTTGTGGTGCATGATTCTTCCCCGAAAGACCGATTTTGCAGCTAGAAAAACGATATAATATATTGCAAGAGTAAAAATCTAATATATGTATCGCATTTTATCACAGCCCACCAAGAACCCAGATAATGAGTAGACTATGCAGACTATCGCTTCCTTTCAAAAAACAGAGGGTTGCGCTCAACACAATGCATTTGCCGCGGAGTTCTGTGCAAAAAGTAGCAGTCTTTTCGTTGTTGTCCCGGTCCTCTAAGTTGCTACTTTGACCGTATTGCGCACATAAGCTCAGCGAGCAGCGCGTTGCTATCGGCGCCCCAAACCTTTCATGTGCCATAGAATAATGGGTTTCAGAGCGCAGCGCAGTGTGTGCCGGTTCGTCTGAAAGCCTCCCTTGAGGCATCTCACAAGGTGGGAGATGTGTATGATTCAGAAACATCCCTATGCATTGTACCATTCAACTGCTACGCTTACCTGCCCCGGCAGAAAAACTTTTTGCTGCTAATTCTTTAATGACGCTATCGCGATCATCTGTAAATTTTACTTATTAAACATTTCATTTTACATACTTTTTAGGCTTATCATTGGTTATTTACACTTTAAGCACTTGTTTTTAAATGCCGTAAGTCTGAAAACCATTTTTTTCCCGTTATTATTTGAGAATTAGCGACGTAAGCTTGAAAAAGACATGTCGAAATGACGTAATCCGAGATACATCTACATAGGGGGTGGGTTTTTAGAGCTGGGAAATTCCATCTCATCGGGTTACAGGTTAATGGAGACGGCAATGTATCGCATATGCAAATACCAGTTATCGCAGTTCAAGCAGTCTTTGTGATATGTACACTGCATAAGTCGATATCGTGATGACGATCATTTTTCAATATATCCTACAGCCCTATTGGACATTGGTTTCGAGTTTTAACCTGACAATGAATAACTTTTAAAACCAGCCTGTCGCAATGGAGGGTTCCGGCGAAAAACGAAGCGGCACAAAATTTGGATTTTTGTTTTATGTTTTGAAACAGTGGAAGGTCTATACTGCATGTTAGAATAACTTGGCTGAAAACTTACCTTCATCCTAAAATGTGACTTTCTTGAGGCGCAGGAATAAATTCCAGCAGAATGTTAAAGTTTTGTATTTACGGTAAATCCACTCGTTGGCTAGCGTGAAGATATTTCTCCGGAATCCATCTTCGTCTCCCGAGTTCAGTTAACCTAACGCAGGTAGGCTATCCGTGTGGCTGTGAATGCAGCGTAGGCTACCGTAAATACAAACGTAGAAGCGAACGCACCAAGCGTCTGTGAGTGCTACGGTGATAGTCAACTTCAAAGGCAGATTTCTCCGTTTCTCACTTGGCGTGACAGGAGAAACCCGACTCCTTTGAATGTTGATATCTCAGTCATATGTCGTCCGATTCATTCCATATAGGTATCGTTTTGAAACTTGATTTATGTCCTTTCATGAAAACATAATAACTCAATTTTGAAAATTTGCGACAAGCGACTGGTTTTGCCGTGGAGGGCCACAAATAAAAACCAAAGAACCTCATTCCCCAGCCGTTCTTAAGAAGAAATGTGTTCTTAAATCCCACTTGTGCAGTTTTCACGTTACTTATTTGCGATTTGTTCTTAAGTAAAAACAGAATCTAGCACTGAAGAGGGCTGTTAAGCAAATTTTATTGCATGGCTGTTTGTGCAAAACCTTAGCTTTTTGGATTTTCTTCAATTCTATGGTTGTACAATATTACACTATTTAAATGTTGCAACTTTCTTAAGAACAAACTTCAGAAAATGTCAGTGAACGAGGCCGATTCTTCTTTTAGAATAAAAATTGACCTCCTGTTCGATATAAAGTGATATTATAATATGTATAATGTCTGATAGATGTTTTGAAGTTGGATCGATGCTACGGGTTCGTTGATCGCTGAATCGATGTATCAGTGCAGACTGATGTATTGTGACACTCCTGGTGTCCAGCATCAATTCTCGGTACTAATCTCAGCCTATCGCATCAGGCGCTTCAAAGGCAATTTAACATCGGCTTCTGCCATCACAGACAAAAGCCAACCGCGTGCAAATTCCAGCCATGCGGCATAATTGCTCCCTTTGCTAAATGGGGAAATATGTAAGTATAGCTCTCTTCGACGTCTTTTCAATCTGCCTGAGAGAACCTAAAAATGAGCCAGACTTGAAAAAAAATGGGAACGTTTCCTTTCAGGCTATAAAAAAGAAAAAAAAAAGTGATCAGTTGCCCGGCAAATGAGATAATCCTCCAATTATAGAAACTGGTACTGTTTGCTGTTAAAAATCTGATATCCTGCATAAAAATGAGGGCCGGTCCGAAATCGATTTCACTTCCAGATTTTTTTTTAATCATCCACTTATCAAAACAGTCATAAAAGATCTGATCTTGGTCAAACTATAGTTTTTACACTGAACCAATATTATTTTTGAGGGGCGATATTAGATTTTTAAACACTACCGAAACCAGTATCGGTCATAAAAATCCGATTTTGGTCGTGTATTGAATTTGTTATGACGGACACTTACAAATTTGCTAGAGAAAAGTGCACATTTCTGAGCAATAAAAAATATGGATATTCTCCAACACTGCAATATCATACATAAATAATAATAAATAAAAATAATAAAAATGATAATCATACTACCACACATGCACACATTACAAAAATTATAACTAAATTTAACTAAATTTTAAAATGTTATTATAAAAAAATCCTGCAAATTTGTGACTTTCGTCTCACGAATTTATGAAAAATATCAGAGAATGTCATAGAACCTTTTTTCTCGACTAATCTCTGAAATTCCTGCGTTTCTTTTCTTTCTCTCAGGATTTTACCACCTTCCTCCGCTTCAGTGTTATTTTCATTATTTTATTACTAGTATGTATGTAATCTAAACTGGCTCTAAAGGACAATTCCAGGAGCAGGGATCCGGGTGCTTTTAAGGGGTCGCTGAGCTCAGTGAGAAGGGGTTTTATAAATTAAATAGTTACCCAGTTCGGCCTTCTCCCTCAGGACGTCCTTGAAGTTGAGGCCGCTGTTGAGCGTGGACTCGCGGTAGCGCTGCAGCGCCTCTCGCTGGCCGTTCTTGCCCAGCTCCTTGAGCGCCGAGGGCTTGAGCGGCACGGCCCGAAGGCCCTTCTTCCAGCAAGCTGAGTCCCGCACCGTCCATCTGACCAGGTCGTCCAACTTCACGATCACCTTCTCCGACACGGCGATCACCTCGTCCTGCAAGGAAAGTAATCAGGACTTGTCGACGCGTCGTATTATAAAACCGCACACACATCTTTGTTTATCCGAACATTGAAATTGGGACCGCTCCCGAAAATCTAGTTTTTTACGCTGGCGTTTCAGCAGTTCACCTTTTCTGCAAGGCCTCCTTCACCTAACATTGGTTATAGGGTTGCACCGATCCAATACGTGGATCAGATATCGGTCCGAGAACAACTCAAATAGCTGGATCTGGTATCGGTGGCATTGTGCCGATCTGTTTCTAATTAAGTTGTAGGTTTTTCTATGTTTGCGTATCCACGCACAGACAATTGCTTCTGCATGGGGAGTGTTACTGCGGTAAAGCTGGTTTATTGTTCAACATTCACACTAATTCCTACATATTGATTTGACAATGAGCAGAACAAGCAACGCAACACACTACAACGCAAATCACATGATTATACTGTTTCAGTTACTCAACACCAGCTCTCACTCGCAATCTCTGTGTTCCTGATGGTTTTAGCGTCGCAGGATTAGGGACCGTCACAAAATGTGTTTAAACGAATCATTTGTGAGATGTTATTTTAATAATAAATAATTTAGCGTATACATATGGGTGTGTAATTATTACATTGTTTTAGTTAAAAAACAGTATTTAAGTCAAATATTACCTTAAGAATCACAGAATAATCTCAGTCTCCTCCTCACAGAGAAATACACAACTTATTAATAAAAACTGGTATTGGATCGATACTCGGGATCGGCCCATACCCAACACCCGAGTATCGGCATCGGTATTGAAACTTATTAGAAAAAGTTGGATTGTTGCACCCCTTTTTAGCTAGTTAGTGTGTAAATTGAAACATTTGATGTTTAAGTTAGATGGCTGGCATTACTGTATGTAGTAAACTATCTGTGATAATTAAGCTTTCAGTTTTGTTCTTTCTACTCTCCTTTAAAAGACAATTTTGCGGTTTCATTTGGATTTTTAATCTATTAAATATGAACTGAAGTGAGTGATTTTGGAACACACAGCACAGCACACAGTGCACCACAATAAAATGTGACCTCTGCATTTGACCCATCCGTGAAGGAGCAGTGGACAGGATGTGATGAATAACTGCTGACCAAGAAAACGACAAATTAGTCAACTACCAAATAAATTTATTTGTAGCCCTAGTTACGGCCAATCTTGGGTCTGTACTCCCAGAGTTGCTTCTTTCTCGAAAGCCCAGAATCTCTACCAAAGAAGTCGTAATTCTCCCGCCGTGCTGTTAGGCGGTGAAGCAGAGCGGCACAATGTAATTACAGCAGAAGAACACCACGAAGCTCTTTCACTGAAAGAAGCGCAGTGGCAGATTGTAATAATAAAAAAGGGAAAGCGACCAGCTCGGACAACATCTTTCTGTTGCGCCTCTGGGCTCAGGTTAGCTGGCTTTTCTGCCAAGTCCTAAAGCCTCGTTCACCAATATTAAATAGTTTTGCTTAGATTTGTTCTTTTAAAAGTTGAGATACTTCAACAGGATGATACTACACAACTGTAGAATTGAAGAAAACAATCTAACACTTTGCACAAAACTCGCATGCCTTAACGGTCCCATATTATGGAAAAAAATCACTTTTTCCTGTTCTTTGGACATCCATTTGGGTCTGTACTGCTTCGACACAACGTAAGTTTGATCAAAAATGGTCAATTGTGTTAGTGTTCATTTACGTATGTCAGAAATCGTGCGCTTAAACGAGCCGTCTCAATTTCTGCCCTAAATCTACGTCACAGGAGGGGACACTGGATCCTATCCGAGAACCTCCGCTTCCTGATCCGCCATGTTTTCTATCGTCTACCGGCGTGAGTGTTGTGTGAGTGTGAAATGTATGGCATGTACGGATGGTCTGTTAACAGCAACCATGTCGATTATTTTCATGTGAGGTAAACACTCGCCGTGCTGTCCAAGCCCCAGCGCTGTTTTGCACAAACAGGCAGGCAATAAAATTTGCATAAGAATGCTCTTCACCGTTAGTAGATCCTCAGAACAGATCTCAAACAGCAAACACTGCCCAATGTCCGACTCTTTGTAAAAACGGTGTTTTAAGATCACATTCCTTCTTGATTGATAAACGAGGCCTTTTGGTTGCTATGTCACAGAATTGTTCCCGCTTGTTTCCACTTTTTTTTTTTTTTTTTTAATTTATGACTTGGTGTGGTTCAGACAAAGGATCTGCCTCAGTGTTTCTCAGCCGTCCTGATCAAGCACTTTCTTTTTTTCCTTTATCCTCCCCTACCGACCTAATACTGCCGAGTCACTCGCTTCTTCCTGCCCACGTGACGCTTCCCAGACGGGGTCCAATAAAAGCGATGGCAGATCACGGGGAATGCCTTCTTGACAAGGGCAGAGTGCAGTTGCTCGCTTTCTCTCTCGTCTCTCTCTATCTTTAGCCCATTTGTCTACTGATCTCCTCTGATCTCCTCTAATGCAACCTGAGGGCGCAACAATACACAAACTCTGCAAAATGCATATTTGTGGGGTTTTGCAACATGGCACAAGACATTTTTAAGGGAATGGGTGGGGAGGAAAAACTGATGTCAGTTTTTTAGGAGCAAAGGAGGGCTGCCAAAAAGAAATCACAGAAGCCTTTGTCCGTTTTCAGAGACACTGTAAAGCTTTGTGCATTTCTTCAATTAATCTTTTTTAATGCAGACAAACATGCACTCCTGCACAAATGCATGCAAAATGCGCATTCACGGATGCATTCGCGTATTTTTGCATGCACCATAATATCCTTTCATGACCAAAGCAGAGCGGCCTTTTCAGGAATCTTACAAAGCGTATTTGCTTATTCATTTTTTTATTCATTTATTGATGCATGCATACATAATTGAACATGCAAAAGTACATGCATTTGTGCATGTATGCAGGCACCAAAAATACTGTTCCAAATAAAATAGAAACGTCTTTTCCATCACACTGTAAAGCCTATTGCTTATGCATTTATTCGTTTTATTGATGCGTGTGCATGCATGCATGCGTAAATGAACGTGCGAATGCACTCGCACGCGTGCGCACCATTATTAAACAAAGAGGTTTGCTTCATTACATGCAGCGCATTAAGACCCTTGCAATGGAACGAGGCAATCCGTTATGACATAGTGCCACACCGCGCGCAATTAGCATTGCTTTAGGTCGAAACGCAAAGGCGGGGGTGGGGCTTCGCTTCACGCAGCCGAAACAATAGAGGCTATTGTTGAAGCGGAGCAAATAATATGGGGCTCGTCTCGCGGGAAAAAGCAGAATCATATGGGCCGCAACAGCAGCAACAGCAGCAGCGCCGTATTTTCGCCAAGCGTCTCCAACACACATCTGCTCCAAAACCACGCGAGGGGCAACTGCTGGAAAAACTGAACTGTCTCCATAAAAGCGGCGAGGATATGAAAGCCACCTCTCTAATTTCCTTTCATTTTGCTAGAAAGAAGCGGGGGGGGGGACGCATTCCAAAAGGTTTACGCTGCATTCCTCTCACTGGGTTCGAATATTACTCCAGCCTAAACAGCGAGCTTTTTTTAACCCTCCTTTCTTTTTTTTTCTCCCCAAAGGCTCCTCGCAAATGGAAAACGGCCCTCCTTGTCCTCCTTCAATTCCTCTTCCTCCTCCTCCTCCACCACCTCTCAGAACCCTGAGAATTACGCACCTCAAAGTTACTGCATGCCGCTCGGCATAATAACCACTTAAGCGCCAAGGCATCTGTTTCCATGCCCCTATAAAGCTAAGTGGGTCAAACACCGTTAATCCTAATGGCGACATAGCAAACTTTACTGGGAGATCATGTGACCCGGCCGGGACGCCTTTTTTCCCCCCTTTGAAGGCCTCTGATGTCGTAAGAATAAAAAAATAAATGAGAAACGTTCTAATTATTACGACTTAACGTCTCAAAATAACAAGAAACGTCCTCATTACTATGACTTAGTGTCTCATAATAACTAGAAATCATTACTAAGACTTTAATTTCTCTAGTTTCTCATTAGTATCACTTAGCGTCTCATAATAACGAGTTACAATCTCATAATAACCTGGAATGGTTATTAAAACGGAACATCTCAAAATACGACTAATTTCACATAATAAGGATAAACTTTTTCCGCATAATGACTTAACACCTCATAATGTTGAATAATGTTATTATGGGCCACTAAGTCGGAATAATGAGAAAGTTCTTCGTTATTATGAGGAGTACTCATTTTATGCTTAAACTGTTTAAGGCTATTGGTTTCCTTAAACTGTTCAAGTTAAACTAACTCATCAGGTTTCACAGTGCATCGGGTACAAGTACACGGACATGAATAAAAGTAGCACAGTAACAAGTAACCAACACTCAATACAAGTAACTGACATAAAGATAAGAGTACCAAGTCTATTTGGTGACTCGAAATTAAAATCATGTAAATAATCAGTGCAACTAACTGAATTATATCACAGATTTTTCAGATCATTTCAAAAAGATACGTACCCCAGAGTAGAAAAACTCGAAAAAAGGTACTTCTTTTATTAAGATATATTTTAAGATATATTTTCAAATTCCTTTCCCCTTTGAAGTCTGATTACGAGAAACTGATTATTATTTTATCCCCAAAACCTCAAACGTCAACAAAGCCCCTTTAAAATCGAATTACAAGCAGCCGATTATCATTTTATCAAAACCTCAAAATTTCATTATAAGCCTGTCGAATAAGCCCATTTCACCTACATACGAAGAAAATGTATTTCCCCTTTAAAGTCTAATTACAAAGAGTCGCTTATTATTTATGCCCCAAACCCCCAAAATTCAACAAGGTCCGTTAACCTACACATGAAGAACTTTTCAAAAAATGTCCCCCTTTCAAGTCTAATTACAAGGAACCGATTATTATTTTATCACCAAAACGCCCTATAAATGGGCTTCATCAACTCGCTGTTTGACGAGCGTCTAAGCGTTTTGGGGATAAATAATAATCAGCTCCTTGTAATTAGACTTTAAAGGGGAAAGGAGGAGGGGGAGGAGAAGGAGGAGGAGGATGGGGGGAGGAGGAGTAAAGAGGCCGAACGGCGTCACGCTGGGGCCGTCTCACTCAGTCGAGTCGGGGGTCAGACCAGGAATTCCGCAGGTCAGCGCTGATTTGTACACCTGCTCACAGGCCTTATTGAATTATTGAGCTGGTAACATGAAAAATGGTCCTCGCCAGCCAAAAAAAAGACTTTTCTTTCATTCTATTTCTTATTAAAGACACAAAACGAAATGAGCTGTTTGCGGCACCCGCACCCACCACCACCACCACCACCACCTTCCATTAACTGAACTCACCCCAAGCTAAAGTTAATTACTTTCGCCAAAACAGACGGCCAATAGACAACATCTAAGCTATTTATTGTGTATTGGAGCTAAGTTATTAGTTATGTTTAAAATTAGGGCTGTGCAAAAAAATCCAATCAATTCCAAAAAAATCCAATTCTTTCTCTGACGATTCAAAAACGATTCATGCATTCCCAAAAATCACAAGCATGAAGGAAATGCAGTCAGTATGCAAACACGCGCATTACATCTAGTCGACTACATTTGATTCAGTGTGGTTTGATTTGATGGAATAGAAAAGTAAAAATAGGAAAAAGTTAAAGTCAAAACAGCAATCAGGAATCATGAATCGTGAATCGTTTACGAATCATGAATCAGAATCAAATCTAATTGTGAGATTTTCTGAATCGTGAACCCCATTTAATGTAGCTACTGTAAATGCTATAATAATAAGTGAGTGATTATTTCTCATTGTGAACACAGCACAGCACACAGTGCACCACAACAAAATGTGACCTCTGCATTTAACCCATCCGTGAAGGAGCAGTGGGCAGCTAACAAGCGCCCGGGGAGCAGTGCTTGAGGACGGTACCTTGCTCATGAGCACCTCAGTGGTAACTTTACCGGCCCTGGACTGGAACCTGCGACCTTCTGATCACGGGGTGAACACCCTACCGTTACGCCACCAACTGCCCCGATTGTTGATTATAGCTATACATATCTTGTCATATAATATAACGATACAACAGGAGCGTTTAGGTGGTCAATGTTTGGCTTGTCGTGGTGTTATGCCGTACGTTTGAGGAGCAGGCTGTCCGCGCAGATACATACGCTAGAAAACTATCGTCCCGTATAGACACATTAGGGTAGCAGGCGAGCACCAATCCTTGTACGTTTTTAAGGGACATTAAGTATAGGCAGCTAGCCTGTCATTCTACCGTTTTAGAGCAGACTAGCTTTGCTGTCTTTTCACTCCTCCACTCCCTGTCTCTTGTTCCATTCATCAAAATAAACTTGGATGCGATTTTTACTATTACCTCGTCTTAGAGTTGGGAGGGACGGAATACAAATTATGGGTAGCTGTATTCCGTTACAGTTTAAATAGATGGTAGTCGGAATACAGTTACACTGTTAAAAAATAATGGATTACATGACAGTATATTCTGTTTCACGGGTTCATCCTCTAATAAATTTCGGCAATTCCATTCATTGGTACCAGAACACGCAAGCAAAGACTCTAATGTAAACGTCCATTTAACGTACGTTGCTGCAGTCGCACAATGGAGGAGTCAGAGCACAACAGAGCCAGCGCCAACACAATTTACTCAATTTACACAATTTTAGTTATTAATAACTCAGAATCCCTTTAACTTACAGAAACCACACACATATCATCAGAATCACAAGACTTTTAACTTTTAAGCGGACATTATATTGATTCCTCGCGACTCGATGCATGCGCTCGCGATATTATTCACAAAACCCCAGTTCAGTCAAATCTTCCCCTTTATTACAGACAAAACTCATATTTAAACAACAACCAGCGTTCTATTCACAATACAACCATTTACTTGACACTATTCTGGACGGACGTCCATTGGATTATTGTGATGCGGCTCCGAGTTGTAGTTCTCTCCCAGAAAGAGAGTGATTAATATTGTATATATAATACGTTCCAATGAAATTACACTATTTTTGGTATTCTACTTGAATGGCCAATTTAATGGTCTTTTTTTGGTCAAAGTTAATAAACATTTCAGTTTGTTAAAAAAAAATTGTGCAGAGAATCGAGATCTCTACTCTTATCAAGAAAATCGCAATTCACATTTTTTCCCGAATCATGCAGCCCTACTATCAACATATTAATCGTGCGATCTATCTATCCATTCCTCCCTCCGTCTATCGATCTGCACACAAGTCCATTAATCTAAAATGAAAGTCAAAGTAAACTTTATTGTCCTGTACACACACACTGATAATGAGAGGACACGGCACGGCTGCAGCTTTTACAGTCAACAATAAAAACCGTGACACATTTATGCATTAACAGTAAATCTAAACTTTGACTCGAATATGTAATCCTGATTTATCAGAACACACAGCTCGACCCACGTACAAACTAAAACAAACTCCCAAGCCTGGGTGATGTGACCTCAAATCAATATCACAATCAACTGAACATTTTACCCTGATAACGATTTATGGAGGATTATTTAGTTTGGGGGGGTTTTAGGTTAATTTTGTGCCCTTATACCTCCGTGACAAGGCTTGTACAGTAAATATGGTTAATTATTAATGCTAGGGTAGTTAGAGTGTATATCAAATAATTGAAAGAAATAGTCAGATCTGGTGGCAGACTGGACGGGTGGAGTTATATGACAACATGGGGCATAGTAGTTCTTAAAGCAACAACACATGAACACACACTATGAAAAGGATTAACACAATTTTCAAAATCATCAAAATAATCATCCGATTACATGGATTAGACGTTCCGAATGTCAGTTTTCATGCATTTACTTGCTACTGTAATACATATTCTAGATGTTGTTTCAAAATAAAATAAGTCTGTGTTCAATGCACAAAGTATCCTCTGCATTATTTTTGCTTAAAAGTTATAATACGTGGAGTGCGGGACAAGAGCAGAGCCAGCACGCGGATCTTTGCGCTGCTTCTGCAATTAGAGCAGTCAGCGTCAATCGCGGACACAAATAACTTCGGAATGAGCAACTGAGAGGGAAAAAAACAAAACGTGGATATCAAATGCCACTTAGCATGCAGACAATAAGCGGTGGGGAGGAATCTGGATGCGCGGCTACGGCGGCGAAGACGGCGTGAAATACGATGACACGATATAACCAAATTAAAGCCATTTGTCATGAAGTGCCTTGCGAGCCCATGCAAATGCTCATTGGAGGAGAAGGAGCAGGAGGAGGAGGAGGAGGAGGGGGGAGGGAGAAAAAAGACCGGATGGTGAGAACCTGCTTTAGTGTCAGCTGGTAGCTGTGTGGTTACGGCAGGGCGTGCGCTAAAGGCCTCCGACCCGAGCCACTCCAGATCAACGTGCTCAGCGTGACATGGCCATCCAAGTAAATACTCACTTTTACTGGTTTAAATTGGGTTTTATGGTATATTTTTACACTTACCAAACTTTTACACTAACACGTTCATCTATCTATCTATCTATCTATCTATCTATCTATCTATCTATCTATCTATCTATCTATCTATCTGTTTACCTGTTTATCTACCTGTTTATCTATCTATCTATCTATCTATCTATCTATCTATCTATCTATCCATTCATTCATTCATTCATTCATTCATTCATTCATTCATCCATCCATCTTGCCTGTCTACCTGTTTTGCATCTCTTGGCTCCACCTAATGTAAACCTTTTTTCCCACTCTATTGGAACGCTCCAGGCTCACATTCCACCTCACCTTGTCCTTGCGTAACCAAAAAACACCTCCAATTTTGCATAATTGAATCCGAGTTCCAACAAAGTCATCTAGCCTGAATGCCGCTTATCGAGAATGAGAAGATGAAAAACAAAAATGGAAAGACTCTGATGATCTCACTTGAACTCTAAAACACGCCACAGACAACCGACAAACAACGCCTTGGTATTTGCGGCGTTCTGGGCACTCGAAATAGGGAGGGGGTGGGGTAAAGGGTGAGAGGATACTGAGATAAAAATCTAACTCATGATTCCAACTCATTATATTAAGTCTAGTTTTAGCTTTGTATAGCTCTCTGTAAAAAATTCCTGTTTGGTTATTTACTTAGAACTTTCACATTCTACATGAACATTCTGGCTGATTTATCTGTGTGTGTTACTGGAAAGAACCAGAATATGTTGCTATTTCGATTTTGCACATTTCAGCATTCAAAGTTTCAGTGTGATGTATTAACACATTCACTCTTAAACATAGCCGTAGCTGTAAAACTGGAAACTAGGGCTGGGCGAAGAATAAAAAATTCAGAGCCTCTAATCAATGCAATCTGGCCCCTGTCTGCTATTTCAATTATTTCAAAATTCAGTTCGTCTTTCATTTGCTCTGTTAATACTTTCCTCAGTATGTGTTCACGCACTATCGCCTTAAAAACATTCTCCTGTGTGTGTTGTCACATGACTGCTCCGTCCAGCCCGCTGCTACATCTGTTTCCTTCAGTTATTTTAAAGTCGCAAATATAAGACATTCACTCTTTCATTCAGAAGACATCCCACCTTTACAGTTGAGCATTTTTACTAGAGATGGGCCGATACCACTTTTTTATGTCCGATACCGATACTGTAAATTTGGATATCTGCCGATACCGATACAAATCTGATACAATCACAGTCTTTTATTAAACATAAAATAATGCTTTAAAATGTCTAAATACATGACTGAGATTATTGTTATGCTTAAGGAAATGCTTGATTTAAATACTGTTTTCCTAACTAAAACAACGTAATAATTACACTCACATGTATATGCTAAAGTATTTGTTCTCAAAAATTGTTCGTTTAGACATATAAATATTTCTTCTTTCTTTCTTGATTACACTATAACATTATAAAATTGAAAAAAAAATTTAATCAGTTGAAAATGAAATACTGAAGTTTGTCATTTTGAACCAATTTGGCCTATAAAATGAGCTGCTTTTGCAGAGAACTACATTTCCCACGGTCCTCTGCGCAAAAAATGTCTAAAAATATTTTTATGCATTTACTTCTATTTCAGTGCACGGAATATCTCACAAATACTTTCACATACAGAGGGATCAGGTCTTGTCTTGATTGTGCCACTGAAAACATTGTGTGTCACTATTAAGCGTCCGTGTGAAATACAAGCGGAGTTGCTCTAGCGAGTAAAGCTTAAATTCTAGAAAAATTGCCTCGTCCATTTTTTGTAATAGAATTATTTGGAACATTCGTTTTAGCTCTACTTTACCACAGTGCCATTTCCCATGCATAACGAATAGAGTGTACACGCATTTACAGATCGGCTCCATAGAACGGCCCAATGCCACCGATACCTGATCCAGCCGTTTGAGCCGTTATCGGACCGATACCGAGCCACATATTGGATCAGCTACATCTCTAATATTTACAGTACAAACCTTGTTAGTAAACAGGCAAAAAAATGAAAACAAAATAGTCATTCATTAATCATAATCAAGGTAAAATGAAGTCATATTGTCCAGCCCTAAAGAAAACTCATGAAAGGGGGTTGAAATTGCATGAAGTGATGAAAAGAAGTGTGTTAATCTGACTTATTGATCCAACAGATTTTTTTTTAGTGTAGGAGAGGTTATGTGTGGCTATGCAAACTATGGCTGATAAAGACAGCGGAGCGTTTGGCCCCCCCCCCACATGGTCGAAGTCTGATAGCGGGGTCCTATTTATAACGCGCCAGCCCCGTTTTAGTCCTTGCTGTTTTAGCTTATGTCACACAAGCTCCACACTTCGAGGTATCTCCTGCCCGAGCGGTAACATTACGAACCGGACGAGTTGTGAGACAACTGGGTCCAATTAAAGAGGTAGAGGAGACAGAGAGAGAGAGAGAGAGAGGGGGGAGTCGTTTTCTCTGCTCTTTAAAACTGCTTCTCTTCCAAATTAAATATATTCCTATTGAGGTCAGAAATATACTTGTGCATGTCTTCAAATTTTTGCATAATACAGATAACATAATAATTATGTATAATCTAACGTAGGGCTGTACGATATGACCAAAATCTCATATCCCGATATAAGACATTTCATATCCAGATGTATATACAGTATACTGCATATCACGATATAGTACATTTTCTATAAATTCAGCTATTAAAACAATACACTCTAATGTACTGGCACTTTTTACTCCATTTTTACGTTTTTACGCCACTGCATTTTACAGCGCTCTAGTGACTTGTGGTCAAATGCTGCTTTTGATGGTGTAAAATGGCTGTAAAATGAGACGCTTTTTACTGTGCCCTAGTAAGGTGAATTGTTGCACTTTTGCCGTTCCATAGATCTGAGCGCGTCGAGTGTTTTTAACGTGCATGTAGGCAGTTGAGCGCGTACAGACACAAGATTTGGTGCTCAGAATTAGGCCACAAGTATAACACCATTGTACACTCCGTGCCTACGTCCACATGGCACAGTGGTAACTACTGCCAGCCGTCAGCCAAACGTTGAAAAAATACTGCGGTAAACAGTGTATTTTGCGACACCATGAAATAAAGGATGCAGTGTAATATGAAACGATAGACGTTTTAATTTTGTCATCCGATATATATCTGCATATCCCACAGAAGTAATGTAACGTGTACAAAAATGCAATACTTGTATAATTGATAGGGGGCAGTGTTGAGAGAATCCAAAAGGTGACAACTAGACGCTAAACTCTGCTTACTGGCTCGAAGTGAGCCTGATTAATGTTCAATTTGAGGGCCAACTCATGATGGAGCAACACTTTAGAAGACATATTTCCGCAGATTTTCCTTCTTGACATCACAGCAGCAAAACTGGAGAAAAGAATATCTCTATACTTTCTCTACGTTTTCCGCAATTTTTGTTTTCTTTGGTGCTGTCTCAGTAGGTCCAAGATTGTTCAAGATTAAAATTTCTCCAGAGAAACATTACTAGTACAAAGCTTCTTTTAAACGGCAGCTTTTCAAGATACAAGCAGCTTCTGATTAAACGCAGCTAAGCTGCAGCCAAGCTACTGCTTTAATTACTTTACAACTACTTTAATTTAATACTTAACTACACTACAAGCTACAGTGAAAAAGTAGCTAACTACAAGCTGTTTAGCACCCACAGATTCTCGCTCCCATTCTGGTCAAGATGGACTCATCCTCCGACAACATCTCGCAGCTGCCAAGAGTATGCTTCAATCAATAAACACACAATATCAGACACCGCTTCTGTCAATTTATCGCCAACCAGAAACGCCTTTAGTTGAAAATACCCGTTTTTGTAAGGAGAAACTTTTTTATAACAACAAAGTGCTTTGCCACGCCACATTCCTGTTAGTAAAAAAAAGTTACTTTTAAATCCACAGCATTTTGAAAGTAGTGTCACTACTTGTGGTTAGCTGCTCCCCAACACTACTAGAACTTTTCTACTACCTCTTCTACTAGAACTACTACCTCTTCTGTTGTTTCCTATCAGTCTTTTTCCTACTGCTGATATTACAAAGTCTGCTGCGATACCTTTCGATTCAATATAAGACATGAGCCAGCGATAACATGCTGAATTAACACAATCACTTCCATTCATATCGAACAACAAAAAGCAATTAAAATATCAACTGACATTTTAATCCTGAGCTCAACCAGACAATTAAATAAACAATGTTTTTATTCTTTTTGAGCTGCTGTTCAAAATAAACTGACATCACACTATGTATGGTGTCTGACTGGTGTTTTTACCTTGGATCGATGCTACAGGTTGTTTATCATTGGATCAATGTATCAATGTAGACTGATGTATCATTACACACCTACGATTAAACTGTGCTTGTTTCCAGGCAACAAAACCACAGATTTTGTAAAATTATACAACCATAAATCTTGAAATGTTTCAATAATACTGATAACATAATAACTGTGTATAATTTAACGTAGGGCTCTGCAATATGACCAAAATCTCATATCCTGATATTCCATTTCATATCCTGAAATATATATATATATTTACATTATTTACGCAACTGCTTTAAAATCTTTGGTACATCACAAGCTCATATTTAAAAAACTAGTTGTTTATCTCTTACAACATTAAACCGCGACTACAAAACTGGTACACACAACAACTGCAAATATCATGCCATAATATCATATATATATATATATATAGATGATACTCCCTCCAAACTACTAAAAACTGTAAAGACAGAAATAAAAAGCGGTTCCACAATCCTGTTTTTATGGCGAGATCTAGATCAATCACCCGAGAGATAAAAAAGCGCCAGAAGGAAAACAATTAAGAAGAATCGGTGAGAATCGCTGTGCAGGAAAAGGCAGAGAGAGAGAGGAGAAAGAAGCTGCAGTCGTTTTTGGACCCGGAGCTGGAGACAGCACATGTCTGAACAAGGGAGTGTAATGTTGCCTCCTCGAAACAGGGCCTGGTGTTAAATCTGTGGGCCGCCTGCTGCCAGCGGGCAGAGAAATAAGAGAGAGAGGGACAGAGAGAGCAAGCTGCAGGCCTAAGAAGCGTTTTGCTGCCGTCCTCCTAATGGACAATATGCTCAACCAGAGAAATTACATCACCTGGGTGTAGAAACAAGGAAAAGAAACAACAAAAAAAGAATAATAAAAGTCATCTGGAAACGCATACCCGCATACACACACACACACACTGGGGCGCTTTTATGCGGCGTCGTACCTGTAAACATTAGCACGTCGGCTGTTGTCGTTACAATGATAACAGCAGAGCATCTAAGCGTGTTTTCGATTTCAGGAAGCAGAGGGGAGAGAGGAAAAAAAAAGCAGATAAACGAATGCTCGAGGGAAGAAGACGCGCTTTTAATCGTATCCTTTATTATGAGAAGCGGACGACCCCGGGCGAGGGAAGAAAAAGAATTCGGCATTCGATCTTGCTTTCCTCATCTGCACCGCGGAAAGAGAGAGGGAGAGAGGAAGAAGTCCGGGCTACTTTGTGCAAATGCAAATGTAATTTAATTGGACAATCTGCTGAGTGCATCAGCCTCAGAGAGCGAGGCTCGCGTTACTGCAGGTGGTTAGGTTGACCTCCAATCTCATTGTTATTTAAATATTGCATCTCATTGCTTCCACCAAAAGGACATTACAAGGCAGTGCATATCCTCAAGGTTCTTCTCCCCCCTTCACCTTCTATTCCTCCTTCCAGTTCAAGATCGATGAGCAGTAGTCTAGGATTAAGTAACAGGCGGGCGCTCAGCTACTGACCTTAACGTGTTATTCCTCCTAAAAATAATTTATACAGGGCAACTGACAGATAAAATCTGTTTCTCTTGTATTCAAGCCCACTCTATGTTTTTTAGCCCCCCCCCCCTCGGTTTGCTGTACCTCTCAGTGCGCTAAACATGGCTAAAAAAGCCAGGCATTGTCATGGGTTTGTAATCCTATCTCACGTTTTCAGATTAGCAATCGTAGCATGCGTAATAAATTTGAAAAACAAATAGTTCATTGCTGCCGAGTGGGGGAGCGCCGGGCAGGGAAAAGAGGGAGAAACAGAGGGAGGGAGGGCTGGTGTCAGGTGGAAGAGGACAAGCACTGTGGCTGAAATTGCATCTTTGTGTACTATATTATCGTATCATTAAAGACAATTTTTAGGCTGAAATTTACAAATATGACAATATAATAATACATATAATAATGACTCAATCTTACAGTCAATTATTTAGTTCATATATATATATATATATATATATATATATATATATATATATATATATATATATATATACACATATATATATCATATATATATGTATATTCATATATATATATATATATATATATATATAAATATATATATATATACACACATATATATATATATATATAGAATACATACATATCTGATTTATACACATAGTATACATATACACAAATATACAAATATCTATAAATGGATATCTATCTATCTGCAAACAAGACAAACACATTATTTCTTTACACTCTGCAACTTTTCGATCTGCCATGTTTTCCATGTTTTCAACATTTGAGCTCTTTAGCCACACCTCCTATATTCCCAACGACCTTAATGGACTGAAAAAATATAACTACCCTATATAATAAACTATTTAAGTAATTATTTTTTTAAAAAAAAAAACAGAGTCAGTACTACACTTAGCCACGCCCCCTTTTATTCCACTGGCTTTATGGGGACATATGACTGAGGACCAAATATTCCACAAATATTGTTGTTATTATTATTGTCATTATTATTACTAGTATTTAGCACTTATTTATAATTATTATTTAGACAACATTATATTAAACTTTATGTCTCCGCTGTCCGCCATGATTACAAAATTAAAGCACGTTAGCCACGCCCCCCCCCCCCCCCCCAAATTAGGGTAACACTGTTTACCTAACAAACGACTAAATACTCCGATTTATACAGGATATAACACGTCTGTTTTCTCCTCAAATTCCGCCTAGTCACGTGGTGTCAGCCAGCTCACCCTTATTAATTAATATTCTTAATTTTTTTCCTGACGTCAGCTCATCGTTAAAGAGAGTTGAGAGTTCCCACAAAGCGCCTGTTGCTGATTAGGAAAAGGGCTTTTGATCCTCGTCCGTTGCGAGATCATTATAATAAAAGTTGACGAGCTGGCGTTTATTGGTTGTTTATTTTTTGGTTTGTTTGTATTGCAACTCGGCCACATTTTTGCCAGAGCGAGCTAAAACAGGTACAGACTTCATTACGTCGGCCATGAAAAGCCGGCGGCTGTGTTTGGAATAATCGGTGGCGTATTGCAACACGCTCGGGGAGGGCGCAGCGCAGAAAATGAAGGGAGGGAGGGAGGGAGGGAGAGAAGGGGGGAAACTACACGTTTAGCAAACGACGGGTTAAATCCTCATGACAAAACGCACATATTCTCTCCCTCCTCCTCTTTCCCTTTCTTTCCTCTCCTCTCTTTTTATTCGCAAAGTGCGCGATCTATCTGTGATATGGAACAAGGCTGCAGCACTTTGACATAATAACCTTCATAAATGTCACTCGTTTCCCCTTTAAGGCATCCCGACTTGCCTGCTTTTTTTTTTTTTTTTTTTTACCAGCTTGCCATTATTCATCAATTCCTACTGAGCGCGCCGGGGGAAACGTCCACGCGCGATTAGTTCACGCGCATGAAATAATAATATTAATAATTTATTCATTAATTAATAAACGTTGCGAAATCAATTTTTGCACGTCCTACATATTTTTGTTTGTTCTATTATTATGACTACTAAGATCGAATCGCGTTGGGCTTTCGTGGAAATGAGTGCCACGAATGGCTGGCTGAGGGGTTTGTTCTCTTTTATATATATATTTATTTTTTGCTAAATCGACAATATGTAGGTGGCGATACTGTACTACCTCACAATGTAAACCGAGGTGTTTGGTTCTCCAAGCCCACACCGTTTTGCCTTTCGCAATTTCCGCACTATTGTATCAGATGACACATGCAAAAAAAAAAAAAAAGACATTGTGACAACTTTACACAAGCGGAGCGAGCTGGCGGCAAGCGATCGAGTCGCTATTTTCCATGCATTGCATAAAACCAAGGCGAGAGGCGAAATTAATGTCAGATATGATTACGATCGCCATGCGAACCCTTTAAGATCAAAGCCTTAACTCGCGCGCAACGATTGCGAGAAGAGCCTTTTAATGACACGCCGATCGGAAAAGTGGAATAAAGCAGCATCACGTCCCCCCCCCCTCCTCATCCATATTTATCTGATCATTTCATTCCATTCCATTATTGATTACAAAAGGAGCGGGACTCGAGCAGGAAACGAGACGCGCCCCCCCCCCCTCAAATAACAATAATAAGAGGAAATAATAATAAAAACAACAAGCCAAAACATAAACAAATAAACGAAAAAGAGAGCTCGTTTACCTCTCCGTGGCTGACAGTTCTTCCCTGGGGAGAATCTTCTGGGAGAAAATAAAGTTTGGAGCTGGATAAAAGTTGCTTAGTTGTTCTTTCTTCCCATAACAGCTGGAGCTCTGCTATGCAAATCGGGTCCTCTGGCTTACATCTGACGAAGAAAAAGTCGCCAAGGGACAAAATTCTTGGTTTGCCTTCAAGGTTAAATCTGAACGCCTTGTAGAAAATGTACGGTCCGTGCAAACCACAAGGTGAGCCTACCCACTGCGGAAACAGCAAATATAAGTCATTAATTTCACACATTTTAATCTCACCCGTCGCATTTTCAAGTCACAAAGTCATAAACGTTCATGCCAGCGCTTTCGTACAAGAGCGATCGTCGCGGCCGGGAGACGCGAAAAAAATAACACCATTCTCATTAATAACAATAATACCCATTAACCAAATATTAACTTTTTGAGGTTAAAGTTTTCGCCATAGAGACGAATATCAATGGAGATCGACGCGCCGCGAACGCGTTCGCCCGTGACATTAAAGCCAAATATTGAAAAAAACATGAGAGGAGTAGATAATAATACCATGAGTGAGTTGGGCTCCATCTCGACGTTCTGAATTGATTAAACTCAACATTCTCTCCAAACTTGTTGGCTTGAATGGATTGCTGACGGTCCTGGAAGGGGGCAATATTTCGGGGCTCGATGACACGCCGAGCGTCAATATGAAAGCGAGCCGGCGCAAATTCGACGCATCAAAAATGTTCGCAAATGTGCTCCAATATTTTTCCCAACCCTGCGCTTTCTACTCCCGCCGTTTTCGAGACATTTCGCCATCAAATCGCTCATATTAAATTCGAAAAACGACTCGGACTGGCAAGCGCCGTGAAGCGCCTCACCAAAATGAGTCGCTTGAAAAAATAAACGGAAAACTTCATTCCCAAAAATAACGCCTTGGCAACACGACACGAGTCGAAAGCTAATATTACTGCAGAGAAATGCATTTTCTGATAGTCAAATTTGGGAGGAATTTCGGCAAATACGGCGTTAGGGTGTTATGCGCCTGCCAGGACCTGTCGTCAGGACGTTTGTGTGTGTGTGTAATAAAGAACATTTCCTGCAGAGCCGCATTAGATTCGGTGGCGTTCTTCTTCCTATTTGTAGCGCGCTCGTAGGCTACTGTAACTATTTTCGCACCAATATTGTCACATAAATCTTTCACCTCCGCCATATTTGGCTAGAGAAGACATCGAGCTGCCAATTGAGGAAGAAAACAATAAGCTGCGACCCGCTTTTTTAATCGCCTCGTGTGATTGTTAATGCGCAATGGAAACTGATGGGGTTTTTTTTTGTTGTTTTTTTTTTTTGCGCCCTAAATTGGTCGCGTTGTGTTTTTGATTACTGCAGAATCTTAAAAACAGGCTCCTTTGTGCTTTGCACAGCTTGCATATTTCAGCCCGATCCTGTTGAGAAATCGACGTTGAGGGATCTGAAGACTTTCTTTTTAGTCATTAAATGTGGATTTTTCTGGCGATAGTGATGAATCAAAGCGGCTTTTTTTGCGGGACTGACTGATCTCGAAACAGAGAATATGACGCGATAACGCATAATCTCGCTTCATAACCTGCATATGTGAAGTTTGATCTATTTAAAAAGGGAAGCATTTTTTCAATTAAACGACATTGTTTTAGCTGCAAAATGAATAGCAAAGTTGGGCCATATCGCGTAGCCCTATAGCCTAAATTACAGGATGTAACATTTACGTCAGCTTCCACCCCCTTTTTTGATGTCTTATGCAATGTTTTATCTCAAGTCACGAGGAGAACAGCCTGTAATTATGGATTGGATGGCGGTCATAAGGAACTTGAGACGGGAGGTTAACCGTTGTGCAGAACAAACACATTTTAAGGGCGTATTAAGTCTGGGCCGGGCGGAGAAATGATGAATTTAGACACCAAGTGTCAAAACGGACAAAGTGACGTCATCACTAAGTCCTCTTAACGTCCTCCAAAGTCACAAAAAGCTTTTAAAATGTTGTATGGACGATATTTGTGTGTAACATTATACACATGACTGATATTATGGAATATGTGTAGAACACGATGTCATAAACAAAGCTAAAGAATTTGTCATAAAGACACTAAAACCGCTCTGCACAAACAGGTCATAAATACAGTCAAAACTACAGCAGTTGTCAAAACATTCTGCAGGGTTTAGGGTTTTGTGTTGGTCTTTTGGAATAGTCACCTAGAAAGGTGAAACGATGAAGCAAAATGTTTATAAACGAAAATGGTCTAGCTATATCACTTGTTAGCTGGGGTGTGAATTTTGTGCTTTTAGGGGTTGGTGTTGGTTTTTCAGAGCAGTGTGTGTCAACACAATTGGATAGAAAGGAGAAAAGTACAAGAAAAAGCCCTTTCAAAAAGAAAAACATTTGCATAGTAACAATGCTTGTTAGCAAATGTTTATATCAACAAAATGCTCTAGCAATGGCACTTGTTATCTGAGGTGTGAATTTTGTGTTCCTGGGGGTTGGTGCTGGTCTTAACAATATGCATGAACACAATTGGGCAAAAAATGTTTATGCAAACAAAAACTAGTGATTTTGTGATTTTAGGAGTTGGTGCTGAAGTGTGCGTAGATCAATTGGAAATAAAGGTGAAAAGATGAAGCTAAAATGTTTATATGAACAAATGAACATTGTGTAGTAGCTATGTTGCTTGTTAGCTGATGATGTGCTTCTATGGCTTGGTGTTGGTCTTTTGGAAAAGTATCCATGAATACAAGTAGTTAGAATGGTTAAAACAATGAACTAAATGTTCTGGGAGTTAATTTTTTGATTTTTTGGACTTTGTGTTGGTCTTTGTGAACACAATGACCTAGAAAGGTCAAAAGATTTAGCAAAAATGTTCATACAACCCAAAAACTTTTCTAACCAATATTGCTTGTTTGGTGGATTTTAGGGATTGGAGTTGGTTGTTATTTGGTGGATTTTAGGGGTTGGTGTTGGACTTTTGGAAAAGTCTGTCTAAATAAAATGGTCTAGAAATAATAAATCAAACACACAAACAATACAAACTAAATGTTTAAAAACAAAAGTATTTGTATAGCAAAGTTGGCGATTAGCTATTGTGCTAATTTTTCTGCCTAAAAGGACTGTTAGCTAGAAATGAGAAATAATCAAACCAAGCAAGATATAAAAAGAAAAATGTGGAGTGACATTGTTAGCTGGGGTACAACTTTTGTGCTTTTGGGGATTTGTGTCAGTCTATTGGAACAGCACACAATGAACTAGAACAACAATACAATGGACTAGAAAGTAGAAAAGATCGCATAAATTGTGGATTTTAGTCACTGGTTAGCTAGGTTGCCAACTTTGTGGTTCTATTGGAAGGTGTTGGTGTTGCAAAGCGGTCTCTCTAACCACAATTGGTCTACAAATGAGAAACAATGAAGCAAAAATGTTTCAACACCCAAATATGTGTCGTGACTCCACTAATTATGCGCCAGGGAGGGATTTGTGTCTTTTGGAGCTTGAATGAAGAAATGTCAAGCAAAAGTGGTTTACTTGAGAAAGTCCTAATAATATAACAGGCCTGTTTTTAAAAGTGGTTGGAAGTTTACTGGCAATAAAGTGTGCAACAAACGGCCATGAATAGGCTGGAACAGGCCAGAAACTGCCTTTCTATATAAAGTCTGGCAACAGAATAATAGCCAGCTGATAGTCAAAATTGCTGTAACGTGATATTCTACGAGACTGGAACGGAACATTACGATGTGATTTAGTTTCTTTATTTCAGACTACAAGCTGTAATAGCAAAAGCGTTCGGAGATAGCATCAATCATCCCGGGCAGATGTGAGATTTCGCCACTGTCATGGGAAGGGGGCATAAGACCTTCCCCTGAAGCGCTCGGCTCACTTGGCATGTGTAATTATATAAATAAATATTAAAAATTAATATTGTAGATAGATGTATTTAGCATTTAAACAGTTTAACTATATCAATTTATTTTTTAAATTATATAATTTGAAAATATGACTTCGTCCCTGCCGCTCACTCCAAAAAAATTGGGACGCTTTTTAAAATTTTTGTATAAATGCATTAATTTATTTAGTCATGCACCGCATCCTTAAGATCAGATGATGATTAAAAGTAAAAATGATGTGTTTTTAAGTTTAGCCACCGGAGTTATGTCCGATTTTGGGGCCTAAACTATTAATCCCATGCATGTGCCTTCAAATGGCTCCATGTAGGTCACCCGTGTTAAATATCTTATTTTAGGCCGTGGAAGTCGAGGCGGGCCAGGTCGAGCCGGGCTATTTACGACTTTAAAAGCCAATATGTTGTCTTTTTTTAAACAAGCAGCTCTAAATACTGTTCACTTATAAAGCGCGGTGCTCCTAATAAATGGCAACAACAACAAGGTTGAGAATAATTTGGCAAACAGATCGGGGCGCACGAGCGTCTGCTGCGGATCTCAGCTCGCTCTCCTGACAATGCGAGCAGACTAGATTGATGGCCTAATCCTTCTTTCTGAGCTGCTGTGAGGCACATTTGCAGTTTGAGAGCTTGTTGGGAGGGGGAAAAATTCAATTCCTTCCCTCTGTGTGTGTGTGTGCTTGGATTGTCAATATCTCAAGTCTAATGTTTGTGTGATAAGATTCATTGATCCGCATTTAAAAGCGAAAGTAAACTGGCAAAACAAATATTCATTGTAGCTAAAATTGCACACACAGAGTGTACATTGACACAATTACTAGAAATTATACACATTGACATGAATATATATAAACCTTCTGGCATAATTATATATTTTAAAAATATATAATATGTAAACATACAAATATAGCAACTTGATAAACATTATATTAACATACATGATATTACAGATATTATAAATCTGATTGATTTACTTTATTAATTAATAAAATGAAAGAACTTATGGATGTTTAAATATGGATGCATGTTATAAATCCTGTGTTTATAACATGTTTTTAATTTGTTTAATTTATGTATATATATAGTTATTTGGTGTAGATTATACTGAATACACATTTCATTCAATGTTTATCAGACGGTGGTAATTATTATATATGAAGCTGCTCCACAATGCCTTCATTTCCCCCCTTGTTTACTCAGTCTCACATAAGCAGCCGGGCGCGAGTGCATTGTGACTCATTTCCCCCGAAATGCATTAGTGTTCCTCTTTTATCAAGCGCAATATAATTACACATTGTCCCTCTCCGCTTCCACAGACCTGTTTGGAATTAGAAATGAAAGCATTTAAAGAGATTGCCCCGGGGCCATTCAAATGCTGCTCACCTAACCGTTAGTAATTCACAGGGTGGGGGCAAAAACCATGTCAGCAGTTTTTTTTTTTTCCCCCTCCTCCTCCCCCCTCTCTTTGGAGATAACATATAAATTAATGACAAAACATTGCAGGCTCGACACTGCCCCCGGTGGCAGGAATCAGCCACTGCAGCTCCCTCCTCCCTTCCCCCTTCCCACACGAGCATAGCAGCTGAATTTAGGCTGGAAACATGTGCACACGGAAAACGTGATTTCTGACTTACGTTTTATACAAATTGTTTGATTATGTTGAATAAAATTGGCTCAAATTGAATTGCACGTAAAATAAATTCTAACAAAATGTATGTAAAATTGCATGTTTTGATATTTATAAAATTATAATTCACTATAAAACACGAATTTAATTGCATTATTTGAGTTTATTAATATACACTAAATATTAAGTGCAAGAAAATGTATTTTAAGTGTATTATGAATACACAGTATTTTAAGTTTTAATTTATTTCGAAATATTAAGACATGTTTATGGGTCCAGATTAATATCAATCAATTTAATAATCTCTAATTCATGAACTATTTAGGTTGTGTTAATATTAATACCCAAGTTGTTATACAGTTACATTTTCACATTGAGGCAAATATGCCCCTACCTGAGTTGTTAAAAGTTTGAAAAATTTACCCAAATCCTTTTTCAAAGAATTTACCCAAATCCTTTCTCAATGTATTTACTGGGTAATTAATGGTCTGCATGGCAGGTGAAGAGGTTCAAAATCTTGTTGCTTATGGCTTAAAAACTCCCTGTCAGGGTTTATAAATCCTTTCAATATATTTATCGTACATTTCAGGAATAAACAGTATTTATGTTGAAGTTCCAGCAGATATTTGGCAGTCACTCAAGACTAGCGCCTGTGCGCTAAGATAATTCAGGGTGAATAGTGTCTATTTACAGCCGTGTGCCAACAAACAATTAGGTATAAAAATGATGCCATCCTTAAAGCAGCCTTTAAGCTGGCCAAAAAAGACCTAATAAAAATAGAAAAGGGGATATCAGAGCTGAGGAACAGATGAAAATATGTTTAAACCACATGTTCTTGGAGGTGAAGGAAAAGGAAACTGAATCAGACATTTCAGATTCATATTCGTGTTTTCCGTTACTTATTAGTCATCAGGACCCAAATGGTTCCATATGTTCTCACCTAAAATTAAACATTTGGAACAACACGGAACTGGTTTATGAACATAGTTCCAAAAGTTCACACAAAAATGTAGAGGTTTCAGAACGAGACCATTTTGCAAACATAATACCATACCAACATTCACCCCAAACATATTCAGAATGTAACAGAACCAGCTTAGGAACATAGTCCAAATATTCTCACCAAAATGTAAAGGATCAGGATGAAGTAGAACCAGTTTATGAACAGTTCCAAACCCAAAAATTGGGTTTATGTTCACACCCCAAATTGAGGGTTCAAAAATGAGCTTAAAGAGTTTACCAGTGTAGCTCCAAATGTTCACACAGAATGGAACGAAAAGGAACCAGAATATTAAAGTTTCAGAATGGATTGGAACCAGTTTACAAACATAGTTCCAAACATTTCCAATAATTTTCAAATGTAGTTCTGAATGTAAACACATAGTAACACCAAAAATAAAAGGTTTAGAACAAACCAGAACCATTTTATTAACATAGTTCCAAACTTTTAGTCCAAAAACAATTGGTTCAGAGTGAAATGAAATGGATTCACGAACATAGTTCCAAAAGCTTACACCAAAACTGAACCTACTTCACGAACCTACTGAACCTACTTCACGAACAAACATAATCTAGGGAAAGGGAATAACATCAGGCGTTCCAGATTCGTCTTTGAGTGTTGCTTTTATTTATTAGCCATGGGAAGCCAAATAGTCCTAATCTCTTGTAGGGCCAATTTGCCATTTCAAAGACGGCCGGCGCATAAAGCAGGTTTATCAATCATCCTTATAAGTGCCATCTGTTCATCCCCTATTTTTTTGTGCGTGTTTAGATGCAATGACACGAGTAAACAGGATGACGTATGGAACTGGCAATTTTAGCGACAACAGGGGGTAAACACAGCGGCTCATTTTCAGCCCTAAAAATAACAATGCAGATTTGGGTCCTTGGTTCCAAAAGGTGGTAAAAAAGCAATACAAGTGGGTCGGGCTATTTTTTGCTTGATCTTAAAGAAACACAGAAAAAAGTTAGAAAGTTGCGCCTAATTTTTCATCTCCTGAAAAAATCTATTTTTTTTCCATTTGCCATTGCCACGTTGGCCCAAGAGTTTACAAATATCTATACCAACATTCACCCCAACATAGTTCCAAATGTTCACACCAAAAACGAACAGAATCAGAACGGAACAAAACAGTTCTCATTATTTTCTGCCCGATCTTTTCTCATCTCCAAATAAAAAGTATTTAAACCCATTTTATACTGTTCACTGTTTCTGTGTTGGCCCAAACGGTTCTGTCATTGCCGGACCGTGGTGATGAGAACCACATGCTCCCTAAACCCCCCCATTTGGTACTATGTTTGTAAACTGCTGCTTGATCATTCTGCACATTTCCTATTTGCTGTGATTGCCATTATGTTTGTAAACTGGTTCTGGTGAATTCTGAGCCTTTCCTATTTGGTGCAAACACTTGGAACTATGTTTGTAAATGGTTTCTGGTTTGTTCTGAATCTCTTCTATTTTGTGTGAACATTTGAAACTATGTTTGTAATCTAGTTCTGGTTCATTCTGAACATTTCTTTTGTTGGTGTGAACATTTGGAACCATGTTTGTAAACTGGTTTTGGTTTGTTCTGCACTTTTCATATTTTTTTTGAAACATGTGGATCTATGTTTGTAGATCGGATCAGCTTCCTTCTGAGACTTTCCCTCTTGGCGTGTACATTTTAAGTTTTTGCAAGACCTTTTGGTACTGTGTTTTGTAATCTGGTTTCCAGTTCATTCAAAAGAATTACAATTTAATGTAAATGTTTGGAACTATGTTCATAAAACCAGTTCCTCTGAAGAAGGAGGGAAAAAGGATAAAAGGACGATTTGCTCTGCACGATTCACAGAAAGCGTCTGCAAGTCGCTGCTTGTAAGGCGAGGGGGGAATACCTCCAGCTCCAGACAACACGGCTGGCAAATGCAAACACTCATAAGTACTCCATAAATACTCCTGTTAATGGGAGTCGGCCAATCCTGAGAGAGAGAGGCTCTGGAAAGTAATAGTCATCAACTTGACGTGATGGAGGGCTGTTGTTAATGCACTGATGGGTGGCTTTCCGTTGTGGATATATATATACAGTGTTGGGAAGATTACTTTTAAAATGTATTCCACTACAGATTACAGAATACATGCCCCAAAATGTAGTTTGTAATGTATTCCGTTAAGTTACTCAATGTGAGTAACATATTCTGAATACTTTGGATTATTTAATATATTGTCATGCTTTTTACGACTACATGAATGTAGCAATCACATCCTGCAAATTCTTGTTTGTTTTTCTCTACCAATTGATTGTTAAGCCCAAATCTCCCTGAATAGACAATATATTTACTGTTGAGGAGCAAAGATGAAATTTCCGAGTAAGAAATGCATTCCGGGCACTGCTGGCTCTGTTGTGCTGGCTCCGGGTCCATTGTGTAACTGACGCCACCAACATTAACAGAACGCTTACATTAGAGCCTCTTATTGCGTGTTTTGTTTGGGTTTCGCAAATGCGTGGGAATCACCAAATTAGAGAGGGATAGAGAGGATAGCCAATATATGGAACAGGAAAAGACCGTAATCCATTTACTTCAGCAAAGTAACTGTATTCTAATTATCACCTATTTAAACGGTAACTGTAACGAATACAAAGTTACTCATATTTTGTATTATAAATACGTAATGCCGTATATGTATCTGCGTATTCTCAACACTGTGTGTACATATGTATATATATATATATATATATATATATATATATATATATATATACATATATATATACATATATATATACACACACACACATATATATATGTTAATACAAAATCCTTTTAACGGCACTAATTTTTTGACGCGCAATGAACGCATGTGCGTTCTTTGATTATTATGCCCCTCTGCATGGCCCATATTTTCCTAGGGATATCAGAAAGCCACGCAGGAAGCACATGTACTGTATAGCCGGTTTAGAGGTTTTTTCAATTAGTAGAAATGGATAAAGTCTTTTGATGGAAAGTTCAGATTCATAGCACTACTGCACGGTTCAGTCAACAAAACTAAAGTGATTTGTATGTACTGTCAATGTGAACTAAGCTATCACCAGAGTAGGTTGAGTCTAAAATACCATTTGCTAGCCAAGCACTGGGCAACTCTACAAGCAACACACTTTCAGAAGCGATAGCTAAATAGGTAGCTACAGCTTGCAGGCCGATTAACATTGTGGAGGACGAGGGTCTGCTTGAAATAATTTGCATTGTATCCAATGACTGCACGTATGAATTACATTACACGTAGGGCCTTTCTGTGTGGAGTTTGCATGCTCTCCCCATGTTTGCATGGATTTTCTCTGGGTGCTCTGGTTTCCCCCGCAGTCCAAAGGCATGCAATTATAGGTTAATTGGCGACTCTAAATTGGCCCCGTAGGATGTGAATGAGAGTGTGATTTTGTGTCTGCCCCGATAGGGATTAAGGGGTTCGGATAACGAATGAATGAATATTTACATTACAGTAATGTTTTACAGACCGGGGCAGTTGGTAGCGTAACGGTTAGGGCGTTTGCCCTGTGACCGGGAGGTCGCCAGTCCTGGCTTTATACATTAGCAATTACTTTAGGACATTAGTTCACCGAAATTCCAGGCCTTTTACAAAGAAAATGAATGGCTGAGATGAGAACGGAACCTGTTTACAAAATTAAAGGTCCAGAACAAACAAAAGAATGGTTTATCAGCATTTCCAAACATTCACACAAATTAGAGGTACCCTGGTAATGACCCTCATGAACAAGTTAGAACCATGCAAACAATCAAGGCCAAGAACTACTCCATTCACGTTCAGATAGGGACGGCGCTTCCATAATATGCATCTCACACACTGTGCGTAGGGCACCAAGTGCCGGAGGGGGAACCAAAAAGAATCGACTAATGAAAAATCACCATAATCATAATAATCATGATGACGACGACACATTTAAAGTAAAATATGAACTATAATAATAGATATAAGCAATGAAAAACTAACATATTAGTTAAAATTTTGGGGAGTGATTATTTGTCACTGGGAATCACCACAACGAAATGTGACTTTTGCATTTGACCCATCATGAAGGAGCAGCAGGCAGTTTTTTGGCAGCACCAGTGAAGCAGTGCTTGGTACCTTGCGCATGAGTTCCTCAGTGGTATGTTTACTGGCTGGGACTTGAACCAGCGACATTCGGATCATGTGGCCAACTCCATAATCGTTACTCTACCAACTGTTCCAAATGTTCACAGCAAAGAGTCAAGGTTCAGAATGGAAATGAATGAAATTCGTTCTGAACCTTTTATTTTAAGTGTGAACGTTTGGAACTATGTTCATATATGGGATGAAATAATTCATAAACCAGCACTGTTACTTTCTGTCAATTTTTGATCTTTGTTGATAAATTGGGATACACTAGGTCATAAACCAGTTCTGTTCCACTTTTAACATTAATTTTTGGTGGGAACGTTTGGCACTATGTTCCTAGATGGAATAATCCGGTTCCATTCCATTCTGGACATTATATTTTTGTAAGAGCATTAGGGTCTGGTTTTTGAAGAAAACAACACCGAAGGAAGCAAACTGGAGTTATTGTTTTATTTTCACTGCTGTTTTTTTTTTTTTTTTAACGACGTGTCTGCGATTGATGTCGTTGAGAGCGCAGCAGTGGCCATTAGCATAGCGAGCGTGAGACCCCCCTCCCTTCAAGCATCTGCATAATTCAGCCTCCCCCCACCTTCCCCTGCGCGTAATAATGCAATTCATTACCGAGGGCCGCGCGCTTTAAGGTTTGATATTAAAAATGCATTATTCGCCTTGTTATACAACACACGTCTCATCCGTCAGCGAGGCGCCGGCCTGCTTTGCATTCTATAAATCTTAACATTACCCAAGTCCCAGTATGGATTAATCCGTCGAAGTGGAGGGAGGGCGGCGGGGGGAGAAAAAGACGGGATAAGCGACAGACGAGTCGGCGGTTCGCGCTGGGTGAAAATGTGCTCGTTTGGTGATCGCGTACCTGGCCCTGGTAAATATTTCCAGTTTTCTTGAAAGCTAATATTTCTTTTTTTGAAATCATGACATGAACCCCCGAAATTTCCACAATAGCGTTTGGGCTAGCTTGAGGCGACACAGCGATTTATGTGAATCCAGCGTTACACGGTTTTGGTTTTTGTTTTGTTTTTGTTGTGTTTTTTGGATTTTTCCAGCTGGATGAACGTCCCTTTTTTACTTTAACAATATTTCCCACTACACTGTTGTTCGAATGAATCAGATAAAGTCTCTATGACCGTTTTTGGCACGAACGTTTGAAACTATGTTGGTAAACTAGTTCCAGTTCGTTCGGAACTATAGGGCTGCAACAACTAATCGATTAAATCTGTTAAAAATCGATTATTAAGGTAGTTGACAACTAATTTAATAATCGATTAGTCGGGTCTACGTTATTATACGCATACGTACAGTGGCCACCCCCTAATGTGGGGGCAGTAAGCTAACCAAAGCCAAACCAGTGGCAGTAAAGCACCATTAAGCTGGATAACCGCCATAAAAAAGAATAAGGAGGAGACGAGAACCAGTGCCTTGCCGTCACAAAAACTGAAGTAACTGCTTTAGAAACGCATGAATGACATTTTTCGCGGTGTCAACACGACGGTGTCCCGCACGACTCTACCGGGAAGTCATTCACTGAAGCGTTCCAGTTCAGTCAAATCTTCCCATTTATTACAGACAAAACTCATTTTTAGCTGAAAAATAATAAAAACAACCAGTGTTCCACTCACAATACAGCCATTTACTTGATACTTTCAGTGATTATTCCGATGCGTGTCCCGCGTTATTGTGACTCTCATGACTGTGGAACGCCGTCTTGCGCAAAAATATAGGTCTGTCCCAGAAATGAGTCAAATTGAGTTATAGGCCAAAATGAGTCCAACTTGGCTAAAAACGTCCAGAACTAATCAGATTTTTCCATTTTATAATGTTAGTTAGTAAACAATAAATATAAAAACAGTTTGTTTTATTAAAAAATGCTGGAAATGATTTTTTTTTTCTTTTTATCGGATTAATAATTGACAAAATAATCAGCAGATTAATCAATTTAAAAAATGATCGTTAGTAGCAGCCCTATTCGCAACCTTTCATTTTTGATGTGAGATTTGAAAGTATGTTCATAAACTGGTTCTATTGAATTTTTCCACTGCATACCTTACATAACCTGTAAATTGACTGTATATTTTATTACATATTTGTATTGTACAATCGTTGGTTGTGCCAAAGTCAAAAAGGCAGACCAGGGGTGCAGTTTTACCACCAAAAATATGGAACGCTCTGCTAACTGAAATTAGGTCAGCATCAGGTTTAAATCTAGACTTAAAACACACCTATTTGCGATTGGGGGGGGGGGGGGGGGGGTTTGTATGTTTGTTTTATTATAGTTATAGTTTCTGATTTTATTGTATAGCTCATTGGTACGTTTTTAAATTGTGCTTTATAAATAAAATTTGATTTGATTTCAATTGATGCCTACCGTCATTATGCTACATTACATCACTCTCCACTGGATGTATATGAGCTGCAGTAAACTACATTTTAGTGTTTTAGAATGTCAGTTACTTTCAAAGTTATTTTGGTGAAAGTAACTTGAAAGTAATGCAGGAGTTGTGTAACACATTACACATTCATAGGCAGTAAAATTGTAATGAAACAAATGACTTTGAAATAACAGTAACTAATAATCTATACTGTATTTAATTTTGGAAGGAACTTGCCCAACACACGGTATAGTACATTTTCTATAGTATACTGTCTTGTATATTGTATATTTTGTAAGATGTACTGTCTTGTATACTGTGTTGTACATTGTATTATATTTTATATTATATTGTATATTTTGTATGATATACTGTCTTGTATATTGTCAAAGTCAATATCAAGGTAAAACTTTTCATCTCAGCTATATACAAAGAGACAAAGTTTCCACATAGTACAAAGAAGTCAGGAGAGAAATTATAATTGCAATACTGGAATGTACTTTTGTGCATTATGTAGCATTTTGATGTGAATATACTAAATTGATAATCTATTAAAAAGTAAACAGTGTCTCTTTAAAGTCTAAACTAGGAGAATAAATGATAATGTGCAATTTTAGTTACGTGAGGTACCCAATCATTTGTGCAAATGTTGCACCAGCAGTCAAGTGGAGAAAAACTACATTTGTATTGTATTATATATTTTGTATGGTATATTGTACTTTAGATATTTATATTATATATTGTCCACTGTTTAGTGCTCATTGTGCATTGTATATTGATCATATTATTTACATTGTCTGTTTGATGTATCTATATTATCTATATTAATACTTGATGACTATAAACGAGAAGCAAATCAATTTTAACCTACTTGGTAAGAGCTTTCACTTCATCAGATGCCACTTCAGCCAACACCAACACGAAACATCTGCTAATTATGAAAATACCCGTGTGAGTAAAGAGGGAAAATACGTAGCATTTTTTGTAAAGCTGTAGCGTTTTGTCACACTACGTCAATACAAAAATACAATTATTTTTCTCTTTTTACAGAGATGGGTATTTGAGTTTTATCATGAGTATAACTTACCCTAGATAAAAACACAACCTACCTCCGTCTGTGAAACCTCATTGTGAGCTGAGCTTACATTAAAAAGAGACAATTTACAAAGACTATTATAAGACTATTGTACAGCTCAAATATAAAGCATTACTGGATGACACAGCTTGGATGTTAGATGGATTTCTCTGCAACTTGTAGTGTTGTTAACTATTATATTAAAACTAGCTTGGCTGCAGTTTAGCCACTTTTAATCACAAATACTGGTGTAGCTGATGGTGGTCTAGTGGTTAGGATACTTGCCTCTGGACCAAGAGGTTGTGGGTTTAAATCCTACCTGAGGCACTACCATCACTTCAAACATTTCAAAATGTTTCTTTAAGATGGCTAGTTTAGCTGACAAGATGGAGAGAAATCACATCTTAGGATTTCAAGTTGAAGCGCTCTGAGCCCTGCAACAAAAAAACATCTCCATCTCCTCATTTCACCACATTTACGTGCCACGTTGCAATCTCACAACCCAATATTATATTTAACTAATATTTATCTTCCCCTAAAATGCATTGTGTTTCAGGGAAATCTACATATTTTGTGTTTGAAGACAGCTGATTAACAGCTAAAAGAGCAGCAAATAAATATTGCATTTTTGTATAATTCTAATCTTTCCAAATTATAAATGTGTTTGTTGGCATTAGCTGATATAAGCATGAAAAACATTGGAATATCGACTTTGAGAGATTACAGTCAGGTTCAGTCTGTAATATATATCTTTTTTAATGGGCTCCCGCTTTATTGACAAGAAGCATAAAGTCTACACTCTTGGCTCAAACAAACAGAACACAGCCAGTTGACGCTTTACAACACAATGAGCCTCGGCGGATTCGTTATCTTATCGGTTGACCTGAAAAACTCTGACCTTCTCGGGCAAAGAAAGGAAGAAGGGAACGCAGCCATGACTGCATTCTTTTTGGAAAATGGAGTATGTCAATAAAAGTTTTGTCCTTCCTGCTCTTTTTCTCTCAGATGTATTCTCTGTTTAAAAGTCAGCGAGTGCCAACGTGAGGGTAGATTATCTGTTTTTTCTACTCCAGATAAGGCCATCAATGAAACGCTAGTAGAAAAAGAAAAGAAAAAAAAACAAGGCAGAGCTGCCTCAGGAATTAATGATTTATACTGGTGGCACGAATTTCATTATGTAAGCAACATTGACGGGACCTAACAAGAGCGGAGTGGAATATAAACAATCACATTGCATAAACGGAAGTTGTACGTCATTACGGAGAAATATTTCTAAAAAGAAACTATTTTGACATTAGACATAAAAAGGGAAAGAGAGAAATTTTGTGGAAACAAAAGACATCTGTGGCAAAAAAAAAAAAATAAGTAAATACAAAATTTGGGCTAAAATACAGAACCACTAAGTGGACTCATTTGCGCATGTGCACACAAGACCTTTTTCCTGAACATGAGATGTTTTTATGCAGAATACTCTCTCAAAAACATAAAATTTTCCCCTCACAGATCCCTTGTGCTCACATGAAAACATCTCATGTTCACAAGAAAAAATATGTGAGTATATAAAAACAACTCAGGAACATGTAAAAACGTTTCATGTTCACAGGAAAATCTTGTGAGTATGCAAACACATCTTGTGAGTACAAAAACATTTTGTGGGCCCGCAAAAACAGATATTGTTCATGCACAAATTTTTTATGACCACACGAAAAATCTCCTACTCTTGCAAAAGCATCTCACTGAGCACATGAAAACATATATTCATTCATTCATTTTCCAAACCGCTGAATCCTAACTGGGGTCGCGGAGCCTATCCCGGGGCCTATCCCAGGAACTTATGTGCGCAAGGCGGGGAACAACCCTGGGCAGGCGCCAACACACCGCAGGGCACACACACTTACACAATCACACTCACATTCACACCTTTAGAGTCGCCAATTAACCTACAGTGCATGCTTTTGGACTGTGGGAGGAAACCCACGCAAACACGGAGAGAGCATGTAAACTCCACACAGACCCCAGACCCCACGGCTGTCCCCAGGGTTTGAACCCAGGACCTTCTCGCTGTGAGGCTACAGCGCCAAACCCTGCGCCACCGTCCCACCCCACATGAAAACATATCTCATATCAAAATTCTCATGCTCATACCTCTCATTGGTTCATGCATTAATTCTCAAGATTTTCTGTCTACTGCAGACATTTATCTGAACAGCTTTTTTTTTTGCTACCAGTCACTGAAGGTGAAGTCATACATGAAGGCCTTTCAAGCAACATTTAAAATTAATTTAAAACTCATGAATTAAAGTAATTAATTGTGACTATTGTCATTGTGAATGTTCTGGAACAACGCACACTGCACTTTAAATACATAGTTTCTACTGTTTCTCTGCACATTCTGTTTCTCCGTCACTGTAAGTAGTACAAATCTTATTTTCTCTGTATTTGTATTTTAGCAGAGGCTTTAGATAACTCAGGGTACATTTTGCATGTTGTGCTTGTATAACTATAACTATCTAGAATCTTGAAACACACCACGCAGTGCACCACAACAAAATGTGACCTCTGCATTTGACCCATCCATGAAGAGGCAGTGGACAGTTTTTTTGTCAGCACACATCGAGCAGTGCTTGAGGACGGTACCTTGCTCATGAGTACCTCAGTGGTACTTTTACCGGTTCGAGACTTGAAATGGTGACCCTTCGATGACGCAGACAACTCCTAACCATTACACTTCCACTGACTGTTAGCATTACTAGTTGTTTTCTGGTGTTCTCAAACCAAAACAGACATGTTTGGAGTAGACCAAAAAACATGGAGGAACAAGTAAAACATGCTTTTAGCTTGAACTCTCCCTTTAAGGCTAGTGACCATTAAGAATATTTCTTTGCCGAACAAAAAAGGAATAAAAGGAAAAAGAAAATAATAGGGATTGAGAGTGGGTTCATTATTAAGTTTTGAGGTTTTTTTAACCGCCGGACCCCTCCATAACGCAAACATTATTTTTGCGTTAGGTAACGCGAATAGTCTGCGTCTCCCTCCATATCCACCCCCCCCTCCTGATTTTGCAATGAAAACAAGCTCTTAAATTACATGGTAATTTAGGAATGTGCGGAAAGTTAAAAAGGCTACCAGTCGAGCGTTTGCCCCGCATAACTGGGAACAAGAAAAAAAGAAACACTGAACATCTGGTCCCAACACAGAGGCCAACGTTGGGCCTTTCCAAGCCTTTTTTTTAACCGTCCCGCTGAAGTCTTTTAAAATGTTTTACCAAGGAAATAAAGTTGCCAAAGTATATCTGTTAAAAAGTTTGAATATCATTTAAAAATGATTCATTTTGTGCTCACGCAAAACACAACTCACGCACATAGAAAAACATCTTGTGCTGTTAAAGTCACAAGCCAGGAAAGCAGATACTTTTTAAAAATAAAGACTGAAAAAAGTGATTTATCTTGTGCTCATGCAAAAACAACATGTGCTCACACAAAAACCTCTCATGCTCATGCATAAACATCCCCTACTCCCACATAAACATGTCTTGTTCTCAAGAAAACATCTTGTGCTTACTGGAAAACATCTCATGCTCATGCGTACACATCCCTTGCTCTCACAAAAACATCTCGTGTTCACTCAAAAACTTCTCAAGCTCATACATAAACATTCCTTACTGTCACAAAAACATCTTGTGCTTACTGTAAACTGGAGTTGGGATCAAGACCACCTAAACCGAGACCAAGACCAGAGTGTATTGAGACCGAGACAAGACCAAGACTCTGAAGGGCTGAGACTGAGACCAGGGCGGGGCGAGACCGAGACCAGACCAGTGCACGTTTTACACCACATGAAAAATGAGTGGAAGATGCCAAGCCTAAGCAGCCCTCAAAAAGAGCTGAACAAAGCAAACAACATACACTAAGTACATTAAAGATGTTTATGGAATATTTCTCTTACATATCTATAATGAGGAAATCACTTCACTGGAAGCAGTTATCCAAACCGATCACATCACATGTTAAACTCAACAAACCACAGTGACAGAACGCTCCTCAAGACCGAACTCACTGTTTTACTGGCTGGCAGAGTTTTTATTATGCAGAGACATTCTGTGGCTCAGTACTGTGAAGATTAAATAAGGTTAGTGTCAGGCAGAAATACTTCTTTATCTGGATACAGAATCAAATTATTTGATAACAAATAATAGATTTTTTCTATTATTGATTACTCACTAATATTATCAAATGGACAAAATATTTTCTGATCATTTGAAAATGAAGAAATGCCTAAGTTTTGGGTCATTTTGAGCCGACTTGGACTCATTTTGGCCTATAAAATGAGCTGCTTTTGGCCTTTCACATGCCAAAACTCATGCACATGTAAAAAAAAACATTTCATGTTCATGCAAAAATATCTCATGCTCTTAATGTCACAAGCCAGGAAAAGAGCTGCTCTAGTATTTCTGTATGTAAAAAATGTCCAAATGTCATTTAAAGTGCAAAAAATATCTCACAGCCTTAATGTCACAAGTGATCAAAAAGTATTTCTTTAAAATCAAGTCTAAATGTCATTTAAATGTCATTAATCTCGTGCTCAAGAAAAAACAACTTGTGCACACACAAAAACTGAGTAAAAAAAGAAGTTCGAACATCATTTAAAAGTAAATAAGTTATTAATCTTGTGCACATATAAAAACACCTCACGGGCTTATCATCACAAACGAGGGAAAAAGCTATCAAAGTTGAACTGTTTTTGAAAAATCATTTAAAATACGTTGAGACACAGGAAAAAAAGCTGCCAAAGTATTTCTGTTAACAGAAAAGTTTTATTTGTTAGAATTAGAATAACATTCATCAACAGGAAGGAAAGCAATCTGGACTTCATTGTGTCCAAGCTGCCAGATGGCTGCCGTCCCTCGACGACCGCTAAATGCCCCGGTGATTCATGTGAAGAATTTACAGGAGCCTTTCGAGAAGAAATGATGAACTCACTTGTTAAAGGAAGAGCAGATTTGGGCAGAGCAACTCGTACTTGCAGGAAACGGCACAATAATAGACGCAGGATTGCGTATATGTTTACTCGAAATTATTGTGCTGAGTAGAAACTTTAAGCTGCTTTAGATTAAAAGTTAATAAGCATCAGCCAAGCTTCTATTTTAACAAAGTAATTAGCAACACTACAAGCTACAGAGCTAACTACAAACAAGCAGTTTAGCAATAATTCATAGTATCTAGTAAAAAATCATATATGTGCTGTAAGTTTCGTAACAATGTGACGTCAAAATAAGGTTCCCCTGTATTTCGGAGGTAGAGAGGCCCTCATTTATCAAACAGATAACTATCAATTCAAGTTTAATGTTTATTTTGTTGTTTATTTTATATTTGGTTAATGAATTTTCTTTATTGACTTATGTAATTGTAAAATTATAGACTGCAGTAATTATAAACGTTCCACACTCAAAGATATGTCATGCCTGTGGCTACCATATGTTATGCTATTCTATTTTACTCTTATTTTATTATTATTATCTTTATCTTATTTTATTTATCTCGTTAATTCAGAAAAACAGAGCAGAATAATTTTTTCTCAAGTGAACGCATTACGCTTCCGTACTCTTTTGCCCAAACATGTTCTCTTTCCAAGATTTGAACCAGCATTCTAAAATCGTCTGTGATTTCATTCCACCTCAGCCTCAAACTCTCCTACATTGGATTTGCGTCGCGTTTCCCTGGAGCTTTCCCAAACTAGTTACTTCCCTCTCGCCCCTACTCACTTCTACTCTCGTTTCTTGTGGCCTTACTGCATAAATCCCCCATGACGTAAATTCTCTGGCTGATTTTTTGCACCCGAATCTACACTCGTTTTGATAAATGAGGGCCCGAGCATTTCGATTTTCGCATGTTACACTCAAATGTGTCATTTCTGTTCATTTCATCTTTCAGAATCTTAACTTTTGGTAAACACCGCCACAGATTTTTGCATACATTTTGGCCAAGGTGACTTGATCTTCTGACTCCGTCTCACAGCTGCCCAGAGCGTGCTGCGATGCGATGTGTTACGAACACCAGATAGCTGAAAATACTTATTTTTGTAAAGAGAGAAAAAATAACAGTATTTTTTGTAATAATGTAGTGTTTTGCCATACTAGATTACAGCTAAAGCGTTTAAAAAATAGCTTCACTGACAACTAGCTACTGACTAAAGTAGCCAAGTCAGTAGCATCACTACTTGTAGTTAGGTACTCGCAAACACTGTCCACAAGCACATTGTTTAGTTTTCTTGTACTTCCTTTCGGTTGCTGTGATTCAAATTGATCAGGCTTGATTTGTATGCATCAGTACTCAGGAGGTGTTTTGCATCGGCCATTTGCGGTTGAGAGTGGGCTTGTAGGTGGCGACATACAAGTCTGTTGTAGATACGAGACTCCTGGTTCCAGGTAGATCAGTCACTTGAGCAAAATATTTTGTAAGAAAATGCAGATAATGGAAACATAGAAGTATAAAATATAAAAAAGGCAGTTCATTTTATTTGTGGTTGATACTCACCCCTGTGTCAGAGCATTGAGCTGCTTGTCTTAGCTCCCTCATCTTCTCAAAAGAAGGGAAAATTTGGCACTGAGACTCAGACCTGGAACCAACTGGAACTGAGTCCCTTGCTGTCCTCAAACGTCGTCTAAAGACCCACTTCTTTTAAGGAGCAAGTAGGGGTTTAACTGCACCTTGTACTTACTTAGTTCTCATTTAGTTTACTTAATTCTCTTTTCCAAACACTGTGGATTTCGGGCCAATATCCAATAGCTTTCCTGTGTTTATTTGACTTTGTGAATGTTAACTTTTTCACTCTGACAGGGTTTGGAAAGGTGAGTCACTGCGCTGGCAGTAAGTCAGTTGAAAAGCAGCTTTTGATTTAAATCAAGCTTTTAAAGTATGAAAAACAGCCTCTCTTGGTAAACTACAAAGATAAGATAAAGAACTGTAAATGAACAGCAGTAAAGCTCATGCGGAGATTTAGGCAGTCACAAAATATAACTTTTTTTATCAAGTGAAGACCAAATTTTAGAGTTCTATGGTTTTTATGTAGAAAACATTCAGTATTCCAGTATTAATTAATAACAATGGGCCTCATGTAGATTCTAATTTTTAGAGCAAGTCTTAAATAAGTAAACATTAGTGAATTTTCAATTAGTGAATTAGTGAACAATTATTACCTGGTTTTATTTGGGCCCCACAAGTATTTGAGCTCATTTTCTCAGTGTTGAAGAGTGATCGAAATGAAAGATCTGTCTTCAACATCAAGAAAATGACCTGAAGTAATTCAGGCCCAAATAAAAGAACTTTCCACATTTGTATTTATAGTTATTCACAAAGCCGAGTCCACTTTTTAAGTCAAACTTAAGTCCAACCGTGGCCGGGGGAACTTAGAAAGGGGCAGATAAGGTTTCATGAGGCAGCTCTGATCTGGAGCACAGAATGAAATATTCACAAAAGGCATTTGAAAGCAATTAATAGCATTGTGAATGGAATCAGGAGGGGGGAGGAGGGAGGAGGAAGAGGAGGAGGGAGGAGGCCTGGACTAGTTCAGATACCAGAAAACAGTTCGATATCAAGTCTTGACGCACTGCCACTTTTTTTTTTTTTACATTTTTTCACCCCCAACCAGTTCTAGGACGCTTTTGGGAGTCAGATTAGAGCTTTGGGGGTTTTGCAGCGTCTGTTACAACAACAGGCTGGTTTGTTGCTCGGCTGATGCGAAGCGAAGTAATTAAAAAATATTAATCTCCATGCCATATTACATTTAGGGACGCCGGAGTACAAAACACACATCTTTTTATTTTATGAGCTCCACACGCTACTTTAAAAGCAATCACATTGTAAACAAAGTAAAAAAATAAATAAAAAAGAGGCAAGACTTTACTGCAATGTTTAGATTTTTAGTTTGCATGTTACACTCAAATGTATAATTTCTATCCATTTCATCTTACATCTTAAAGTCGTATATTTTGATAAATAGTCAGATTTTTGCATACATTTTGGCCAAGGTGGACTTCTGACTCCGTCTTGCAGCCAGAGCGTGCTGTGATGCAATCAGTTTGTCACAAACACCTGGTTGAGCCAAGAGGCAAGACTGTAGCGTAAACTGTGTAAGAGGGAAGTATTAAGGAGATAGATTGGTCCAAAACCATGTTTACCCCACATTTCTGGGGTATTTTCTGATCACCTTAGACAATAGTCTGTTGATCAATGGTGCCATTTTGTTCAAAAATACTAGGAAAACGCCATCATGTTAAATGCACACTGAAATTCTAACAAACCTCAAGTCTAATTGAGGGTAAAATTTACAGGAAGATGTTTCAAATAATACAGTTTGTTTTATTTGTGCTTGTATCTGTTTCAAATTGAGCAATTTTATAGAGTTTGTCCAAGAAACGTTTGTGCAATATTCAGTCTTATAAAAGACACATTTCACATGAAGCTACCCCAGTGCTTACCACAAGAATTACCACATGCTTCCAGTGACTGGAACATCTTTTTCTTGACTCTAACAAAAATAATAGCTAGTTTACTCATCATGTCCGGTGTTGGTTGGAAAGCCGTTAACGTTAAGAGTTATTAATGACTGTGAATGTGCACCAAAGCAGAAGGAAATCCATGAGGAACAGGAAGCCATCTTTGCTTCATTAGAAACACTTTTAAGATGACATGAACATAAATGTGACTCTGCACGGCAAAACCAGTCGCTTGTCACAAATTTTCAAAATTGAGTTATGTTTTCATGAAAGGGCATAAATCAACCTTCAAAACGATACCTATATATCGAATGAATTGGACGACATATGACTGAGATATCAACATTCAAAGGAGTCAAGTTTCTCCTGTCACGCCAAGTGAGAAAAACCGAGAAATCTGCCTTGAAGGACTATCGACATAGCACTCACAGAGACGCTGGTGCGGTTAAAAGCATGCTTATGCTTATGGTAGCCTATGCTGCATCTACAGCCACACGGATAGCCTACCATGCTAGGTTAACTGAACTCGGGAGACGAAGATGGATTCCGGAGAAACATCTTCACGCTAGTCAACCAGTGGATTTCTACTGTGAATATTGAAGTAGAGCGTGTCAAAACACAAACTTTTAACATTCTGCTGAATTGAATTTCACCTCAAGAAAAGTCACGCTTTTTAGGATGAAAGGGTGTTTTGCTTAAATTTATTCACAAATATACAGTATAGACCTTCCACTGTTTCAAAACACTAAACACAAAAAATCCAAAATTTTACCCCACGTAACATAAACGCTCGTTTTTCTCGGAAACCTCAGCTGCGACAAGCGACTGGTTTTGCCGCGCAGAGTCACAAATAGGCCCCTTCCCCAAATAGGCCTACTAATAACCCAAAAGTCCACACCTTTCCTCATTATAATCACAGCCCGTCCCCAAAATAATTAGGGTTAGAATACACCCCTTCCCAACAACACCCCAAAAGACCCCACCCCCTGCTCATAACAACCCAAAAGGTCACACCCGTCCCCATAACAAATAAATCACATCCTTCCCCTATAATAACCCAAACAGGCCACACCCCCTCCTGATAACAACCTAAAGGTCCACATCAACTTCCAATAATAAACAAAAAGGCCACTCCCCCTTCCTTACAATAACCCAAAAAGACCACTGTCCCGCCCCATAAAGACACAAATAAATCCAAGCCTTTCCCCCCAAAACCGAGAACAGGCCACATCGCTCCCCTAAAAACCCAAAAGGACACAAACCAGAAAGACGCCAAATCCAAACAATAAGCTGCACTTACATGCTGTTCAAGAATGTAGCACACTTTGGTGTGTCACACTTTACCGCTGTGTCAACACAAAGTGCCCCATAAAAGTGTCAACACAAATTGCTACATAATTCCGTAGCTCTTTCATTGTTACTTCTTCTCGGATGGAATGCATAAAGGTAACTCACCGATAAAGGTACTATAAATGTTGTTGTAGGGTTTGGTTAAGCTGGCTATCGAAGGCAGACGTTGCTTTGTTCAAAAGGAAGCCGCCGTGTTAGATTGCGCGACATCTCACCCTCTGTCCTTTTCTTTAGGTTAATTAAAAACCTAAAGAAGGGCTTTCCCTCTGATGATCACTTAATGGGAAAGCATTACTTCATCTATTGATTCGTCAACTATTTAATTGATCAATTAAAATGATCCAAACAATAATAATGAACAAGCCCAGCATGCAACACAAACTCTCGCATAGTCAATTCTGAATTTACTCAATTCAGAATCTGAATGTAGAATTAGCCTAGATTCCAGCATCAACATTTTCTCAAGCTGATTTACTGAACACTGAACGTAGCTGGTAAAAGTGTAACATTTTTAATAATGACTGTATTTTGAAGCTACAAGGAAAGGGAACATTCAAAATCTATCCTACTAATGGTCATGTAGGGTAGCTTTGCGTCGCTCGCGTTCCATTCTGCAGAATAGCACCTGTGTTTTATCTTAAGCTTCCGTGTAGTGCTGCTGCTGTGGCCAACCAAACTTTACACAGTGAACAAAATACTTTGTCGTTTTCAAATCATATGAAGTACGGAACTGACCAATTATCAGTGCTGATATGACCATTCTGATGGTTATCAATATTGGCCATTAAAAAAAATTACAAATATCGCTGCAAGCAGCAATGAGAGGGGTCCAAGCAAAAGCCACAAAAAGCAGCACAAAAGAGTCAGCACTGATTATCAGTGTATCTGTATATCACAGACAGACACCCACACACTGCTGATGCTGATGTTTATGACATAGGACCCTAGATGATTATTATTATTATTATCATCATCATCATCATCATAATAATAATAATAATACTAGGGATGGCATGGTGGCGCAGTGGTTAGCACTGCAGCCTCACAGTGAAAAGGTCCTGGGTTCAAACACTTTGAGCACTTTGTGCTCAGAACCTAAATATAAAAATATGCAACTTCACTGCCTTTATTGCAGTTCCCTGTCTCTGTTCAACTTGAGGCTCAGGTCATTATTTTTTTAATAATTGTCATGTCGACCAAGCCATATTTTCTGCAACTACTTGAAGCCTTTTAGAAATATTTAACTCAATAAACTAAAGGAACAAACTAAATAAAGATGTAGAAAAAGGACTGGACAGTTAATCTTGCCCATGTTTCTATTTACAGCATTTAGTAGAGGCTCTTATCCAGAGTGACTTCCATTTTCTAATTACCGAGGCCATCTCCCTGGAGCACTTAGGCTTAAGGGTCTTACTCAGGGACCAAATGATGGTAGTGCTGGAGGTAGGATTTGAGGTGAGGTGAGTATCCTTACCTTAGTGATTATTTCTGTTATTAAACATAAATATTTCTATTATTATCAGATATTATTTATAATATTAAAAATCTTAAAATTAAAAATACATTCAATCACCTTAAGATGAGAAAAAATAGAAAAAATAGGCTTTAATAGGGTGTATTTACAGTACAAACCTTGGGCAACCATCTAAAAAAATCAAAAACAAAATAGCTTCATAAATTGTAATCGAGGTAAAATGTTCAGTTAGTCGTGATATTGAGTTGAGGTGGCATCGCCTAGCCCTACGTAGAAGCACTTTCATCGCCTTGCTTTTATCCATCCCGTAAAAAACAAAACCTAATCAAAATTACACGGACCAACCGAAATATGACGAATGTTCTGACATGAATTAAGAAAGGCGAGTTTGGAGGACATATGGGCCAGGCAATAAGCTCGAAAACAGAGATTTGCGCCGAGGAAGCGTTTGCGAGCGAGAGAAAAGGCAGAAAGCGTTCTATCAGCATTCTCCGAGATTCGCTGCGGCGTGTATTTATAGTTTAAGTGGCTTTTTTTCCCTCCTCTCTCTCTCTCCAAATGCTGTGGAAAAGCCACTATTCAGCTTTAATAATACATCACTTTATATGGCAACTCAGCTGTTTAGCCTGTGAGTTACGCAGGAGTTCTAGGCTGCTCTCAGATGGCTAATGACTTGTGAGAAAAAAAAGGCTTCACACAAACCACATTGGATATTCCTTTCACTCGCAGCCCGCCATTTTTTTAACCTCCCGGCTGTTTAATAAATCAGCAATGAACTGCGTAAAATTGTCTTTTGCAAAGTAGATCAGAAGAAACAAGCTCAAAACTGTTGTACATATAGGATTGAGGAAATGAAAATCAGTTTGGAGCCTGGCCAATATCAACTTTTTGGGACTGCTCTCGATTTTGATAGTGATTTCAGTAGTGAAACTAGATCGCATGTCACAGATCACCTGCAATGCTGCCACGGACCACCAGTTGAATACCCCTGATCTATAGTATAGATGTATTAGACTTGTAAAAGCCTATGTTTGATCATTTTCAATCAGAAACTCAGAGATCATGAGCAAGAAGTGGTGTTTTTAGGGAAATCAAATAATATAATAATGTGATTTTAAAAAACAAACACTATGGTTGTAGTGTTGCCTTGCATGTTCTGCCCAATATCAATACGTTGAAACTTCTACGCTTCGTTTAGCCGTGAAAAGGGGAGACACTCGTGAGTATCAAAGGAACGGCTGATTGCATCGGTCTGCTGCGACGAAACTGCAGAGCGGTATTGAACACGGTTGCCAGCAGTGTTTTGACTCATGCATGCATTTGAGAGAGTGTTAATTAACTCTTCATTACTTAAGATTGATGCTACTAGATTTCCTGGCAACTCGCTCATAGTACGATATCTTGATGCATCACAATGCATCCCATCAATTTTTCTACATTACTATTATCTATATAATAGCCCTGCGGTGTGTTGGCGTCTGCCCAGGGTTGGTCCCACCGCGACCCCAGTTGGGATTAAGCGGTTCGGATGTTGAATGAATGAATATATACAATAGGTATTTATTTTTCTTTAGCTTAAACTATACAAATGTATAAATTTTTTTCTCTACAATTTTTTATATTAGATTAGAAATCTTGAAATCTTCCTGTATAAGCCAATATTCCTGTATTTATCGCTTGATAACATCATCACTCTGTTACATTGGCCGGCCAATATGATCAGCTGGGAGGAGACTTCTCTTCAGGTTTGCGTCCGGGCTGCTTGGACTCTGGCTCTGTGAGGCGCTCTAACCTGGCGGTGTACGTCTCCTCCTGAACGTGGAGTTTGTCGCTAAAGTCGGTCTGCGGAAAAAAGAAAAAGAGGCGTGTAAATGTTTTACAATTCTGACGCCTGCAAGTAGGAGGAGTAGAGAAAGAGGAAGAGGAGGAAAGTGGGGTGGATGGGAAGGGGTTTATTATTCATTTTTTGGAGGAGTGGATTTGCAGTCTGGGGAAAAATGTGGTTATAAAAGCGTACAAACAAGCTTTACAAGGAGCAAACACAATTACTTGTGTTGAAAGAGAAACACAAACTATATGGGTTGGATAGTAGGAGTGTAATGATGCGTCGATCTACAAGGGAGTTAAGGGGCAAAATGTGGGAGGAAGAAGATGAAATAATAAAGAGAACAAGGTGATTACGTCTGGTCAGCAGTTAGTACAATTACTCATGTTGAAAGAGAAACTAAATAAAATATTGAAATATGTATAAATATAAATATGCAATGATACATCAATGCATCTGTTCAATCATCTTTTTAATCTGGCTGTTAAATAAATCAGGAAAGAACTGCGTACATTTCGTTTTGTGACACAGATTAGAAGGAGCTAGATTGAAATCTTTTTGAAGTTATAGGGTTGCAGAAGTTCTTGAAATTCTGCTTGTAGCTCATCAGATATCAGATTTCAGATTTTTAAGCAGATTTTAACTGATAGAAAATGTACTATGTTTTGCCGATATCAACATTTCAAACCAAAAAAATGAGATTTTCATTTTCATTTGTTGTTTTTATTTGAGATAACATGCCATAACTCAGCTGGAAAATGATCTTTACTACAAATAAATGAAGGACTTTATATTTTCTCAAGTTTCTTGCCCCCCTCCTTCTCGCTTTCCGATTTCTCGTTGTACACACAGGACTATTAAATGCCTCCAGCGCACATCTGGAATGGCAACAACAATAGAGTCGGGGAAGTCACCCGCAGCATTTCCAGCGCTCTGCCTTTTTTCTTTCTTTCTTTCTTTTTCTCTTCCTAGTTTCTTCCATACAAGGCGTGATGAGATCCACATGAGTTATGACACTCCTGGGAACTTTAGCAACTAAAATATCCCAGCGAGGAGAGGAGGAGGGAAAAAAAGAAGGGAAAAAAGGGATGTTATTAAGCTTCGCTCACTGCAGAGAGAGAGAGAGAGAGAGAGAGAGAGGAGCAGTCCAATTCATGTTCTGAATCGTGAGAAATGCCGCCAATGAGAGCAGAGGAGAGCGAGAGAAAGGGGAAAGAAAATAAAATAATAAAAACACAACAGGCGCTCGACGTGATCTACTTTATGCCAGGACAGAGCTCGTGGCTAAATTTAGAGCGGAGTGAAATATGTAATTGACCTTCGTCGGACGTTAAGCTCTGGAGAAGTGAAGAAATAACAGCAATCTTTTTGGTTGAAAAAACAATGGAAAAAAGATTAACACTAAATTTAAATTTAAATTTTGTGTAATCTTTATTTAGGAAAATATTTTATATATTTAAATATTTTAAAAGCCATTCCTTGAGATTTTCCGCCTTCATTCCAGAACGTCCGTGCGTCGCTTAATTGTGACGCGGATAAAAATAGCCTATAAAATGAGCTACTTTTGAACTTTCTGGGAGAGAACTACATTTCCCACAATCCCCCGCGCACCACTCACCGCATTACGTCACAATAATGCGAAGGATGCTCTTCCGGGATAAACCACGAAATATCAATACATGGCTGCATTGTGAGTCGAACGCTGGTTGTTGTTATTTTTCAGAGTTTTGTCTGTAACAAAGGGGGAGATTTGACTGAACTGAAACGTTTTAGTGAGAGTCGCGAGCGCTCAAACACGAAATTATTTAATGGTGATTATGCTGGCTCGGTTAGCTGTGTAAACACGCACTGCTCGACCGAGCCAGCATAATCATCATTAAATAATTTCACGATGAGCACAACCCTCCCCCTCACGTTTTAATTGTCATGGATCTGCTTTTATCTCAAATATGCCTTTGCGTTCGACTGATGGAAATCCATCACAGCTAGAGTCCAATGGGCGGAAATCCGTCGTAGCGACGCAGAACTTTAATCTAGGGCTGGGCGATATGGCATAAAAATAGTACTGCAATATTTTCAAGCTATATCATGATACACGATATATATCTCAATACCTTGAAATTTCCTCTAAATCACTGTATAAATTCGGCCCTATGTTGCATAAAATGACACCAATATAATGAATTTAGTCGAAGTTTAACATAGTAAATGCTTTTATTTTAATCCAAAGTATAATATAGCAAACTTTATACTTTATATTGGGGACAGACAAGTAGGCAAGGGGAGCCATTGA
>JAVGVS010000089.1:1628350-1641366 GCA_032718565.1 Distichodus sexfasciatus | reverse complement strand
TTATTATTATTATTATTACATTATTTTTTCTTATTTTTATCTCCAGATAACAAGTAATATCTCTTGTGATCTCCACATAATTTTTCTCAAGATCATGACCAGTTTTTAAATTTCCCCAACCCTAAAGTTGCAAATGTTGGCGCTTCTGTCTCAAGTGACGGACCCTAATATGATAACTGTCCAGCACCAGTCTTGTGCAAGTTACTTCCGAAATGTAATACATTATAGATTACTAGTTACTGCTGTTTGTAATTAATTTGTTACATTACAATATTACTGTCTCTGAATGACTGCCGCATTGCTTTTGAGTTACTTTCACCAAAATGGGGAAGTCGAACATGGTAAAATGCTAAAAAAAAAAAAGCAGTTTACTGCAGTTTGTTCTATATCCAGTGGAGGGCGATGTGGTGTAGCATAATGACCTCTTAAACTTGCCTTGTGCGAAAGGTCTCGTGGTGTCGGTGTATTTATTTATTTATAAAAACACAAAATTTATTTATAAAAGAAGCAAGAATTTTCGGATTAAAAGTGTGTTGTAATGTACATTACTGAAATATGCAACACTCATAATAATACTGAAAACTAGTACAGATGGTCCCCAAGCTATGATGGTTCGACAATTTTTTGATCTTATGATGACGTTAGCGATACGTCAAAATTGTAAAAAACGTCACAGCGTCTCCATTACGATATGTTGGGATTTGGCCGGGATGTGCGCATCTCCCGCCTTGTGAAATGCCTCGTTCTCGCCAACAATCAACAGAGTTCAGTTGTTTCGGTGTTAGAGCTGTTTTTACTGCGTTGTTTACTGCTGGTAGCCATGTCTCGACTTGTCTCAACTACCTGCAATCCCTTATTTTACTGCTTTATCAGTAAAAATAATGCACTACTGTAATTGTGTTACTTTTGTAACGTTACTCTGAACACTGTCCAGCACTGAGAGTCAGACTATTTCAACTTGTGACAGTCCATGACCAAAGCATTGACAAATTCATCTTGATAAAACCACCGTTGTCATCTTTAATTTCACCAACTTGTGATGTCAAAACAACGAGAAGAAACGCAGTGTTGACGTGCAACCTCTATCCAATGCCATACTCACATGAGAACCACGTCAGTGTGGATTTCAGAATCGGTGCGTGCCGCTCCTTATGTTCGCATTCAAAACCAACTGCTTAATATAAGCCCCTTTGTTAAAAAAATGAAACCCAACTCGGGGAGAATTATGGGCAGGTCTGTGCCATTCGGGGCCTCCAGTAATTACTAACACATGTACGGGCGGAAATGAACCAGAAAAGACATTATGCAAATGTAATTACTATGACCGCGCAATTCATCACGCCGGCAGATAATTCGGTTAATGGAATGTGCCATAAATCAGAATGATTCTCCCCTCAATTGTGGCCCGCATCGAGCGGTCATTGAAGACTGCGATGGAAGACCGAGGCGCCGCTCTCGAATTCGGAAAGCTGTGATATAAAATGAGAGAGAGAGAGCGTGTGGAGAGGCAGTTTTTGGGGGACGATGAGGAACTCGTGTTTGGTGCAGACATGGTCATGTATGTGCAGTATTTATCCGCTCCTCCGTCTGGGAGACGTTTGCTTTACCTTGTTTGTCCGTTTATCGGGGGCCGTGTTCGGGGCACGGTTTTTGTTTGCGCTTAATAAAGCGTGGGGTGTTTCGGGAAATCGAGCGCTTTCACGGGCTATATGCAGAGAGAGAGAGAGAGAGTGTGTTGAGAGAGAGGGGAAGGAAACAGGAAGATAAGAAACAGAGGAAGAGAGAAATAGAGAGAGAGCTGAGATACAGAGTGAGCAGAGAAGGAGAAAGAGGGAGACAAAGAGAGGGTACGAAATAGTGGCAGAGACAGAAAGATGAAAATGAGAGAGACAGAGACAGAGAAAAGAAAGAGAGAGGGAGAATACATATATACATATACATATATATATATATATAGAGAGAGAGAGAGAGAGAGAGAGAGAGAGAAGAAGAAACTGAAAGAGCTGTGATAGAGAGTGAGCAGAGAATGAGAAAGAGAGAGAGAGAGCGCGCACAGAGAGTGCACAGATGGAGAAGAAAATAGACAGACGATGAGCAGATAAAGAGAAGATGCATAGGGAAAGAGCAAGAGAGAAACAGACAGGGAGTGAGGTGGGGAGAGAGAGAGAGAGAGAGAGAGAGAGAGAGGGAGGAAGAAAAGGATGGAGGTAGGAGAGAAAAATAGGGAGGGAGAGAGAACGAGAGAGAAGGCGGGGCACTGAAAAACAAACATGGATGGATGGATAGATAGATAGATAGATAGATAGATAGATAGATAGATAGATAGATAGATAGATAGATAGATAGATGGATGGATGGATGGCTAGATAGATGGATGGATGGATGGATGGATAGATAATTAGATAGAGAGACTGAGTGATTCACTTCAGCAATCCTCCAAGCAAAATCACACAGCTGACTTGATGAAACTCTTAAAAAGAATTCGTCTGGAACTTCCGCTAACTTTCCCAAAGAGGCTCAGTAATCGCTTCGCTTCACGCTGCGTCCGATCATTGTGATGCGCTCTCAAACTGGCGTATGTGTGTATGTGTGTGTGTGTGTGTGTGTGTATGTGTATGTGTGTGTGTGTGACACGGCCCAAAATAGGCTTGTTATTGGCAGGAAATTTTCTCAGTTCGATGTGCCTCAGGGTGCAAGATGGGGGAGTGGAGCGCTGCACAATGAGGCAATTTCACCGCTAAAGCCTCCCGAATTCCCCCCTCCAGATCTGCCGTGCCGGGGCCCTGGGGGCATCCACACAGCCGGGTGTCAAAGCAGCTCCGCCGGGAGATACGACTGCTACTCCAGCCAATACTGCTACTTTCTACCCGTCACTTCTTGTCCCCATCTGTCACGATCGACCGTTCTAGAAAGCTCAGGTCCTGTTAACCCCGTCCTACAGTAGCCCAGACGGATCCACCACATGAGAAGCCACGATGGCAATGCATAAGTTGCAAAGCGAGTGCAAAAGTCACAACACAAATGCAAAAGCCACAGCGCTAACCCAAAAGCCGCAACGGAAATGATAAGTTAGAACTCCCAGGGCAGTTGGTGGTGTAACGGTAGGGTGTTCGCTCCGTGATCAGAAGGCTGCAGGTTCCACTGGTAAAGTTACCACTGAGGCACTTATGAGGAAGGTGCCGTTCCCAAGCACTGGTGTCCTTGTTAGCTGCCCACTGCTCCTTCACGGATGGGTCAAATGCAGAGGTCACAATTTGTTGTGGTGTACTGTGTGCTGTGCTGTGGTGTGTTCACAATGACAAATAATCACTCACTTTCACTTTTAAATTTATAAGTCACAGGAAAATTCCAAAAGCTGCCACACATATTAAAATCCTACAGTAACAATGCGACAGCCACAGAGGATACGCAAAAGTTGCAACTTTACTGCAAAAAATGCCTTTTTAAAAATAAGAAAAAATTTACTATTTTTGGAGAAAAATAACTATTTCAAGCAAAATTATCTGCCAGTGCAGCAAGAAAATTGCACTTGCTAAGATTTCTTAAAACAAGAAAAAAATACTCAAAGACTAAGCATACACAACTTAAATTAAGCAGAATATACTAGTTTTTTTTCTCCAATTCTGTTGAAACAAGTAAAAATATACTTACAGTCTACCTGTTAACACAACTCCTTTACCAATGTAGGTTGTTTTAAGAAAAAACTGCTCAAAATGAGTTGTATTACCTAGGTAGGATAACTCAAGATAAATTTTCTTGAAACAAGTCAAATAATCTAAACTATATTCAGTGTTACCAAGAAAATAAATCCAAAAAAATGGTGTAACAAGATTAAAATGCTGAATTCAAGTCAATTACACTTGTACAGATTTTTATTTTTTGTGCAAAAGCTGCAAAACGAAGACAAAAGCCACAACAAAAATCGCAGTCACAACACAAAAGCAGAAGTTACACGACAAATGCGAAAGCCGAAACACGAATGCAAAAGTAGCAACTTGAGGGCAAAAGCTGCAAAACGAATGCAAAAGAACGCAAAAGCCACAACAGGAATGCAAAAATTACAACACGAATGCATGCAACGCATTAACGCAAAACAGCGCAACACAAAAGCAAAATTTACAACTACAATAGCCATAACGACAAAAGACAAAAGATACCACACAAATGCACAGGCCGCAATCTGAATGCTAAAGTCATGGAACAAGTGCGGAAATGCAAAAGCCATAACACAAATGCTAAAGGCACGTCGGAAATGCAAAAGTTACATCACAAGAGCACATGCTGGCTTTTCCATTTGTGTTTCGGCTTTTGCAAATGGAAATGGAAATCCGTAGTAAAAATGGTGAATCAGACGAACGCTGACTCTCTTACTACGAGTGCTATTCAGAGTTTTACTGTGTGGACAATGTAGGCAATGATAGTAAAATTCATTGAAATGGTAAAGTTCAATAATTACCACGTACCATAATGCCTTCACATAAAATGTTATGCTATGCAGTACTGTATGATTCAATACGCTTGCACAAGAACGTGTTCTTTAATTAGCAAAACATTACGCGGAGCCTGCTATTTGCCTTTCATTTGCTTAACTGCATTTATGTTGACAGCATTGAGATCATTAAAAAGTCTGGCAGCTTTTCCACAGTATCTGAACATCGAAAGAGTTTTAAGCACACATGCATTTACATAATTAGTTTATATACTAGAGAAAATGTTTGAGAAAATGTGGGAATCTTTGAGGGCAGTTGGTAGCATAAATGTGTTGCGTAACTGTGATCGAAAGGTCTCTGGTCCATGTCCCAGGTTGGTAACGGTACCAATTAGGTACTGTCAGGGTACTGTCCTTGTGCACTGCCAAAAAAAAGTTGCCCACTGCTTCTTCACGGATGGGTCAAATGCGCTATTAGCGGAAAAAGCATGTTTGGTGGACACGCACCCTAAAACATTAATTATAAATAATTCTCCCACATATTTTTTACTTTACTAGTTTTACGGATTTGACTTTTACTGCTGTAAATTCAAACTGCGGTGTGTAACAGAGGTGTGAACCTTCACTGGTCTCACAAGTCGATTCGATTACGATTATTAGGTAAATGATTCGATCTGATACGATATCATGATGCATCTCATCAGTTTTTCTACATTACTTCACATTGCACGCAGATCGTGCAGCCATAGTTGCTACCGGATGTTCTTTTTAACTTGAACTTTTGTGCCGTTTCTATAAAATCACCAAGCAACGTCATTATGATATAAATCGGGGGTCTTCAACTGCTTCTGTTCCAGGGACCACCACTAGGACTAAGCAGTGAGGCGAGAGTGAGGCGAAAATTCTTTCCATGACTTTTTAGATATTTGCATTAAATTCATGATTCATAAAGATGCCCTAATGTGACCCTCCACGGCAAAACCAGTCGCTTGTCGCAACGGAGGTTTCCGAGAAAAACGAGCGTTTATGTTGCGTGGGGTCAAATTTTGGATTTTTTGTTTTTAGTGTTTTGAAACAGTGGAAGGTCTATACTGTACTGCTATGAATAAAGGTCGCTTAAAAACTTCCCCTTTCCATCCTAACAACGTGACTTTCTTGAGGTGAGGAATTCAATTCCAGCAGAATGTTAAAAGTTTCTGTTTTGACCGCTCTACTCCAATATTTACGGTAAATCCACTGGTTGACTAGTGTGAAGATATTTCTCCGGAATCCATCTTCGTCTCCCGAGTTCAGTTAACCTAACGCAGGTAGGCTATCCGTGTGGCTGTGAATGCAGCGTAGGCTGCCGTAAATACAAACGTAGCCGCGACCGCACCAAGCGTCTGTGAGTGCTACGTCGATAGTCAACTTCAAAGGCAGATTTCTCCGTTTCTCACTTGGCGTGACAGGAGAAACCCGACTCCTTTGAATGTTGATATCTCAGTCATATGTCGCCTGATTCATTCCATATAGATATCATTTTGAAGCTTGATTTATGCCCTTTCATGAAAACATAATAACTCAAGCGACTGGATTTGCAGTGGAGGATCACAAATCATCTGGAAATGTTTTGAAAAATAAAAAAAGGAATAATTTTTAAAAAAGTGATATCAGTAGTAAAAGTGTTTTGCACGTCGCGGACCACCTGCAATGCCTCCGCGGACCACTAGGGGACATGAGACTGCTGGTTGAGAAACCCTGTTATAATTGATTATGGTCTGCCGTTGCACCGATGCAGAATCGTCCATGTCTTCATCGCGATGCATCGATTATGCGGTCAACTTCAACACCTCTAGTGTGTAAGTGGCAGGGCTTTTTAGCAAAGCTGACCTCAAACCTCCCAGTTCTTTAACATACAAGCGGGGGCAGATACCGTGCTCACGAGCACCTCAGTGGTGACTTTTCCGGTCCTGGATTCGAACCTGCGACGTTCTGATCACGGGGCGAACATCCTACCGTTACGCCACCAACTGCTCCTTTAAACTGCTTTCAATTGCAGAATAAAATTTCACCTCTTCATCATATTTTCCACTTCGTCTTCATTTCTCCGTCAATGGCTCTGCTATCACGCTGCTCCACATACTGTTTATTTAAGCGCGTCTTTACGGAAAAAAAAGGTTGGCTGCGCAAAGCTATTATTGAAATTGCTCCATTAAAATTATTACCCCGTATAAATAACCAGAAATACGAAGACAGTGACTTGGAATACCAGGAGGCGCTAGACCCCAAAAACTTGCTTTCCAGGTGTGTAAAATCTCTCCCGGCTTATTCGCTTTCTTGCCAAGACGGGCTTCCAAGAATGCCCCAAGGACAGAGATTTTCAGCGCAATGTAATTTTTACTGTGGGCGGAAGAGAGAAAGAGTCAGACCACAGAGTTTTGACCTCCAGCTTCTCACCCTGAACTCATTTTTCTCCAAGAGAGTGTGTGGGGGGGGGAAAGCAATTTTCGGTGAACTGACAGGCAGCAATCAGAGAAGAAAGAAAAATGTGATTGTCGTAGGAAGAAGGAGATGTTAACTTAACTATACCTACTCAGATATGAAAGTGAAAGTGAGTGATTATTTGTTTGTCATTGTGAACACACCACAGCACAGCACACAGTGCACCACAACCAAATGTGACCTCTGCATTTGACCCATCTGTGAAGGAGCAGTGGGCAGCTGACAAGGGCAGCGCCCGGCGAGCAGTGCTTGGGGACGGTACCTTGCTCATGAGTACCTCAGTGGTAACTTTACCGGCCCTGGATTCAAACCTGCGACCTTCAGATCACGGGCGAACACCCTACTGTTACGCCACCAACTGCCCCCAAGGTTATGAGAATATAAAGGAAAAAAACAATGAAAAATAGGGAAGCAGCATCCACAGCAGGTGTTCCAGGTGCATTCACTTAAAATATTTTTTAAAAAGCAGCTAAAAACACTTTTTTACTCTGGCTTTTACTTAGTAGTCACTGTTTTATGTTTATGCATTTTACTTCTTTTATGTATGTGTCTGATTGTGTTGTTCTTATGTGTTTTGCCTGGGTTGCTGCATGTCTGGGTGTGCCCATGTTGGCTAACATGTGTGCACCTGGTGTTTCGTTTGATTTGTCATTACTAGACCCTTTTTATTATTATTATTATTATTTTATTCTATTGTTATTTTTATCATTACGTCTCTAATTTTCATATTTTTATTTGTTTTATCTGTGCCGTTATTGCTTGTTTTCACTGCTCTCTTTGGAAAGCACTTTGAGCTGCATTGAGATGTATGAAAAGTGCTATATGAATAAAAAGTATTATTATTATTATTATTCACATTAGGGGAGGGAGTTGATAAGATTTGAATCAATATCAATACCATTGGCGATTTTACCCATCAATCCAATTCCTTATCAATTCTCTTATCGATTCCTGAGCAGTTTTTTGAGTGCGAGAAAAGAAGTTCTACACAGTCTTCCGCACCAAAAAGAACCATTTTATTTTTCCCCAAATGACAATGTGTTGGCGCCTGTCCAGGGCTGGACCCCCCGCCCTGCCCCCCGCGACCTCGTTGAGCACTTCAGGCACTTATTTCTTCCTTTCTGAAGAATTTTCTGAGTACGAAGAAATAGGTTAAATATGTGTTTTACTCGTATAAACAGAGTTGATTTAACAGTCACTATGCTCAGTTATTGCAAAGCACACACACACACACACATACATACACACACACACACAGCCACACTTGTTAAATTTATAGCTTTGTGCTTCCAGAGGCAACAAACACCTCAAGCATCAGCGCCACGGGGAGTTCACTGTGTAAACAAAAAATCATTCTTGATAGTTTTGCATATTTTTGGGGGGGAAAAAAGTGCCAACGGTGGATGATTTATGGAGTATGTGTTCAACAGTCTACAAATCCTAGCTTGGATTGGATCATGTTTCTGATTCTTTTCAGATCAGAGCAGGGGCAGTTGGTGGCGTAACGGTAGGGTGTTCGCCCCGTTATCAATAGGTTCGAATCCAGGGCCGGTAAAGTTACCACTGAGGTACTCATGAGCAAGGTACCGTTCCCAAACACTGCTCCCCGGGCACTTGTTAGCTGCCCACTGCTCCTTCACGGATGGGTTAAATGCAGGGGTCACATTTCGTTGTGGTGCACTGTGTGCTGTGCTGTGGTGTGTTCACAATGACAATCACTCACTTCAGATCGGCGAAACGTGTGCTTTGTCAGTGATCTTAAATCATAATTTTCTCTCTCAATTATCATTTATCCCTTGTTCTAAAATATTAGTTATGGATCTTTCAACATAAAATACACCAAACACCAGTGCCTCAGGAAGTTCAGTGTACAAACAAAAATTATTTTATTTTTGCGTAGTTTTGCGTCTAAACTGACCAAGGACGGATTATATATGTATATTAGAGGTGCGATGGCTCAAAAATCCCACAGTTTGGATTGGATCATGGTTTAAGTAAAAAATCTGATCATTTTTCAAATCAGCCTTAAAACGAAGCAGACGAAGGGTTTGCTTTCTGTAATTATCGTTCTCACTTTTCATTCATCTCTTGTTCTTAAACACTCGTGGTTATGGGTGTTTACTGTGCAAACAAAACTAATGTAGGATATTTTTGCGAATGCACGGATGATGCATGAATATCTGTGGGAATGTATTTACACATCGGTGAATCTATACCTTTTTGCAAAGCCCCTCTGGTGATCCAAAAATCCCACCCAGTCACGCTTTACGACCCTGCTCCTCTGAAGGTCAGTGGAGGGGGTCATTTGTGCTAACGAGGCTCCCTGTCAACACAAATCAACTCAATGACAGCCAAATATCATCTCCGTCATTCCGAAGGCATCCAGGCATGCCGAGTTCAAGACCCTGACACGAACTAAACTGCAGAATCTTGATGAAACCAACGCAACACCTTTGACGGCGTCGTTTTTGCCGAAAGTTTCGGGAACAGGGTCTCTTGCCCACGGCAGCTTTTTGATTAACACCTAATTTAGGATGCTGGGTGTGAAGCTCACGCACACGGTGAAAAAAGACGCTTTTTTCCCACATTTGGCTCGGAGGTGTTAAAAACAAGTATCAGGATCACCCGGTGCATTTTTTTTTACAGTAACACCTCTTGCTCCCACACACACACTCACTCACACACACACAAATGTTTAGGAAATATCTGCACTAATTTTTTCTTCATTTTTCACTAAACACATTGGGTCTTTTATTGACATTTAACAAGCCCAAATATACACACGCACGCACACACACACACACATACACACACATACACATACACACATACACACACACACAGCTTGCTATATTTATATCTGCATGTTTCTAGATAACTACATCACATATTATTTCTTAATATCTAGCCTCTATAAGTATTTTCTATCCACGTGCTTGCATATTTACCTGTTTGCTTACATACTAATTTATTTGCTTACCTACATACTTGCTTACTTATTGACTGACATACTTGTTTGCTTACATGCTTATTTACTTGCTTACTTGTTTAATTACTTGCCTACTTAATTACAAGCTTGCTTGCTTACATGATTGCTTACTTACTTATATACTTGCTTCATCACGTGCTTCCTTGCATACTTACTTATATACTTGTTTACTTGCTTCATCGCCTGCTTACTTGCATATTTGCTTACTTATATGCTTGTTTACTTGCTTCACCACCCGCTTACTTGCATACATGCTTACTTATATACTTGTTTACTTGCTTCATCACCTGCTTACTTACATACTTGCTTACTTATATACTTGTTTACTTGCTTCATCACCTGCTTACTTGCATATTTGCTTACTTATATACTTGTTTACTTGCTTCATCACCCGCTTACTTGCATACTTGCTTACTTATTTGCTTGTTTACTTGCTTCATCACCTGCTTACTTGCATACTTGCTTACTTATATACTTGTTTACTTGCTTCATCACCCGCTTACTTGCATACTTGCTTACTTATATGCTTGTTTACTTGCTTCATCACCTGCTTACTTGCATACTTGCTTACTTATATGCTTGTTTACCTGCTTCATCACCTGCTTACTTGCATACTTGCTTACTTATATACATGTTTACTTGCTTCATCACCTGCTTACTTGCATACTTGCTTACTTATATACTTGCTTAATGTTTGCCTTTTTAGGTACTTGATGGTTAACTGCTTACTTACATACATGCTTGCTTGCTTACTTACTCACTTGCGTTGTTTATCTACTTGTTTAACTGCATACTTGATTACTTATAGACTTTCTTAATGTTTGCTTGTACTTGTACTTGTTGATTACTTGCTTGCTTTCCTATATCCATACTTGCTTACTTATTTACTTAAACCCTTGCTTACTTACTTGCTTGCTCGCTTGCTTACATACTTATGTACTTGCTTACTTGCCATTTTTAATCAAACTTTCTCTTTGTCCATTATCTGACATTGAGGACATATGGTGACTTTAATGATGTTTAACAACACACACGCACTCGCGCACACACGCACACACACACACACACACACACACACACACTTAGACAGAGTCATATCTATGAAATCTAGAGTGAAGGAGGTGAACGCAGGGAGGCCAGATGAGTCGTTTTTAATCCGTATAGATGAACATTTCTGCCCTGAAACACTGAGCACAAGGTCTTGCAGAAAAGCAGATCAGCGACGGGAGCACAGACACGGAAAATAATACAAGCGTGAGGGAAAGTAGGAGAGCACAGCAAAACGTACATTCTATCAATTATCTATGAGCTGCTGGGCTTACACTCGCTTTCACACACTTTCTCTCTCTCTCACACTCACACATACACACACACAGAAAAGGCATGAGAGTGTGTGTACACGGCACTAGAGATATAAACAAAAAAAGGCAAAAGACCAGAGAACGTTTTGTCTCGATAAACAACCTGAATGAACATGAGAACGAAAACGAAAAAAACAAAACAATGAAGCAAGATGACAAAGGAGCGAGATCCTTCCCAATGTCAGCGGCAATTCATCACTTCTCCCCGATGCGGCGTCACGGCGTTAATAACGTTATCTGAAATCCAATAAGTTCAAATGAGCGGAATAAATAAAGGGGCGGAATACGAGTCAGCGCAGCTTTCATCCCAACCGCATGCGCTAAGGAGCTTTAGACTGTAACACCTGTTGCTCTTTGTTTGGATTTGAGAGCGTCACCACATTTTGGGTGCGTACGCGTGGGTGTGTAAGGACGAAGACACCTGGTGAGGATTATCCGTGCACACACAACACACTGCTGCACTACTTTGATCTCTCTGGACCAAGGAATGGCACGTATGCACACATACACTCAAACACAAACACAAACACACACACACACCCACACACACACACACACACACACACAGATATGTAAATCCACAATCCCTAAGTGTACTACATCTACACCTAACACTAACACCTAGTCTTACACTTTACAGCTTGACCAGGCAGGAAAATGTAAACGCTGACTCTACACACACGGCGTAAGCTCTGAACCCAGCAATTAATTCTCAAGTTGAATTCAAGTGGCTACTCGACTGATATGTGGGATTTTTTAAACAATGAAATATTGACTGAAAGAGTAAAACATAGTGATATATGCCCAGCTTATCGTCCTGTTACAGAGCGATCGTGATATATATACATTGTATTTCAATTAAAACAGCACAAAGGAAACTGGAGTCAGCGCTAATTTTCTTTCCACGCTCAATGAGACCCTTAGCTAAGAAATTAATACGGAGACGGGAGTCGAATAAAGAGCGATGCTGGAGAAAATGTGGGTAAAAGCAGAGAGGTCAGAGGAAGGTTTCCTGAACTTACGGCATCACGACGTAATGCTCACAAAGAGAATTTTGGGACTCTTGCTCACAAAGATGGACTTTTGAGTGATTATTTGTCTTTGTGAACACACCACGGCAGAGCACCGCACAGCACGACACACAGTTTGCCGCAAGAAAATGTCACCTCATTTGACCCACTAGCTTTTTTTGGAGGCACCCAGGGAGCAGTGCTTGGGGACAGTACTTTGCTCATGAGTACCTAAGTGGTACCTTTTACCAGTCCGGGACTTGAACTGGCGACCTTTTGATCACGGGTCTAACTCCCTAACCGTTACACTACCATCGGTGAGCATAGCACACAGACTACTAAATCCTAAAAACTAGCAGCTGGGCTCTGATGGTGACAAACTGACCACTGACCAAAGGTGAGTGACGAATGCTGAACGTTGCAATGAGGATTTTCACATAAAATGTCCACAGAGTGTATTTTCTCAGAAAAATCGGTCTAATCAGCACACAGAAGAAATCAAAGCTAACAAATGAGCAGAGATATCAGTGAGTGGCCGATTCGACCCCGTAAAAAATTGAGTGAGGAAAAAAAAGGATAAACGTAAGCTCTTTGATCTTCGCCGACCCGCTTCTTAATCTCGTCCTTTAATCGCCGGCATCGACGCAAATAACAGAGGACGCGTGACGAACGGCCCGCTGACATTTGGAAACAGTCCCCCCCTAATGACGCCGGCCCGCTCCGTCAATTATCCCGGAGTCCAATCA